>SSNR01000059.1:226214-239101 GCA_006937965.1 Callopanchax toddi | reverse complement strand
AGTGAGGGCTGTATGCAGCACAATATAGAGTCATTGGGTCTGTTCACGTAATGTTGAATTGGCTGAGGGAAACAGTGGGTTTCTGGATTACTGGTCAATGTTCACCCAGCATCCAGGTACCCCACAGAGGGCCAGGAGGGCCAAATTAAATCATCGGTGGGCCAACTTTGGCCCGCGGGCCCCACTTTGGGCACCCCTGTTTTAAACCTTTCGCCTCACAGAATGGCAAGGCTTGACAGGATTATGCGTTTATTTTGGTCAGAAAGTTCATCCAGGGCCGAGTCAAGTTCAGCTTCAGAGTCCAGCAGCAGCTCTCTGCTAACAGAGCTAATATCAGAAGCAGCAGGGACAGAGAGGGCTCATCAGACCCTCGTAGTGTTGGAATAAGATTGTGAACTGTGAGTGATTAAACCCTACACATTGAGCTGTACAGTTCATGCCCGCTACGTATATGCGCCGTGTGCACACGCGACCGGACGCGCATGTCGAGATGTTTTGAGGAGGAGCCTTTGGACGTTAGATTCAAAACCTGCTCTCTTCATGAAATCCTCCAGATTGCTGCTTTAAACTGTCCATCTCCTTTTAACCAGCTGCAGCCGTTAATCCTTCTGCCTGATTGTCCATTTGTCTCTTTTATACGTCTCTGATTCTCAGGAACTCCTTCATACCGCTGTCTGGTTCAGCCTGGTGTTTGAGACCATGTGTGTTTTAGGGGAGGGTTTAGAGTTGACAGAAACCTATTAAAACCATCTGGATGTTGTTTTTTGCGGAGAAGTCATTTATGAAGTTGATGGATTTGTTACCTGAACAGGATTGTTTTAAATAGAAATGACATCATGTTATTGATCAGATCTCATTGTAGTTTGGTCTTAAATGATTCTGAGGTGTATTCTGTGTAAACATTATCACTAGATACAGAAAAATAGAGTTTAAAGCCAACAGAAATGATGAGCGAGGCGAGCAGCTAGTCTGAATTCAACCCAAACCAGTGTTAAAACAGCTCCAACCTCCTAAAGCTCTCACTTCCTGTTTTAAAGTGGCAGGAATTCTCTATGCTGTGATTTCTGGAGACTCAGACCTCCAGGTCTATCATTGTTAAGCATTGTAAACACACTTTACAATGTCTGAGATCTTGTTAATAAGGCAAACAAGCATTAGTGAGGTCCTGATTGGAGCTAAGGGTCAGGTGTTAAGGTCCAGCATGTTCCAGTCCATGAGGATGAGACATTTCCTCTTGAGCACCTGCCTGTTTCCTCTGGCTGCTCCTGTATGTTCTAAACCTCTGTCCTCCTATAGCGCCCTGTTGGTCAGCAGACCCAGGTCACTGTCTCAACACTAAGCAGAATGTAACGACACATTAAAACAAGAGCATCTGACCTAACAGTGGTTCCATGTCTACATCAGCACCACGCTGAGCTACAGCCAATCAAGGCCCAGAGGCTTGATGACGTCACAGGCATGTTTATGATATTTGGGTCATTTTAAAGTGTGTTTCTGTGTCAGAATTAGACATTCTGATCATGCAGAGATCTGCCTAAATACAAGTGAATGTTACTTCATACCTTTAAACCTCTGATTATAGAACTAATAAACTAACAACATAGGCTCCACCCGTAGAGGGCAGCAGACATGTATAGGACTGCATACAGCAGGTATCTGATGAAAGTACTAATACTAATACTCCATCTGGTTGATACAGAACGGTTCTCCTCCACTCAGAGGTCAGAGGACTCCTATGAGCTCAGGAACAGCTTAGACTAGGGCTGGTTATGTTGGTCTGCAGATCAAAAGCAGAAGACTTCAATCATGACACGCTTTGTTGTTTTTTCCATTTCTGTTCATGTTTGCTGATGAATCACAGACACACCTCTGGTTGTTTTAGTGGAAGCTTTGGGTCCAGTCTGCTCTTTACCAGGGAAACCAGTCAGTCATTAGCTGAGTGGAATGGATGCAATCTGCTGACAGGAAGGTCTCAGCTGCTGCTGAGACTCAACACAGAGACCAGTCAGGCTCATTATCTGAAATGTGGTCAAGTCTCATCTCAGATCCTCCTCCCATCCTGTTCCAACAGGCTGAGGTTCAGATGAAATCAACTCATCCATCTATGGTCACGTGACATCAGATATCTACGTTATTCATCACTTGTTCCTTAAATCAGCTCTGTTGGTCGACTTCAAAACTTCAAAGAATAGAAGTCTGGAGACGTTGAGACAATCCAGGGTTTCCTATTTCTGAATAAAGACATGAGGTTTCACCCGACTGGGACGATATGCTGAGTGTAATAACCCTCTGTGTGTGTGTGTGTGTGTGTGTGTGTGTGTGTGTGTGTGTGTGTGTGTGTGTGTGTGTGTGTGTGTGTGTGTGTGTTGTTTCAGGGTGATTTATCTCCAAGTGAGCATGAACGATGGTCTGTCCTTCATCAGCAGCAACGTCCACATCACCACCACTGAGTGTGTGAGTAGCACCGTCTTCTCTCTGCTCAGCAGTTCTCTTCAGCCTCCTCTCTTTTCCTGGATGTTTTGTTCTGTTTGGCCACCTATTCTTGGTCTTCTCAGGACCCACAGTCCTTTCAGACATCCTCATCCGACAAAAACAAAGATGATTGGTCAAATTTGCGGAAAAGTTGCGATGATTGGTGAAAATTGCAAGGCCGCAACAAAGTTGCGGCAAATGGTTGATTTTGCATCAATAGTTGCGATCACAACATCGCAACTTCCTGGAGGGTCTGAAATTTGGTGCAGTGTGTCAGCTTACATTTGATTCTGATTGGCTGATATTTGCTGCAGTGGAAAAAATGGTGACATACTTTGCTGTTTTAGCTGCAGGTACACACAGGTACCAGAGCAAGAACTGGAACAAGACACAGAAACAGGACCAGGACTAGAATCACACAGTAAACTGACAGGCCCCAGATCCAGATGAGAACCAGAACCATTTGAGAACCAGGATCAGAATCATTAAACAGGAAAACACCCAAACCAAAACCTATATTAAAATGAATGGAGCTGATATCTTAATGTTGAGGTCAAATAGCATTAGTGTGCTAACATGCTTGCTATAGTATAGCATGTTAGCGTGTTTGTATGCCAATGCTGATGTTAGCATTAGCATGCCATAGCAACCGTCGCCATAGCAAACGCTTTTGTCGCAATGGCAACCGTTTTTGTCACCACGGAAACTGTCACCATAGCAACAGTTTTTGTCACCATGGCAGCCGTCGCCATGGGTACCAGAGCCGTAGCAAACGTTTTTGTCGCCATGGCAACCGCCGTCATAGCAAAAGTGTTTGTCACCATGGCAACCATCGCCATGGCAACAGTCATCGTAGCAACCGTTTTTGTCACCATAGCAACTGTCGTCACAGCAACCTTTTTTATCATAGCAACTGTCGCCATAGCGAACAGTTTTGTCACCATGGTAACAGTCGTCATGGCAACCGTCGCCATGGAAACCGTTGCCATGGCAACCGTCGCCATGGCAACCGTCGTCATGGAAACAGTTTTGTCACTATAGCAACCGTAGTCATAGCAACCGTCACCATGGACACTGTCGTCATGACAACAGTCGCCATGACAACAATTGACATAGCAACCGTCGCTATGGCAACGTCACCATAGAAACCGTCGTCATGGAAACGTTTTTGTCGCCATGGCAACCGTTGTTGTCACTATAGCAACCGTCGCCATGGCAACCGTCGCCATAACAACCGGTTTTGTCACCATACCAACCGTCGCCGTAGCAACCGTCGCCATAGCAACCGTCGCCATGGAAACTGTTTTTGTCACCATGGCAACCGTTTTTGTCACCATAGCAACCGTTTTGTCACCATAGCAACCGTTGCCATGGCAACAGTCGTCATAGCAACCGTCACCATAGCAACTGTTGCCATGGCAACCGTCGCCATAGCAACCATTGCCATAGCAACCGTTGTTGTCAGCATAGCAACTGTCGCCATGGCAACAGTCGTCATAGCAACCGTCACCATAGCAACCGTCGCCATAGCAACCGTCGTCATAGCAACCGTCGCCATGGAAACTGTTTTTGTCACCATGGCAACTGTTTTTGTCGCCATGGCAACCGTCGCCATAGCAACCATTGCCATAGCAACTGTTGTTGTCACCATAGCAACTGTCACCATGGCAACAGTCGTCATAGCAACCGTTTTTGTCACCATACCAACCGTCACCATAGCAACCGTCGCCATGGCAACAGTCATCATAGCAACCGTCACCATAGCAACCGTTGCCATAGCAAACGTTGTTGTCACCATAGCAACCGTCGCCATGGCAACAGTCGTCATAGCAACCGTCACCATAGCAACCATTGCCATAGCAACCGTTGTTGTCACCATAGCAACCGTCGCCATAGCAACAGTCGTCATAGCAACAGTCACCATAGCAACTGTCGCCATAGCAACCATCGTCATGGAAACAGTTTTTGTCGCCATGGCAACCGTTGTTGTCACTATAGCAATCTTCGCCATAGCAACAGTTGCCATAGCAACCGTCACCATAGCAACCGTTTTTGTCACCATAGCAACCGTCGCCATAACAACCGTTTTTGTCACCGTAGCAACCGTCGCCATGGAAACTGTTTTTGTCGCCATGGCAACTGTTGTTGTCATCATAGCAACCGTCGCCATGGCAACCGTCGCCATAGCAACCGTCACCATAGCAACCGTCACCATAGCAACCATCATCATGGAAAGTTTTTGTCGCCATGGCAACAGTCGTCATAACAACCATCACCATAGCAACTGTTGCCATGGCAACTGTTGCCATGGCAACCGTCGCCATAGCAACCGTTTTTGTCACCGTTGCCATAGCAACCGTTTTTGTCACCATAGCAACCGTCGCCATGGCAACAGTCGCCATAGCAACCATCGCCATAGCAACCATCGTCATGGAAAGTTTTTGTCGCCATGGCAACAGTCGTCATAACAACCATCACCATAGCAACTGTTGCCATGGCAACCGTCGCCATAGCAACCGTTTTTGTCACCGTTGCCATAGCAACCGTTTTTGTCACCATAGCAACCGTCGCCATGGCAACAGTCGTCATAGCAACCGTCGCCATAGCAACCGTCGTCATGGAAACTGTTTTTGTCGCCATGGCAACCGTTGTTGTCACTATAGCAACCGTCGCCATGGCAACCGTCGCCATAGCAACCATCGTCATGGAAACTGTTTTTATCGCCATGGCAACCGTTGTTGTCACTATAGCAACCGTCCCCATAGCAACCATCGTCATGGAAACAGTTTTTGTCAACATGGCAACCGTTGTTGTCACTATAGCAACCATCGCCATAGCAACCGTTGTTGTCACTATAGCAACCGTCATCATAGCAACAGTTTTTGTCACCATAGCAACCGTCGCCATGGCAACTGTCGCCATAGCAACCACTTTTGTTGCCGTAGCAACCGCCGTCATAGCAACAGTCATCATAGCAACCATTTTCATTGCCATAGCAACTATCGTCACAGCAACTATTGTCACAGCAACCATTTTCGTCACCATAGCAACCATCAGCACGGTTTCTGCCTTAAAGCCAAGAAGACCAAATTCATCATCTTTGACAGGAAAACCCAAACCTCCAATCCCCCAGTGATCTGCTGTGCTGATGGCTCCACCTTGGATGATGCCACAACCTACAAATATCTGGGCATCTGGCTGGATTCATCATTATCTTTCACCACTCAGATCAACAATCTGCAAACAAAAGTCAAAGCAAGACTAGCTTTTCTTTTTCATAACAAAGCTTCCTTTACTCACACTGCCAAACATATCCTTGTTAAAATGACAATACTACCAATTCTGGACTACGGTGACATCATCTACAAAATGGCTTCATGCTCTGCCCTAAAAAAACTGGACATTCTTTATCACTCAGCCATCCGTTTTGTCACTAGTGCTCCTTTCACTGTGATCTCTATAAACTGGTGGGCTGGCCCTGCCTTCACACCCGCAGACTCCATCACTGGCTTCTTTTTGTTTTCAAGACATTTTTGGGCAAGACACCTCTCTCTGTCCTCTATTCTTCACCTCGCCCATAATAATGATCACACTAGGTCTAGTGAATATATAAAGCTCATCATCCCAAACACCTACTGTCTTTGGCCTTTGCAGCAGCATATCTGGAATGCTCTAAAACACCCTGAAACCTGCAACTCTGACATCTATTAATACCTGTAGATCTAAACTCTATCAGATTATAACTGACTGCTGCTCTTGTTGATCACCTAGAATACACTTATTTACATAAATTCACACACACACACACATTCAATTTCCTGTATGATGTAATGATTTTTCAACATGCATGTGTATATGTGCATTTATTTTTCAGATAAAGATCCTAAACTTGTATTTCATGTTCCCTATTATGGTTGATTTGTACTTAAGTGTTTATCTGTGTTGTTGTTGTTTTTGCACCTCCTTCCAAGTCCTGTTGACCAGGTCATGTTTGTAAATGAGAACATGTTCTCAAACATTTTACCTGGAATATTAAACAAACAAAGAAAGGTTGATGTGAATCTGTCTCACTGGTGTTCCATCACTAACTACTGTGTTTCTTGTCCAGTTTGATGGGACCATCCTCCTGATAACTCTACTGGTGTTGTTCCTCCTGCTGGCCCTTCTGTTCATGTGGTGGTTCTGGCCTCTGTGCTGCACTGTGGTAAGAAACAGAGACCTGTTAAAGTCAGGATTTAAACAAGGACGGCCAAAACCAAATCCCAATTCTTCTACAGCTCAGAGTTTCTGATCTAGAAGTAAAAACGTTGACCTTTAAGATCTGTTATTGCTAGAGTAAATTAGCAGGAATGAGTTCATGACGTACAAAAACACCAGATTTTAGAGTCCAGGTTGACTAATCAATGATCAGACTGAGGACTAGTTTATTCTAGTCACTAGCTGAATCCATCAACTGGGATTAATCACAGATTATCTCATCTACATAGCATCTTATCTACACTAACACCAGTGTTCCCACAGTAACCTTGAAAAAGTATCTCGATTACTCCTTTAAAAAGTAACTTATTTATTAACAACTTGTTTTTAAATTAACTAAGTTAGATTACTAGTTACTTTTTAGTTACTTGATTAGTGACATTCAGAAATGGTAAAATGATAAATGTCCTGTATTTATAGAGCGCTTTCTAGAGTGTTCTACACTCCCCAAAGCGCTGTACAACACAACAGTCATTCACACGCTGATGGCAGACGCAACGCCATTATGCGTCGATGCAAGCTCTCTACGACACGCTCGCAGAGGCTGACGGAGACAGGCCCAAACTTCTAACTATGCATCAAAAGAGACGGACAACGCATGCCTGTGATTGGTCAGCACCCTGCTTTCTTCCTATCACGTCTGCATGTCCCTACGCCACTTCCTTTAAATTCGTAAATAACACAGTGGCTTCCATTTCCAACAACCAACACGAGAAGTCGATCATGGATCAAGTGGAAGAACGTCTCGCTGAAGAAGTCCGGAAATACGACACAGCTGCTCTGGGGCAGACTGTCAGAGGCTGGAGTCACCACACAATCTGGTGCCGAACCGGAAACCCTCTGGTTACCAGACCGGCCACTCTACCAACTGAGCTACACACCGCAGAAACTTCATAGTGCAGAAACCAGCTGACACATCCTGCCTGGTGGTCACATGACCTACTTCTGATGGAACTTACCGTCTGTTTAAAAGAAAAAGTTTTATTGAACCAAACCAAGACTTAGCTCAGTAGGATGTATTATCAGGTACTTGATATCAGTAAGTACTCCTCTGAAGTACTAGTGTGAAAAACGTGGTGTTGGTGCATCTCTGCCTTTAATGATCCATCTTGTATAAAACCTTCAGGTTACTCTGACACCTGATGGATTTACAGCATCTTTCCTCCACAGGTGATCAAGGAGCCACCTCCCCCTCCTCCTCCTGAACCTGTGAGTCGAAACCTTTAAACTCTTCAGTGGAAATGTTACTGATTTGATTCTCTGTTCAGTTCATAAAGCCTAAAACCATCAGTCTGATGTATTTATGTGGAAACATCTTTGAAAGCTGGTGTCACAAAGTGAAGAAGTGCTGTTTGTTTGTACAGGACTCAGATGATGATGATGACGGCCTGCCCAAGAAAAAGTGGCCGACTGTAGACGCCTCATATTACGGAGGAAGAGGAATTGGAGGAATCAAGAGGATGGAGGTGAGAAGACGCTATGAGAGAGTGAAACCTGCACATTTCACTCTCTAACGCCTGTTTCTGCATCGTGGGCTGAGTGCAGGTGCGTTGGGGGGGGAAGGGCTCGACCGAGGAGGGGGCGAAGCTGGAGAAGCCAAAGAACGCCGTGGTGAAGATGCCTGAGCAGGAGTACGAACCCTACGAACCCAAACCCAAGAAACCTCACAGCAAGAAGCCTCCTCAGGACAGGAAGTGGTACACTCCCATCCAGGTAAACAGCTGCAGTCTCACAGTGGCTACAGATCTGTTAATTAACCATTTAAAAGTCTGCATTCCTATTGCTGTGGTATAAAACTTTTGGTTTACACCCCATGCTTTTATTTTTGTGAGTATAACACTTTCACTAAACTCAAACAAACACAATAAATCAGGTTTTCATCAGGAAACAGAGGGTTGTTAGTTTGATCAGCTGTGCAGTGATTCAACACAAAGACACCAACACAGCTCTCTGACCTCTCACTCACAGCCTCCATGCTGTTAATGTGGTTCTTCTTCTTCTGTCACATTTTTATTAAATTGTGGAGATGTATCAATAGAACCTGTGACAAGAAGCCATCTCCCTAATGGGTCTGTAGCTACAGATTTAAAGATAAATAGACGGTTCCTGCTACCCCTCTGGCCTTGGTACTGAGCTACATGCCGCCCCATTCAGCTGAAGGCCTTTATTGTAAGGATTAAATTAAACTATTATAATGGTAAACAGTTATAATGGTGACAATTTGATGCAACTATTGAACTGATTTCAAATGTAGAAACGTTATCATTTAAAAAATGATTTATGGAATGAAAAACAACACATTACCTCAGTTAATAATAAAAATGAACAGTTGTCAAATCCTTCATTGAAGAACCAGGATCAACAGTGATACAGTGAATGTCAGAAATCACAACACTGATGGTTTTGTGACAACTTTGTTCAAATCAGCATTTTAGACGTTTTCAAAACTCTTTACTCCAACCTGATGGGTCTGTTTAGACTGGACCATCTCTCCACCTGTAAAGACAAAGACAAACTGAAACTGAAGAATGCTGACAGAGAAGTTTGAACAGAACAAGTCTGACTCTGTTGGGCTGACTTCTTTTAAACAAAACTGATATAAAGGTTGACCTCTCCTCCTGAGTTTTCTGGACGTTGTTTTATTGTTCCTGGATGATTTGGATCATTTGAAGTGTTTTCACACTGGTGTGACCCTCATGTAAGACAAACTATATTTTGTTCAATCTGTGGCAGAGAGGTCAAAATGGGAGGTTTTTACTTTCATAATAGGGGCTATTGAGGAAAAGTGGAGCGTTTGGAACTCTTTTGTAAACTTTTCATTTTAATCTCAGTGTTGGAATCACTTTACCAAATTATTAAATAAGGCAAATGGGCCTAAACAGTCCTAGAATGATCTCAGGGTAACTGAATGCATTCAGAAATGTTGCAAAGCAACATTCTAGTCAAACACTCACCATGTAGTCCTGCACCACGACACCAGCACTCTCATCCAGATAGATGCAGAGTCTTGATGAGAGACTCTCGTCAAACATCTCTGTCAGTCTTAAGAATTGGAACAAAGAAAGTAGATATTTGAATTCAAATTTTCAGTTTCTCAGAAGAAGCTGTGACAGAAACCCTGACTGTAGAGATGGTTGTGATGAACTCTGTGTTTATCTGAAACAACATAAAATCAGTTTAAATCACGTCACAGCCCACAGACTTTAGAAGACTTTTCTCAAATTAAAACCACCTGCCTGCCGTATCATGACATGCACTGTGTGTGGAGTCATCTGGGCTCTGCTGTTGAATATTTAATGAATAAATGCTCCAATGCAATAACACATTCACTTTTCCAGGCCTAATTAGGCAGAGAGGGGTGGATAATCAAACTTAATGCTGCTAAAGATTAGCTGAGGCTACACTATGATGCAGTTAACACACAATATAACTGACCAGTCAGCTGGTAAACCAGTTCACACAGAAGATCAAAGCATGTTAGAAGAGTTCAGTTAAATGTGACATTACAGCTCCTGCTCAAAAACACAAATTCAGTGATCAAAGTCTTTGAAACAGATAAACAGTGAGTAAACAATCTCACATTAACATTCTGGTGACTAAATTCATTCAGAAAATCAACACTTACCAACACAGCTGATGGTTGGCTTTTAATGAGGTGTTGACTTCCTGTTCCCACAATCCAAAGCGCTCAAGCCGAAATCAAGTGAAATCTGGCGAGATTTAACGTTGCTACATAACTGAATCACTTCACCTGAACTTAATTTTAACACATTCGTGGAACCTCTGTAAATATCATGTTGGTTCAACACAAAACAATTACACTAAGCTGGAAAACATGAAAGGATTATGTTAAATAGACCCAAGGTGTTTACATACTGTAGATCCAAGAGAGGACTAGTCTCTTTTTAGTGTGCTCTGTTGGCTGAATGGGAGTCTCCTTTAGAGAAACTAAGTCAGAGACAGTGAAAACACTTTACCCCCATAAGAGCTTCGTCCAAACCTCTACACTTCTAAGTAGTAACTGTGATCAATGCTGCTATAGGCTGATAGTCAGAATAACAACAAACTGATCAAGTACACATTGAACAGAAAGATAACCAACAACATTAACCCCAAAACCACCGTAAAGCCACAGCACTGAGCCGTGTGGTCCATCCCACTCACACACAGTATTATAACTACCAGCAGCAGTTTCTATAAAGCCTTCTGCAAAGATTCAAGTTCTGTGGTTTATTATTATTATTGTTGATGTTATTATTATTATTATTATTATTATTATTATTATTATTATTGTTTATTATTATTGTTAAGTATTATTGTTGTTGTTGTTGTTATTGTTATTATTGTTGTTATTGTTTATTATTGTTGTTTTTTATTATTATTATTATTATTATGAACACATTTTACAAGTTTTCTTCCTGACTAGTCAGTGAACAGAACTTCCTGATAAAAGTTAAAGGAGGTAATGATCAGAAGTAATGGGATTCAGATGACAGTCTCAGCTGCTACAGAATCAGAGTAGTGGTGTATTAGTGATCTGAGTGTGATCGTGTTAAACCTCTGCTCTCTCCTCCATCCTGTTCAGGGGAAACTGGACGCCATCTGGGCTTTGTTTCGCCGCGGCTACGACCAGGTGTCTCTGATGAGACCCCAGCCTGGTGACCATGTAAGTCCCTCAGATGCACCTTGTTCATGTTGTAGAGTTTTATATGTGAAGTGACACTCAGCTACTGGACATGAAGCATTCCACAGGATGACAGGAAACACATGACAGCTTCAGAGTTTTAATGCGTTTTTTCTAAGTTAGTTAAAAAAAAACATGAAGTCGCCATCAGCTGGAATAATAAAAGGATGAGAAGCAGCTGTCAGGATCTGCTACCAGACTGTACGGGTCACTTTATGTACAGGTCACTCTGTGGCTGTACGGGTCACTCTGTGGCTGTACGGGTCAGTTTGTGACTGTACGGGTCAGTTTGTGGCTGTACGGGTCAGTTTGTGACTGTACGGGTCAGTTTGTGGCTGTACGGGTCAGTTTGTGACTGTACGGGTCAGTTTGTGGCTGTACGGGTCAGTTTGTGGCTGTACGGGTCAGTTTGTGGCTGTACGGGTCAGTTTGTGGCTGTACGGGTCAGTTTGTGACTGTACGGGTCAGTTTGTGACTGTAGGGGTCAGTTTGTGACTGTACGGGTCAGTTTGTGACTGTACGGGTCAGTTTGTGGCTGTATGGGTCAGTTTGTGACTGTACGGGTCAGTTTGTGACTGTAGGGGTCAGTTTGTGGCTGTACGGGTCAGTTTGTGACTGTACAGGTCACTCTGTGGCTGTACAGGTCAGTTTGTGGCTGTACGGGTCAGTTTGTGGCTGTACAGGTCACTCTGTGGCTGTACAGGTCAGTTTGTGGCTGTACAGGTCACTCTGTGGCTGTACAGGTCAGTTTGTGGCTGTACGGGTCAGTTTGTGACTGTACGGGTCAGTTTGTGGCTGTACGGGTCAGTTTGTGACTGTACGGGTCAGTTTGTGGCTGTACGGGTCAGTTTGTGGCTGTACGGGTCAGTTTGTGGCTGTACGGGTCAGTTTGTGACTGTACGGGTCAGTTTGTGACTGTACGGGTCAGTTTGTGGCTGTACGGGTCAGTTTGTGACTGTACGGGTCAGTTTGTGGCTGTACGGGTCACTCTGTGGCTGTACAGGTCAGTTTGTGGCTGTACAGGTCACTCTGTGGCTGTACAGGTCAGTTTGTGGCTGTACGGGTCAATTTGTGACTGTACGGGTCAGTTTGTGACTGTACGGGTCAGTTTGTGACTGTACGGGTCAGTTTGTGGCTGTACGGGTCTGTTTGTGGCTGTACGGGTCAGTTTGTGGCTGTACGGGTCAGTTTGTGACTGTACGGGTCAGTTTGTGACTGTACGGGTCAGTTTGTGACTGTAGGGGTCAGTTTGTGACTGTACGGGTCAGTTTGTGGCTGTACGGGTCAGTTTGTGGCTGTACGGGTCAGTTTGTGGCTGTACGGGTCAGTTTGTGACTGTACGGGTCAGTTTGTGGCTGTACGGGTCAGTTTGTGACTGTACGGGTCAGTTTGTGGCTGTACGGGTCAGTTTGTGACTGTACGGGTCAGTTTGTGACTGTACGGGTCAGTTTGTGACTGTACGGGTCAGTTTGTG
>SSNR01000059.1:205150-218175 GCA_006937965.1 Callopanchax toddi | reverse complement strand
ATCTTGCCCAAATATTGTATCTGGCTCCCATCTTTATTTTTGGTCCAAATATTGTATTGAAGTTGCCCCAATATTTCTGCCCAAGACTTTAGTTCCTTACACAAGCCAATGTCCCACTTTATCTCATAATTTACAATGCAGGTCCCCTGATGGTACCCCAAATCTTGAAGTTTGCCCCAATATTTCTCTTTGCCCAAGCCCAAGTAAATGTCCCACTTTAACTCATAATTTACAATGTAGGTCCCCTGATGGTACCCCAAATCTTGCCCAAATATTGTATCTGGCTCCCATCTTTATTTTTGGTCCAAATATTGTATTGAAGTTGCCCCAATATTTCTGCCCAAGACTTTAGTTCCTTACACAAGCCAATGTCCCACTTTATCTCATAATTTACAATGCAGGTCCCCTGATGGTACCCCAAATCTTGAAGTTTGCCCCAATATTTCTCTTTGCCCAAGCCCAAGTAAATGTCCCACTTTAACTCATAATTTACAATGTAGGTCCCCTGATGGTACCCCAAATCTTGCCCAAATATTGTATCTGGCTCCCATCTTTATTTTTGGTCCAAATATTGTATTGAAGTTGCCCCAATATTTCTGCCCAAGACTTTAGTTCCTTACACAAGTCAATGTCCCACTATATCTCATAATTTACAATGTAGATCCCCTGAAGGTACCCCAAATCTTGCCCAAATATTGTATCTGGTACCCCCAAATCTCTGCTTTGGTTTGTTTTTTATTTTCAATGTATCTCATCATTTACAATGTACGTAGATCCCCTGAAGGTACCACAAATCTTGCCCAAATATTGTATCTGGTACCCCCAAATCTCTGTTTTGTTTTTTATTTTCAATGTTTTCTCTGTTTTGTTTTGTTTTTTGTTTATATTGTCAAGCGCTTTGTGATGTATATCTGTGAAAGGCGCTATATAAATAAACTTTACTTACTTACTTACTTACTTACAAATAATAGAAAGAAGGACAAACATAAGAAACGTGTTTAGTTTATTGAGCTTAAGCTGCTGTTCGTCATTCTGATGTGTGGTTGAAACAAACTAAACAGGCTCTTTCTGTCCCTACAGGGTCGATGCATCAACTTCACAAGAGTAAAAGACGAGTCAGCAACAACCAAGCCCCCACCTCGCACCCTGAGCCACGCTCCGCCACCCCCCACTCCGGACTACAACCCCATCCCTTGCACCACATCCTCACCCCCTCCTGCCAGATCACCCCCACTGGGTCAACTGCCTCCAGGACCTCCACCATCACGTTCACCCCCGGGTCTTCCCTGTCCTCCACCACTGCGCCCTCCACCCACCCTTCAACTCTGATCACACAGAATAACCCCCCACCCCCACCCCCAGCATACCCACTGTCATATCACATTGATATTCCCCACCCCCCAGTTCTACATCAGTTCTGCTCTGAAGCTGAGGTCCTTATGGTGACGTCCTTCCACTCTTTGGGTTTGAACTGTCAAAACTCGTTTTCTAAGGCAGGTGACATTTGCTGCCCCCACATATGGATGAAGACTATGTTTAAATGTCTTCTCATTAAATTTGATAGAACTTCCTGTAATTTTGTTAAAAGCAGAGAGTGAATTCTCTATAATCAGGATCATGTTTAGTATACGTTAATATCCTGATATACTGTAACATCAAACAGACTGACTGGTTTTTGTCTTAATTCAGAGGGTTGTTGCTGGACAGCAAAGCTCGTATGAAACTAAGCTAGGTCATCATGGTAGAGCAGGTTTTGAAGGATTGTTTGAAGTAACTGCACTAAACTTTGAGCAGAGCAGGTTAGAATGATGTTCTTTTGCTTTATAGTGAATATTTGGGGAAATAGTTTCCAGAATAATCTAATAAATTCCACTAGTTCAGTGCCAGAACAGTGGGTACTTCCATTTGAATGGAGCCATTCTCCCATTAGATACAGACTGATGTGGAGGAGGTGTTTGGTTCAGGGGGCGTTTGGTTCAGGAGGTGTTTGGATCAGGAGGTGTTTGGTTCAGGGGGCGTTTGGATCAGGAGGTGTTTGGTTCAGGGGGCGTTTGGTTCAGGGGGCGTATAGATCAGGAGGTGTTTGGTTCAGGGGGCGTTTGGTTCAGGGGGCGTTTGGATCAGGAGGTGTTTGGTTCAGGGGGCGTTTGGATCAGGAGGTGTTTGGTTCAGGAGGTGTTTGAGAAGGGTTCTCAGTAGTGTGTTTGTTGGTGTCGTTGAGGCTTTGTGTTTTTCGTCATCACCATTTCTTGTTGTTAAATTCAGACCCTGTCAGCACTACTCTGGTTATTTTTGGATAAAAAAATGTATTCTATTGAATAAAAAAATCCAGATGAATCAAACACTCCGATCGCCACTAGATGGAAAGAACATTTACACGTTCAACTAAATATTCAACTAAATAAAATACAAAGAACAAAACTTAGTTTACAAAATTACCCAAACATTTCCATGCATCCATTTATCTGCTGCTGCTTATTGTATCTGGATCAGGATAAAGGGTGCTATAACTTCATCGGAGATCCCAGACCTCCTTATTCCCTGGGTACCACCTCCAGCTGATCTTAGATGTTCCCAGGCCAGTTGTGAGGTATAATCTCCTCAGCAAGTCCTAGGTTTTCCTCCAGGTGGGATGTCTGAAACACCCTCCATGGATGTGTCCAGAAGACATCCTTACCAGGTGCCCAAACCACCTCAACTGGTTTCGTGTGATGTAGAAGATGATGGTCTCCTCCCCTCAGCTCTGACGGGTGATTCCAGCCACTCTGAAGGAAGTCCATTTCAGTCGCTTGTACTCACAACCTCATTATTCTGTCCCTGGATCGTAGATCAGGTGGTGAATTGACAGCTTTGTCTTTTGGTTAAGTTTTCTCTTCACCATGACATTTCATGACAAAGTCTAACCACTGCAGAGGCTGCTCCATCCATCTCCTCCTCTATTCTACCCTCAGAGCAGTGAGAAATTCCCAACCCAAAGTTGGCAATTGACCCCTTTCCTGTTGAGAAGACCATGACCTCAGACTTGGAGGTGCTGATCTTCATGCCAGCTGCTTCACACTCGACTGTAAACGTTCCAGTTCCTGCCAGAAGTCCTAGCTGACCGAGGTGTATAAGACTGAATCATCTGCAAAAAGCAGTGATGCGATCTGAAGGCCTCCAGACCACAGACGCTCTGCCCCTAGGCTGCTCCTTCTGTTTCTGTTCATTAAAGGTATGAACAGAGTCTGAGGCAAAGAAAAAACCAAGAAGAGTTCAACACTTAGCAAAAACAAGTCTAATGTATTATCAGCAATGGGAACCAGATGCATACTGAGATGGTCCTTAGTAGGACAAAAAAAACCTGAATCCCAAAGTACCTTCCACAGGGTCCCACAAGGACCAAGCCTTCTCCAAATCAACACCCTTGAATTCCCTTGCAAAATGAAAAAGATGGTAGAATATTTCTCATAACCAGGTTGTTTCTCTAAGATCTGAGGTTTGACTCTCAGTAGGGCTCCCATCTCCAGCACCCTGGAATAGAATCTCCTAGGAAACCAAGGATTGGGATCCCTGTGGGTGGAGAATGAACACAACCCCACAGAAAACAGCAGCACAGATTTAAAAATATTGATAGTAGTGTAGACAGGGCCTCAGACCACAGCTGTGGGTAATGGGTTTGGGGTGTTTTTGTATCTGCCCACACAGATTGATGAGCATCTAGTGTGTTGGGTTTTTGGGTGATTTTTAGATCTTGGAGGTTGAAACTCATCTTTTCAGGCATCAAAAATCAGGTTCAAGTCTTTCTTCATGTTTTTATACAACTCTGATACTGTTCTATGGTAGCACTATGTGTATTTTAGGTCTTCAGCAATATCACTAATCACTTTGCAACTGCAGGGCAGTTTAAAGAGCATCTAATTTATTTTACTCCCCAATAGAAATAGAGGAGAGTATCTGAGAATCGACAAGGTGTTCCCTCACTGACATGAACACTGAGTGCAGAAACACAACAGCTAAACATGTAAAAGTGCTATAAATCATCCCAGCATCACTCCAGAACACGGTTAGATATCACCTTGTTAGAAGTGATAAAGTCAGACCAATGGAAAGCAAGAAAATTCACAAATGATGGACTATGATTTGGATGGTATTATTCTATTTAGTGCCTTCTGTTTATTTAATATTCTTTTTACAGTTTACAGTACAGGTTGTTGTTTCTGCTAATTACATTTGACAACATCAAGAACTTGATTTGATCTCTAAAGCCTCATTTCCACTGCAGGGTTCGGTACGGATCGGGGCAGGCCAGATCACTATTTTGTCTGTTTCCATTGTAAAACCGGTCCATACAACCAAACCGGACCACTCCATTCATGGGCCATGAGCGGTCCTCCTCAGCTGTCGGTCCAAAGGAGAATGGAGTGGTATGGTTAGGGCGAAGCTCTGGCATTAAAACAACACAGTCCACTGATTGGGCTGGAGTACCGTTATTTCATTACTTTATTACTATATTGAGAAGTTGTTTTATTAAGATTAAAACAATCCCTCCTGTAATGCTGGTCATGGCCAGTCCAGCCGCGGACCGCAAGGGATTCACACTGTTGATCCAGACCCGTATGCCTCCTCGGGTTTGTCGTGCAGGTCTGATCATTGTACATGGATGTCATAAAATGCCAGCAAGTAGCACCAGGTTTGGTCAGTTTTCAGAGCTCCAAACATTCAGCGATCAGGACGACCTAGATAGATCGGTTAAAATATGAAAGAGTTTATAAAGAAGCTTCACAGGATGCAGCTGAAGGATTCGAGCGGACGATGGAACAGATCGGGCCAGGCTGGAGAAATTAAAAGCCAGATATAGAAAAGTTTAGGACAGCGCTGGTATGACGCGACGGCACTCATTTACATTTAACTCCGCCTGCCAAGTGAGAGTCCGACTGCCGATGAAAACGCTCCCCTAAAATTGCAGACCCATACCGGACTATGAGAACCCTGAAGTGGAAACGAGGCTCAAAGAACCAAATGGTTCTAGGTTTTTAAACCTAAAAGCAGTTAAATTGTGAACTCTTGAAAGCTGGTATGCAATTGGCTAAAGGGGTGCATGCTGGGTAATCATAAAAACATCTAGCGTCAGGAAGCAAACATCTTCTGTGTTGATTCATATAAACCAGAGGTGATCTGACATGACAGAACTAAATGTTTTGACTTGCTGGCTGAGATGATTTTGTTTGTTCATCTTTAAAATAAAGGTTGATCCCTAAGCTGCTCCTGGGCTGGTTTTTGTCTGAACTTATGTGTAGTCACTGTCAATTGGACTGCCACTCTACATTCAAAGCAGGAGGTCTTGTTTTTATTTGTGTGTGCACAGGAAGAACCTCCCCCTGTGGTTGGTGATGAATATGATACAGCCAGAATCACCATCATGAGCAGCTCCAGCAAAATAAATACAGTAGGTGGGCTCTGCATTTCTTCCATTCTTTATCCAGAGTATAAGAGGATGTGGGATCATGAAAGAGGATAAAGAATGGGGAAAGTGAGGCGGTCTGTCCTTAAAGCAGACATGAGGGAGTGAGCTTACGAAAGTAAAAATATGATAATATGACAGCAGCTGGGAGTGTCCCTCAGTACCATCATCTAAACATATACTGCTTCTGTTTTCTGTCAGCTTCACTTCTGCTCAGGTATTCATGTTTAAGGCATAAAGATTTGGCAGACGCTTGTATCCAAAGTGACCATATGGTGTCCTAAGAGGACAGAAAAGACACAAACTGAAGGAATGGGCCAGTAATTTCTAAAACAGACCAAGGTTAGTGACTCTAACTACAGGGATGAGTCAGCATAACCCAAGATAACTCTAACTAAAGAGATGAGTCAGCATAACCCAAGATAACTCTAACTAAAGAGAAGAGTCAGCATAACCCAAGATAACTCTAACTAAAGAGAAGAGTCAGCATAACCCAACTCTAACTAAAGAGATGAGTCAGCATAACCCAACTCTAACTAAAGAGATGAGTCAGCATAACCCAAGATAACTCTAACTAAAGCAATGAGTCAGCATAACCCAAGATAACTAACTAAAGAGATGAGTCAGCATAACCCAAGATAACTCTAACTAAAGAGATGAGTCAGCATAACAGTTTAAGGCAATTTACAGTTCAGCTAAATTTCAGCTTCATTCAGCTGGTTATCGGCAACTCCAGCTGTATCATTCAGCTCTCAGCATTCAAACTTTGCATTTTTGTAAGAAATGCAACCTTTCTAGTTCTAACTAAAATGCACAGGTGGAAGGAACCTGATTTATCTGAGTTAAAGGACTGGGCTAGTTTGAGTGTCGTAGAAACCACTGATCTCTAGGGTTTACGAAGAATGGTTTGAAAGAGAGAAAATATCCAGTGAACGACTGTGGTGTGGATTAAAATCCCCTGTTGAGGTCAGAGGTCAAAGAAGAATCAGCAGACTAGTTCTAGATGAGAAAACCACTGGTTACAACCAAGGTGGACCAGAAACACTGGATCACCAGAACTGAACCAGAAGAAAATAAATCACCAGAACTGGACCAGATGAGACTGGATCACCAGAACTGGACCAGAAGAGACTGGATCACCAGAACTGGACCAGATCAGACTGGATCACCAGAACTGGACCAGATGAGACTGGATCACCAGAACTGGACCAGAAGAGACTGGATCACCAGAACTGGACCAGATCAGACTGGATCACCAGAACTGGACCAGATCAAACTGGATCACCAGAACTGGACCAGATCAGACTGATCACCAGAACTGGACCAGATCAGACTGGAAAACGTTTCTTGGTCTATTGAGTCTCAATTTCAGCTGCATCATTCAGAATTTCGTGTCACCATCATGAAAACATGGCTCCATCCTGCCTTGTATCAGGCTGCTGGTGGTTTATTGGTGTGGAGGAGATCTTCTTGTCCCACTTTGGGACCCTTAGCCCACCTGATCCTGGATTAACCTCCACAGCCAACCTGAGTATTGTCGGTGATCATGTCGATCCCTTTATGACCTCAGTGGACCATCTTCTGATTCTACTTCCATCAGGATGAAGCTCCATGTCTCAGAGATCAGATCTTCTCTGAGTGGTTTTTAGAACATGACAATGAGCATGGGACTCTAGTGGCCTCCACACTTTTAAAGCCCATTGATCCTCACTTTACATACAGGGGTGCACATAACTGGTGTGTTACATGTGGTATTTAGTACACAGCCAGTGATCGCACACTGACAAGCTGCAGTGTGAGCTCAGCAGCTCGTTGTAACTTACACTTTCTATTGTGAAGGAGCACTTATATGACCACACACACACACACACAGACTCCTCTCCATCCTCTCATCACATGGTTCTGCCTATTATGTTGACTTATTTTTTTCTTTTTAATGGTCACACCTGAGCTACACTGCAGAACACTGACCCCTAGATTTCTGTTGGAACGACTCCATTTGCTGCATTTAGGTACGAATGTGTAAGTTTTCTGGTAACACAGTGAAATCCTCACAGAACATAGAAGATGAACAGAAGGCTCGTCCATATGTGTGCGTGTTTGACTGTTTATGTATTCACTTAATTACATTGTATATAAATGGACCTTTAATTATAATTTGAAGCTCAGATTTTGATAAATGACTGAGGACCTATCAGTCAAAGTAAATGTATTACTACTAATAATTAGTATTTTGAGCATTTTTAACATTACTTTTTTCTAAAACAAAAACACAAAAAAATGGAATCAATGCAGAAACAAACAATAATAACGTCTGAATCTCAGTCAATGGCAAGAACACAAATTATATTATGAACTGAAGAAGGTTTAGATAGAGGCTTCATCCATTTACACTTTTCTACAAACCGGAGCATCATTATCAAAACAGAAACATCTTTCCTCTGCTTTAACGAAACAATCCCTACAGAATTCCACCTGACTCTATAAACAATATGAGTTCCAATGTAATTTATAATCACATCCAAAACTCTTTCTATTTTAATTCAGTTCATCTTAAGTTTAACATGATCTTTTATTTGCTTGTTTCTGGAAAATCATCTTTTTTTACAATAATTTAAAAATAATTTATTTTTGGCAAACTTTTTCTTTACTACTTTTAGTCCTTCTTCCATTATATTCAGAAGCTGTTCCAAACTTTAATCAGAGCATTTTTACTGCAGTGTTATGAGCAAATACAACATCTTAGATGTGTTACATATATCACTTAGTATGCTGTGAAGAAGTATTGGCCCCTAAAGACCTGGACCACTTGCTATCATTATACAATCAATCAATATTTATTGTCATTGAACCAGTGTCCTGGTACAACAAAATTTATGTTTCAGTAACTTTTCCAAGATCAGACATACTGGGTCGGGGGTGTTGCACGACTTAATATTTTTTAAAGTCGACTACCAAGTAATGAAAGTCGAGTCGACTTTGACTAATCACTGATGACGTCATACAGACGCAGTAGACAGGACGGCTTTATAAAACTAGGCAGGCTTTATTTCAAAAACGTCTTTCTAATGCTGACAACAAACAGCTCAGAGAACATTCCTAAATGTATAGAGAGCAGTGATGTTTTAGGCAGCACTTTGGTTTCACTCTCAAGTCTTTTAAAGTGCTGATTAGTTTTAGTTACATTGTAGTCATGTTTATATGCAGTAGTTTTAGTCGACAAAAACTCAACACAGTTTTAGTCAGTTTGTGGTCTAATGTTCGGCCAAAATTATAACAAAGACTATTTAATGAATAAAATCACTCAAAGCTCGTAGCCATTAGCTCATCGGGGTTTGAACTGGCTGAATGTAGCGCTGCATTTTTAGTCAAACAAAAGAAACAAACAAAGCAAACGACTCACCGTCAAGTTGATTAAATCAGGACAATCGACTGGCAGGGTCGTCACAAGCTGTCAAGAAGTATTCTTTGACTAAATATCTATTTGATCAGCGCACCGCCAGAGAGACGATACACTGATCGCCCCGGAGCTGATCAAAGGGTCAGCCCCTTCAAAATAAAAGTTCACATGATCGACAGTAAGATTAGTTCACCTAAATACCTCTCACAACTTCACACATAGTGTTTATGTCCCATCTCATTTACATCTGAGGAATCCACTTTGTCAATAATAATCACGTGATCAGCGACTAGTTGACGTAAGGCATAAAAAGTCACTACAAAGCAGAGAAGTCGACTATTCGACTGGTTCATGCAACCCCTAGTGTGAGGGAAAAACAGGCCCCCTTGTTCTGCTCCGATAGGGGGCAGAGATGGGATGCAAGAAAAACACCTCAACATAAAAGCACAACAATCACACAGTCACAATCGCAAAGATAAGGTGGGTGGGAGGGATCTGGCCTTCAACCCCCAGCTGCACCAAGGGGAGGAGAATCGAGGGGTGAAGAGAACGTTAAAGGGGTGGGAGGTGTGTGTTAGTTTATTGACCTTCCTCCCTGTACATTTGCAGTGCCTCTCGCCAGGCAGGGCCGGACTGGGCATCTGTGCGATCTGGAGAATCACAGGACGGCCGGTGGGCCGGTGGGCCGGCGAGCCGGCCGACGCCCACCACTCGCCACGCACGCAGTCATCATCTGTTTTTCCCCCCACAAATCTGTTTAACACTCCAGTGCTGTAAGTGGCTGCAATGTACCCTTAAATCAGATGCCAGCTACATTAGCCGTGAAAGGCAGCAAAGACTCACACCTGGTGCAGATGGTATAATGGCTAAGATGCTCATCAGTCAACATGAGACGTGAGAAGCGTGAGTTCAAACCCTGCTCCAGGCAAGGATCATGTTAGAAAGAGATATTCAGGTTGCTAAACTTTTAATGATAACTAATTAAAACAGCTGAACTTCAACATTTTAGCTGTAAAATGCCACATGCAGTAGCTAATATTAAGAAATATGTTGTGCTTTTACTTTTAAAATGTTGGTAACCTTACAGGTAATGCTTACAAACTTTGAAGATTTTGAATACAGAAGTTACATTTGTAATGGTGTATTTTCATTTACAAGTGGTATTATTATTATTATGCAGTAAGATTAGTTATTGCATAAATTAATTAAGCTCATTAGGTAATAAATTCATGTTAAGAAATGCTGTTATAACAGCATATTATATAATCTATACATAAGTAAAGTCTAGTGACAATATGCCAGGTGTTGTTGTTGTTGTTGAGTTTCCGAGCGCAATTGCTTTGGGCCGGGCCTAGTCAAAGTCCAGGGCCGTTTTTTAGCCCCAGTCCGTCCCTGTCGCCAGGTGAAATGAAAGCATGAACTAGTCCAGGAGTTTACGACCCATGTGGGACAGAGAAGGGAGGGGGAGTGGAGCCACTGTTTGCATCCATTTAGAGGGGAGTTTGAGGTTCCTCCAGCCTCAAGGCTGAGTGGGGGGTGGGGTGGGGGGGTCAGATTAGATAACGTGGTTTATTTTGGTTCAGGTCAGAGGCTGATTTTCCTCCATCTTTCTGTCCTTCAGCCGTCTCCACACATCTAATAGTCAAATCGTGGGTCAGTTCTCATTGAGCCGAGCTGAGACTCTCTCCAAGTTGGTTCCTGTTCTGTATAATTTTGCTGTCTACCAGATTTCCAGGGAGCAATACTTTTTCACAGCACTGTATGTAAAGTAGAAAAGGTTTAGGGACAAGTACTGACCTGTGTGGTACCCCAGGTGACCCTCAGTTTATCAGAATTCACATAATTTAACATGTTGACATGGTTTGGATAGAGAAGGATAAACTAAATGAACCCTGTGGACTCAGCGCTTAATCAAACCTCAGCATCTGGGCCAGGTTTATAAAGTGAACTTGCTAAATCTTGTGGTCTGTATGAAAGAAGCTGGGTCTTTTTCCCACAGTCATCTCATACTGACAGCCAAGTCCACACTGTTTTGCATTTGAAATCATTTGAACAAACAACAGACAAGCTGCACGGGGTTATAAATAACTGCTTTATGGTTCCTGCAGCCACACAACAACAATCCCTTTTCTGCTGCTTCTGGTCTGCTTTGCAAATATTCAGACAATATTTGTGGAAAGTAAAATTCCTCTGTTCAACCACCATCGTGAAGCAGACGAAGCCAAAATCAAATCCCCTCCATGGAACGTATGATTATATATGATGTACAGCACACAGCCTGGAGGAGATAATGGAGGAGAATTAGGACAGCTGTAAATGGCCCATGAGAAAACTGCATCATCAACTGGATGACATGTTTACAGCTATTTGCTTCAGTCTTTCTCTACAACTTCTTTCTATCTTTTCTTTCTTTCTTTCTTTTCTCTCCTGCAGCCAGAAGTAAACCGAGGTCCTGAGGAATGTGCTGATGGCAGAGTGTCTCACATTACCACCCAGACTCAACCTCACTGACCCGACACACACTCAAGCACACACAGATGTTGGTATTTGTCATTGCGCCTGTATTTTGATGTCTTCTGTATCCATGGTAACTGGTGTGTGTGCAAACAGCATGCTGGAAAGAGCCGACTCGTTAGCATGATGGTGGTTTTCCTGTGACCACAGTCCCTGATTCTACCCCTGCATCCTGCCCAGGGGGGCGTGTCTCTACTCAGGAGGATAAAATGGTTCAGATGAGGCTGAGAAGAAACATCAGAACGACTGAGTTGGGTTTTATTGTTTGTTTTTTGTGTTTAAAAAGCCACAGTAAAAAAAATAAGTATATTCTGATTCTTTGACATGTGACAAAGGTCAGACGTTCTCCTCCAGGATTTCCTGGTAGTCAGCAGAATTCATGGTTCCATCAGTTCCAGCCAGTGGTCCAGGTCCTGAAGACCAGACCACCACACTACCACCACCATGTCTGACTGTTAGGATGAAATACAGTTAGTTTGACTCCAGGAGGAACATGACACACACCTTCAGATGGAATGAGACACACACCTTCAGATTTGAACGAGACACACACCTTCAGATGGAGCGAGACACACACCTTCAGATGGAGCAAGACACACACCTTCAGATGGAGCGAGACACCCACCTTCTGATGGAGCGAGACACACACCTTCAGATGGAGCGAGACACCCACCTTCAGATGGAGCGAGACACACACCTTCAGATGGAGCGAGACACACACCTTCAGGAATACTACATAGACTGTGACTAAGGATGGATGGAGCATGATGATTAAAAGTGAGAACAAATGATAAGACTCACAATGTATATCAGAAAGCGAGATAAAGGTTCTGTATCTGGATGAATAAAGACCACTGAAAAAACTGGTATAAACATATATACCTCTTCAGTACCGAGGTATACACCTGAAACCTTCTTAGCTGATTCTGCAGAATCCTGAACACTTGATCTGAAGTGAGTACTTCTAAGAAATTAACTGTTGGTGGCTTCCAACCTGTGGTTGTCTTCAGAGGAATTCATAGACACCAGTACCACATCACCCCAGTTCTGGTGCGGCTCCATTGACTACCTGTACTTTTTAGTGTGTGTTTTAAGATCCGGATTTACTAATCCCAAAGGAAAAATCTATCTTGTCTCATGGTGGACAGGAAGGATCTTCTAGTGGTCTGTGATGGACAGGAAGGATCTTCTAGTGGTCTGTGTTGGACTGAAGGATCTTCTAGTGGTCTGTGATGGACAGGAACGATCTTCTAGTGGGCTGTGATGGACTAAAGGATCTTCTGGTGGTCTGTGATGGACAGGAAGGATCTTCTGGTCTGTGATGGACTAAAGGATCTTCTAGTGGTCTGTGATGGACAGGAAGGATCTTCTGGTCTGTGATGGACAGGAAGGATCTTCTAGTGGTCTGTGATGGACAGGAAGGATCTTCTAGTGGTCTGTGATAGACAGGAAGGATCTTCTAGTGGTCTGTGATAGACAGGAAGGATCTTCTAGTGGTCTGTGATGGACTGGAAGGATCTTCTGGTCTGTGATGGACTAAAGGATCTTCTAGTGGTCTGTGATGGACAGGAAGGATCTTCTGGTCTGTGATGGACTGGAAGGATCTTCTAGTGGTCTGTGATGGACAGGAAGGATCTTCTAGTGGTCTGTGATGGACAGGAAGGATCTTCT
>SSNR01000059.1:174613-204571 GCA_006937965.1 Callopanchax toddi | reverse complement strand
TGGTCTGTGATGGACAGGAAGGATCTTCTAGTGGTCTGTGATGGACAGGAAGGATCTTCTAGTGGTCTGTGATGGACTGGAAGGATCTTCTAGTGGTCTGTGATGGACTGGAAGGATCTTCTAGTGGTCTGTGATGGACAGGAAGGATCTTCTAGTGGTCTGTGATGGACAGGAAATCATGTTTTAGTAGCTGTGTAGTAAAACTTGGTGAGGGTTGTTCTATTAACCAGGGAAAAATTTTAAAGCAGAAAAGACAAATACTTTGACCTGGACTTAAGCTTTTACGTTTTCAAATTAATTCAATTTATCTGCATTTTTACATGTTTGACTTCACATTAGTCATCATTTCAACCTAAAAATGTTTTTAAACGTGTCTGTCTGCATCAACAGCCTGCTGGAGGACAGATTGGTCTCATTCTGCTGAGAGGGCCACACAAAATCACTCAGAGGGCCACAAATGGCCCCCAAGCTACACCTTGGACACACCTGCCTGTCACACAGTACTTACATCTGTGTTGAGTTTGGGGTTTTAATGCCTTTAGCATACAGTGGTGTGGAAAAGTGTTTGCCCCTTCTTCATGTTTTATTTGTTGTCACAGTTAAGTGTTTTAGATCATCAGAATAATCTAAATATTAGACAAAGATACACAAGTAAAGACGAACAGAAGTGTTTAAATGAAGGTGTACATAGCCTGTGGAGAATGGAACCATGAACTCTGCTGATCACCAGAACCCTAACCCTGAAGGTCTGACCACCCGGGTCATGATCTCAAGCTGGAGCTCACTTGGGTTCTGCAGCAGGACGATGATTCACCTCTGAATGGTTTAAAAAGAACAAAATAAAGACTTTAGGGTGGTCCAGTCAAAGTCTGGCTTCACTTTCATTCACTTATCCAGGTCTGGTTCACGGGGGCAGCGTCCCAAGTAGGGAATCCCAGACCGCCTTCCACCAGCTCCTTCCAGTGGGACCCTCAGGTGTTCCCCCAGGTGTTCCCAGGCCAGCCTAGAGAACTGCGCTGAGGCAGTCTGACAGAAGTGAGGCGGCCATTTTGCACCATCTGCCCTCTGACCATCAACATTCACACAGACAAGGTGAATCAAACCGGTGACCCTCAGAAGGTCAGTGGTTTGATCCCAGCTCTGGCAGACCATGTATCCTTAGGAAACCCCAACGTCCTCCTGGAAGGCGTCCAATGTGTCATCCTCTGCACCTCAGAAAGGATGGGTCGAAAAAGGATCAATAGGATAAAGTATATTGACAATGTTAAAGGTCTGAGAGCTGGAGCTCTGCTATAATATAAGCTGTATAGGATACTGTTAAGTTCATTGAGTCGTAATGAGCAGGCAGTAGGTACTTTTACACTGAACTTTATTCCTTAGCTCCTCTGAGCTCAACAGCATGTCAGCAGCGTACAGCTTCTCCTTCATCTCTCTTATACCAGACGTTATACTGACACCTAGTGGTTACAGAACACAACATATTCCCCTTTTACTTAAAATAAAACTGCAACGTACAGAAACTTTTGTAATTCATACAAAGAACGAATTGTTTCGATTTCTAGTATAGATAATGAACCGAAAATCCTTTCTATTGCATTCCCAGATTTTTTTATTTTTTTTTACAGAATATTTAAACATTTAACTTCATAACCTTTGATTATGCTTTAGAGAACGTTTCTTAATCAACACTTTGTACTCTTATGTCTCTGTAATACACAAAACATCAGATTATGTCACATAATCTTCTAACCAATGTGGGCGTCGCCTTACACGACCTGGAGCAACAGGTGTCCCAGCAGATGTGCTTGGTTGAACCCCCACAGGTGGTTCCACATGCAGTAAGTCTAACACAGGGGAATCTGAGACATCCTTTGCAGGGATGTTAGAATGTGCCAGATGTGAAGCGTGCCATTTCCGTCCATCTTGTAACAGATAAGTTCCCTGCGCCAACTGTTTCATGATGCGTAATGGTTCAGAGAACCTTTGATGTGCTTTTGCTACATGTGTTGGTTTCCGAACCCGAACACTCTCTCCCACTCGAAAGGCAGGAACGCGTGCCCCACGTCTCCTATCTGTGTAAACTTTCATCTTGTACTGTTTAGCAGATACTACGTCAGGCATTACTGCAACAGCATTCTGTTTAGGGGAAGGAAGCAGAACATGCAAATGAGTGCGCATTTTTCTCCCCAGCATTAACTCACAAGGAGAAACTTCTGTCGTAGAGTGAGGTGTGGAACGATACACCTGTAGGAAATCTGTCACAGTCTGTCTCCAGGGCTTATTTTCAAGAATAGCCAACTGGATGCAACCTTTGAGTACCCGGTGAAACCTTTCAACTGCACCATTTGCAGCAGGATGATAAACCGAAGTTCGTATATGCTGAATGTCCCTGGAACGCAAGAATGCAGCAAACTCAGCAGAAGTAAACTGAGGTCCATTATCAGAAACAACAGTGTGCGGATTTCCAAACCGGCTGAACACTGAAGTGAGAAAACAGATCACTTTCCCTGCTGTAACAGACGCTGCAAAAGCCACTTCTGGCCATTTGCTATGATAATCTACCAGTGTGATTACATATTTGCAGTCCCAATCAGCAGTATCAAATGGACCTACTACATCAATAGCCAGTTTTTCCCATGGTTTAGAAGGAAACTGCACCGGTATGAGTGGAGCTGCAGCTGGAACCGCAGTTTTATCACTACTTTGACACAGTTGACAGCCTTTAACATGCTGTGTCACTTGGTCATCCATACCAGGCCACCAATACAAATCACGAAGCCTTTGTTTGGTTCTCACTATTCCCTGATGACCTTCGTGTGCCAAAAGAATCAGTCTGTGACGCAGACAGAAAGGAACAACGAGTCGGGAGCCCCTGAAAACATAGTCATGCTGCACCGAAAACTCTTCTCTCAAACGGAAGTATGGACGCACGTTTACAGGCAATGCAGCAGATGAACGAGGAAAACCCTTCATGAGCTGCAAACGCAGAGCAGAAAGTTTTGAACAGGCAGCAGACGCTGTAGCAAAATCTGCAGGCGATATAGCAGTCATAGATGTAGACAACATTGCAACAAACTCTGGTTCCGCACAAGCATCTGGATCTGCAGAAAGAGGCAGACGTGACAGGCAATCAGCAACGCAGTTCTCAGAACCTGGCCTGTACACTACATCATAGTTATAACACAGCAGGCGAGCAGCCCAGCGTGCCATACGCATGCCTGCACGATCAGTTCCCTTTGAAGTGAGTAGTGTGGTTAGAGCTTGGTGGTCTGTGCGTAACGTAAACCTACGACCCCACAAATAAGTTCGCCACCGTTCAACAGCCCAGACGCAGCCCAGGGCTTCTTTTTCAATGGTGGAGTATTTACGCTCCATTGGAGACAAGGTCCTGGAGGCGAACGCCACCACGCGCTCTGTGTCCCTATGGATTTGAGTGAGAACAGCACCTAATCCATAATCGGATGCATCAGTAGAAACTATGGTTGGCAAGGCTGGATCAAACAACGCCAAGGCTGGACTGTCAACCAGAATTTTTTTAACAGTCTCGAAACTCTGTTGGGCCTCCTCTGACCACTGAAACTCGACTCCTTGGCGAATAACAGCACGTAAAGGTTCAACAACGGTAGCAAAATTTGGAACAAATTTGTTGTACCATGACACCAATCCCAGAAAAGAATGAAGTGTGGTTAAATCAGAAGGAGGAGGAGCATTGAGGATAGCAGAAAGGTGATCATCTGTGGGCTGAATGCCCTGTGGTGTGACTGTGTGACCCAGGAAACACAAACTTGACTTGTTAAACTGACATTTGTCCTTGTTCAGCTGTAGCCCCGCCTCTTTTAACCTCTGCAAAACCTCAGCAAGAGCGGCGTCATGTTCAGTTTGAGTCTTGCCCCAGAGGATGATGTCATCTAAGTAGTGAGCAACATTTGGTAATCCAGCTAACACTGTAGCTAACATCTTCTGAAAAGCGGATGGCGCTGAAGCCAACCCGTACGGCACCCTGCAAAACCTGAATAGACCATCATGGGTGATAAAAGCCGTCAGGTCTCTGCTTTCTTCATGCAAAGGTAGCTGGAAATAAGCAGACTCTAAATCTAGAGTGGAGAAAACAGTTGCATCTTTTAGTTTGGACAGCATCTCATCAATGTGCGGGAGTGGATAGCTATCTATGACCACAGCTTTGTTTGGTTCCCTCAAATCCACACACATCCTGATATTACCTGATTTCTTTTGGGTTACAACAATGGGAGAAACCCATGGGGATGCATCAATTTTTTCTATCACCCCAGCTTGGAGAAGTCTGTCAAGTTCTTTACTCACAGCATCACGCACGGACAGTGGCAGCCGTCGCAGTTTCTGTCTGACTGGAGCAACATTGTCCGCAACTCTGACTTTATGTACAAACTTGCTTGCACATCCCAGAGATGACAGTTGAGGCTGAGACGAGAGCCGCATCACAGGAGCAGATGGGGGATGCAGGCAGGCACCTTCAACCTTAGTCCCGGTAAAACGTAGTCCCAGTCCTTTGATGAGATCCATGCCCAGTAAAGTTGTGCCAGAGTCTACAACAAACAGCTTAGTAGAAAAACATGCATTGTCATGTGACACAGTGGCAGGCAGACAACCTAGTACAGGTATAGGAGAGCAAGAGTATGTAACCAGAGTAACATCTGGGTTCTGCAGGGCATCATTGCTGAAATATGCCTCATACTCATTTCTGGATATAATAGAAACTGATGAACCAGAGTCCACAGTAAATCGTATGGGCACCGTAGCAGACGTAGTTTTTATGGTAGCTGTACAACGGATCCTCTCAGATGAGTCAGAGTTGTTTAAGTAGAGAATCTGGACCTCAGGTAGTTCTACAGCATTAACAGAGCGAGTCTGTGTAGAGCGGCATACGCGGGCAAAATGACCCACCTTCTGACAGTTCTTACACCTTGCAGCTGCAGCCGGGCATTGTGGGCTGTTTGCAACGTGTTTAGCAGCACCACAGCGGTAACAGGAACGTGAAGGAGCTGGAACAGTAGAATCCCTCACAGCAGGCGTAGATGTAGTCTTTTGGTGTACCTTCTGAAACCGCCTCCGATCGCCCGGTGGTTTCGTGTGGACAGCCGCAACAGGAAATGTCGAGGTGGGAGCAGAAAACGACTTGGCTTTTCCGGCTTCTGTTGAGAGCGGTCGCACTGTTCCTTCTCTCCCTTGTGTGTTACTCCTGCAGCTGTTTTGTCTTCTGAGCATTTTCCTCATTCCTTCTGGTTAAATATTTTTAATTTTCTTGATATGGCTTTGGTTTGCTGGCTTCCCAATAAAATGGATACAATTTTTTACACTCTCAAAACGGAGGAGGGGACTCCGCGGCTGACTGAGACAAGAGCTGTGGGGTTCGTAATGGATCAGATTGCGGGTACTGCAAGTCTGTCTCTGGAGGTCTACAATTTTGGATGAATGATGATCAGGTGCACGCTCATTGGAATCTGCATGGACCTGGTTTATCGAAAAACAACGGAGCTAACAGGTGCAATTGACAGGATTCCTGTGCTTCAAAGGGGGCTGATGCGTGCTTTGAACACTGAAACACTCGCGAGGACTGAGTTGTCTCGTAGGACTGACTGCGAACGAACTCTGGCGCGGAGTGAATTACGATCGATGTGTCGAACTACACGGATCAGATGGGACTGGCCAGGATGTGGAATTCGGACGGGATGAAGCCAGTGAGACAGACATTTAAGGCGGCTGTAACAAACAGGACTGCCTGCTCCAAACACATTCTGTTATCTTATCTGGTGACCCTGACAATAATCTCCTACTCAACAGAGTGAATGAAGCGACTGCTCAGCCCCCCTCTTCTCTACGCTCTCTCACCTAACTCGCCTCCCCCCCCCCCTCTACTGGGAGTGAAGGTCGGTCAGCTGTGCCGTGTCCTTGCTTCTGGTGGAGATCCTGACCCCCCCCCACCCTCCTTGATGTGTTTATCGGTTGTTGTGACTGTTTGTAAAATGCTACTCCCTCCCTCCATTTTGTTTACATTTTCTTCTGCTCCCATCTTTATTTTTATTTTTTTTGCCCAAATATTGTATTGAAGTTGTCCCAATATTTCTGCCCAAGACTTTAGTTCCTTACACAAGCCAATGTCCCACTTTATCTCATAATTTACAATGCAGATCCCCTGATGGTACCCCAAATCTTGCCCAAATTTCTTCTGCTCCCATCTTTATTTTTGGCCCAAATATTGTATTGAAGTTGTCCCAATATTTCTGCCCAAGACTTTAGTTCCTTACACAAGCCAATGTCCCACTTTATCTCATAATTTACAATGCAGATCCCCTGATGGTACCCCAAATCTTGAAGTTTGCCCCAATATTTCTCTTTGCCCAAGCCCAAGTAAATGTCCCACTTTAACTCATAATTTACAATGTAGGTCCCCTGATGGTACCCCAAATCTTGCCCAAATATTGTATCTGGCTCCCATCTTTATTTTTGGCCCAAATATTGTATTGAAGTTGCCCCAATATTTCTGCCCAAGACTTTAGTTCCTTACACAAGCCAATGTCCCACTATATCTCATAATTTACAGTGTATATCCCCTGAAGGTACCCCAAATCTTGCCCAAATATTGTATCTGGTACCCCCAAATCTCTGTTTTGTTTTTTATTTTCAATGTTTTCTCTGTTTTGTTTTTTTTTTGTTTATATTGTAAAGCGCTTTGTGATGTATATCTGTGAAAGGCGCTATATAAATAAACTTTACTTACTTACTTACTTACTTACTTACTTGGCCTGCTCCGTGGCTGCTTCTATTTGAGTCGCCAGGGTAACGGCCTTATCCAGCGTTAAGTCAGCTTCCAGCAGCAGACGTTCACGTATACGCTGACTACGAACATGTTCAACCAGCTGGTCCCGAATCATCTCGTCCTGCTTATCTTCAAAGCCACATGTTGCAGCTAAATCTCTTAAAACGGCCACATACTGCAGAATAGTTTCATTTTGAGCTTGCGCGCGTTTTCTGAAAACATGGCGCTCAGCGACAGCATTCCTTTTAGGGTTGAAGTGAGCCTTCAGAGCCTTCATGGCGTCTTCCATAGACGTACCTTGGTCCGGGAGTGTATAAAACAGTCGCTGACCTTCTGTCCCAAGCGTATGCAGGAGAAGTGCTTTTTTTCTCTCCTCTGGCCATTGGTCTCCCGACGCAGCAAGTACCAGCAAGTAATTCCGGAAAATCCTTTCCCACGTGTCGAACGGTATGCTAGGCTCCCCCGGGCACGGAAGAAAAGGAGGTGGAGATGGCGTAGCAGCAAAAGCCATGTCGTCTTCATGTAAATCCTCGCTTTATCCTCGCTTTATCCTCACTTTATCCTCGTCGCCAGTTGTTAAGTTCATTGAGTCGTAATGAGCAGGCAGTAGGTACTTTTACACTGAACTTTATTCCTTAGCTCCTCTGAGCTCAACAGCATGTCAGCAGCGTACAGCTTCTCCTTCGTCTCTCTTATACCAGACGTTATACTGACACCTAGTGGTTACAGAACACAACAGATACCATGGTGTCTGACTCAGCTCCTGGTGAACAGACACATTCATTTGGTTCTTTGATGCAAACGTGGCACCAAGAGTTGCCCTCAATGCCCCCTTCCCCCATCTATACTTCCTCTCTCTGCCAAACCCAAACAGCCTCTCAGGCCCCGGGGCCAACTTGTGTGGCACAGACCCCCTCCCCACCCCCAGGTCCTCCCCTCCTCCTCTCTACATGGTTCTATCAGAACATTCACATCATCCTGGTCTGACCGGTTTTAGCTCTTTCTGATGCCGTCTGAGCTGTTCTCTAGGAAAATACTATGAAACGGTGTTGTGGATGAATGTTAAAGGTTTTCAGGTTTATTCTATTCACCCAGACTGTCTCCAGTAAACTTCATGGGACCTTTTAACTTTTATGACTATTCAGCCCCCTGACTGTGGAGTGGGAAGGACGGGAGTAGAGTCACAGAGTGGAGCTTGATCTACACTCACTCACTCACTCACTCACTCACTCACTCACTCACTCACACACACACACACACACACACACACACACACACACACACACCACTCTATATAATCACATAGCTTGTGAAAGTTACATAAAACAGAAAATAGCTTTATTTCAACAAAAAATCTCAAAATGTTGATTTTGTGTATAGTATATGTGTGTACATTGGAAACAGAGGCAGAGCCAGAGGAGTGAGAGTAAGAGGAGGAGGACGAGGAAGGCCAAGGACCATAATCTGATGAGATCCTAGTGACTTTGGTTGATCATGTGGTCGACCATAGTCTAACAATAGGACAAAGGGAGGCGGGGCAAAGAGTACAGCCACATTTGAGCAGGTACTCTGTAGCATCCATCATCAGGACTTTCTGAAATGAGAATAGGTAAGAAATCTTCTCTCACTAGAAACTTGCAGTACTGCATATCAATACAGTACTCAATGAGTACAGTAGTACTGTATTGCCTGTGGACTGTTTTGTAGGACAGTAAAAATACTGTGAGGTATGTTTCAAGTATTTAGGAAATGTATACCTACTTTGTATTCACACAGTATTTTACTATGTGTGACAGAACTGACAGATGACCAACACGAGGTGTCGGGAACGAGTTCTGTCTCCTGAACAGGATGAACATGTCCTAGAAAACAACGCCACAACACGGCAAATACAAAGAAAAATGTTACCGTGTATTTGTGTGCTCTGAGTGTAAAATCATTATTCTCAAATATTTTGATCAGTTGTTAGGTGTGGTCTTGGTCTGATGACGTCAGGATGTGGAGGACTGTTTAGAGACCAGTTCTAATGGATCCACGACATTTATTAGTGGATTCATGGATCAAACAGCTCCTTATTGAGAACAACAGGTTGAGGAACAGCTGTAATGGTTAGAGTGTGTTTTAGGTTCAACCTGAAACTTAGCATGGTCTTGGTGGCACTGCTGATTTCAAATTCTTGCAATGAGACTTAATGTTGGTGTAAATCCCACATCAACCCAATTTGTTGATGTGATTTATGATCCTCATCATCACACAGACCAATGTGTGAGGACTGTGTATCATGGTTTGTAGTTTTAGTAATAAGCATTTAAAATCTTGTTGGTGCTCTGCCGTTTTTGATCGATTCACAGTAAAACATCCCAAACTTTGTTCTTTTATAAGGATTTGATCTGTTGCCCCCTGACCCTGTTGGCCCTACGCCCTCAGCCAGGAGGTCCAATCAGTAATCCCTCCATGTTAAGCCCTGAACTTTGCCTTGTTTTACAGCCCCTTTGTTAGGCTCTGCTCTTACGTGGCTCTGTGACGTGGTCCATCAGGCCATGGGGTGAGCAGGTCTAAATGTAAAAACATTTAGGTGACTCACACACAGACGAAGGTATTAGGAGAGGTTTAGATACAAGTCAGGTGAATGTTAGGTAAGTGGATGAAAGTAAGGATTATCTTTTAAAGCCAGCATAACCAGCCCTCCAGGTCATCACACGTCAGCAACTGAGCTCTGTGATTAGAGGATTATATTTCATTTATCCCAGTTAAAGACTTTTGATTTTCTGGACCAAAGTCCACCTTACAGAACAATCTGTGGTATTCATCCCACAGAGTGTACACACTCACCTCTCATTAACGTCCCCATACCTTACGGAATGACCTCCAGTTTCTGTGAAATACAGAGTTGGGGGGGCCCAAAAAAGGTTTTAAATTTAAAAAAAAGGTTAACATTTTATTTAGTATTTTGTTCAAAATTAAGACATTAAACTCCTTTTGTCTTCATTACATGTATAATATCAGAGGTTTCTAATGTATTATAACCCAAATAGTAGTTTCACCTAAACATGATGCAAAGAACAGGATAATGACATTAATAAGACTGAAGTAAAGTCATTTGAAGGCAGATTTATTCCTTCAGAGGTAAACTGGAATCACTTTATTGGCAGGTGAAAAGCACACTTTGAAGTTATTCTATAAACAGATTGTTGATGTTTACGGGAGACAAACCTCTGCTGAAGTCCTGACAGATAAATTCACTGTTTAATGAGAGACAGCTGGAGAAAACCATGTGTAAAGAAGTCAGACTGAATGTAGACACACAAAATTAAGCAAAACTGAAACACTGATAGGCTATGTATTACCGTATTGACCAGGATGCCCCGATTATAAGACGACCCCCCCTTTTCAAGACTAATCTTCAGAAAAAAAAGACTAAATTCACTTTTTAAAGAAACTATTTTTATTGAAATTTTGAGAAAATAATTTAAATAATAATAATGACAGACTGCTTTAATATTTGCTTATTAACAGGGGTGCACACAACCAGTCCACCGTACTGATCTCTCTGCCCAACACACCTTTGCTGACAGGAGCTTTCATGGTCGGATTGTGCAGCTCCGCGATCATCAGACACTGATGAACTTCACATCCAGTTGTGGCGCTGTGATGGAGTTTTCATGTAGGGGAAGCTTGTTTACAGGGTGTGTACACGCTGCTGCACCAAAATGCACAGACAAACAAAACCACTGCGTGTGTGAGGGACTGTGTGTGTGCGTGTGTGTGGGGTGCATATAAAGAATGGTGAGACGGATGAGGTTCTGAGGGAGAATGTGTGTGTGAATCGAGCGAGCGACGCGAGCCCTCACCTGTAGAGTCTGCTCTCTGAAAGCACCTGCTGGGTCTGGACATTTTCTGGACATTTTAATCCTCAGTGGACCTGTAACTTTGAGCTGGGCCGGATCTCTGGAACCACTGAGCTTCTTCCTGCCACTTTGACCAAAAAGCCTGCGCCCTCCACTGGAAAAACTAGGGTGCGATAATATGACGACCCCCCTTTTTTCAAATTATTTTCAATGAAAAAACCTCATCTTACATTCGGGTCAATACGATATATACAGTATTTTTGAAAATTTCTCCCTTCAGATCAAAGAGGGCGGCGCCCCACTGGCCCCATGGACAAGCTGCCACTGGGCCCAGTTTGATATTTTCTCATGGGGCTTAAAATCCCTGGTGGCCTCCCTGCATGTGGGTTTTAGCGGTGGGTGAGTTAAGAGATGAGAAACCATCACACTAGTAGAGAGATTAGAAACCTGATATGTTGTAAAATCTGTATACTATAACATATTCTGATATTCCACAAAACACAACCAACCATGGTAAAATGACTCCATCAAACCATGACAACAAGAAATACAGATTACAGTTAAAAATTTAAACTGAAGACAAGCCAACACGAACATGAAGGTAATTATCTTTAAAAATAAAATGGAAAAGTACCGAGGTCTGTGATGAAAAGGACTGAATGATGTTGGAAAAACTTCACAAGTAAAACAATGAATGTCTCTAAACTTCAAGTTATGAGCCATTGTTGGTTTGGGTGATGTTTGTCACTGGGGAAAATGTATGGTTAAGACTTCAAATGGAAATGATCTTTTGTCTAAGCTGTCGCTCTGATATAGAGCTGTGAACACGACTAAAGAGCAAAACTCACAGCGGGAAACTGAGGATACAGCTACTTAATCCACTTAAAACATCTTTATTTATGTAGTTCATATCTGTCAAAGGACAAGAAATTAACAAAACGACTTCCTATAATTCTGTTTAGCTTATTGTCTAACTAGTAAGCTAACTTAGAAAAACAAAAAACATGTTGGTCTGATTAATAAAACTGAGTAGAAATGTATTTATTTAGAGACTTGAGAGAAAAATCACAAAGTGCTTCACAAAATAACATTTAAAACACAACAAATTAAAAACACAAAGCACAATGAAGCATTAGCAGATTGTAAAAGATAAGCCTTGAGCTAACCCATATAGAGTCCACTGATCTCTGTCAGAGGAAGAACCACAGAAGAACAGGCTCTGCCTCCTTTGTTTTTCAGACTTGGATGGGCCACAGAGGACCTCAGGAACCTGGTGGGGGTGTAAGGGAGCAAAAGCCCACTGATGTAAACCGGTGTCTCCACGTAGTGCTCTCCAAGTCAGAACCAGCATCTGGAAATTCACTCAAAAATACACCTGGAGCCACTGCAGCTGCATCAGTGATGGGAGTTATCCCAATGGTTCTAACAGTTCAGCTAAAACACCAAGAGGCTCTCCTTTATCTTTATCTTTTCAGGTGCATGGATCATTTCTGTTTTATCTTCAGTTAATTCCAGAAAACCATCAGCCACCCAGCTCTTATCTGAACCCAAACATTTCAGTAGAATGAATTTTGAATTACTGTTTGAAGGAAAAGCAACATACACCTGGATATCATCTGCATATGACCACAAATATCCTTAAAGGAAGACAGAATGAGACTAAGAGAGAGCAGATCAAGCAAAAACAGCAATGGCCCCATGACGACGAGCTTCATTGTATTTTGGCACAACAAAACTGGGTGATATTTAGTTCAATAAAACACATGTGTAGTGTTTTAAAACTGTTTAAGTTTGTAGCTGCACACTTCTGCAATTTCATTAGCTAGCTTTTGTCAGTTTTATATGAAGCTGTTCGCTTGGATACCTTGGCTAAAGCTAATGGGTTAACAGGAACTTCTAGGCTCTATTGAGAGATATTACAGTGAGTAGATTATGTACCTTGATATTGACGAATGGAAGACTGAGTCAGAAATAAAATACTTTACAGTACAAACAGATTAGCAAAGAGGTAGCAATGGTTTTTAGCATTCAACACGGTGGTAAGGTGTTCTAAGTTGATCTTAATTTGAGTTTAATGACCTGAGTCTTATGATGTTTAAGACTAGGGGCATTTTATCTTAAAGGGGAGTTTGGTTGGAGGAGTTACTGGTTGATATTAGTTATGTGGAGTGTTACTTATCAAACAGGCCTTAGTTACCAGATTATGGATTCACTTGTACCAGACGGTCTCAATGGATCCAACCGGTGTAAACTCGCCTCATCGAGGTGGGAGCAGGACCAAGCTGGGGAGAGATGTCCGCACGGGGAGGTGGTTCGCCGACAGGACAAACCGGGCGGTCCGAGAGTACCGGGGGTAGCGAGTATCAGTTCATAATTCATGGTCGCAGCAGGGCGAGGCTCATGTTGGATTAGGAGAGAAAACGGTGTGTTTTCTTTCCCTGAGCCAGAGGTGAGATCGGCCGTGGGGTTTGGTACCCACACAAGCGAGGCCGTCTCCAGGAGGAGCTCAGCTGTGTAGCAGGTGACAGCGAGCGGTCTTGTCTCAGTGTAGGATGACTGAGAACTGAAGACTTCCGGGAGTAGAAAGAGCTAAGAGGAGTCACGTGCTGATGTGGACCAATGGGAGAGTTTCTACTAAGTCACATGACTCAGGTCTTTAAAGTCATATTCACCTTAACGAATGAACATAAAATAATATTGATTTAACCTTAGCAAAGTAAAAATATTAAACAATACTGAAGCTGGATAAAACATTCATAACCCTGTAGGAGAAAGTGCATTAATCACATTAAGACATTTCTGAACAGTAGATTAAAAGTGTCATTTAGAAAGAGACACCAGGAAGTCTTTGAGTTTATTATTATACTAAAAGAGTCCTGTGGAATCTTCCGGAAAAACAATCTGGATACCTGGAGGAATGTTGATTCAGGTTAAAACATAATAAAGAGTCATTATAATCCAAGTTATTGGGAAAAAGAGGATTATTGTTTGTGTGATGGTCAAGGAGTCAAAGGTCAGAGGTTATAGCAACGCTACACATGATTTATTGAGACATGTTTGTTTATTTAATGTATGTGTTGGGTTTGGGTCACTTGCTTCATCAGCACCTGTGGAGAAGAAAATTATTGATTTTAGTGTTCCTTATTATGATGATCTAACTGATAAAGTGTACACACTTACCTCTGTCTTGTTTGGCCCTGTCTCAATACTCACACTTCCACCCTACGGTCTTCAGTGAAGTGCACTTGGTAGAAGTGCACAGAAGGGTTCGAGTGCGTAGTGAACAAGTGCGCACTTAACTGCAGCATTGGGACAGTGATCAGGTCACGTGTCTCCGCGGCTTCAAATGAGGTTTTTTTCCAAACCTTTATTTACACCAAAAAAGTCCAAACTCTCAATGGGAGGCAACAACTGTTCAATACAACAAAATAAAACATAAAACAAACATTACAAGGTCTGTCAGCTGGTATAAACTGTTTGAGCATCAACATGTGAATATAGAAGGCTTTACTAATCTAATGTAACACACATTACTTAAAAAAACAAATATTTCTTTAGACTTTATCCTTAAATAGATTTTTCATAAACACTAGAGATGTGATGAATGAATTAAATTTTTAAATCATTTATGGAGGGTTTCTTGTTTTTCATTTACATTTATGAATATGATATTTACCCATATTACAATATTACATAACATAAAAAGATATTTTGACAAACTGATGTATAAAATCTGTACTGCTGTCATTTCTTCTATTTTTATTCTCATCCAGTCCACCAAGTCCTGACAGAGTTTAGCCAGAGTTTGACTAGAAAAAAAAGATCATCAGTTCTTTCATCGTCTTTACAGCAGAATCCACAGAAAGGCTCCACCTCAAACCTGAATCTCTTTCAAAACATTGCTGCTGCTGGGTAGAATCATTTAATGATTTTAAATTACATTTCTTTAACTTTGGGGAGAATAGGCCACTTTAAAATCTTCGTATGTATTTGTTATTTGTTATCCTATTGTTATTAGGGCATGCTATGCGAAGCAATGCACACCTATTACTATTCACCTCTAAAGTGATGTCTTGTTTGTTAGTTAGTTTAATTTTTCTTCCGTCAACATTAATGCGGCCCGCACGGAGGGTTGCAGCCAGACACATGATACATCAAAACGACCGGCTCGGTCCCGTGATGTGTGCTATTACTTTTATAAGAATTCGGAGTTACCATGGCGACGTAATTCGCAAAAAACCACACCAAAAAACGCATTGAAAATCCCATTGAGGGCTGAAAAAAATACACCCCAAACCCACTCCTCTTCCCAAGCCTCCTGTGTGGACACACAATCACCTAGAAACTCCATTCAAAGTTTAAACGGGTCACAAGACTTTGGACTCTAACATTTGGAAGAATTGTTTTGATAGCTTTTACCGTTTTCCTAAAATCGCGAGAGAAGTTTGATGAAGAAATCAGAGTTTGACAGAAAAAATCATCTCTGTTTACATGTAAATTGACAGGATTTGAGGGGGGGTTCTGGACCTATGAGGGCCATTTCTGAGAAAACCGTTGGTCCTAGAGAAAAGTGACTCCTGTATTAAATGAGGCAGACAAAAAAAGCTACCAAATGAGATAAAAATCATGGCTGTACTCCAAAGACTTATCTCAGACTGCTTCACTCTGGGTTATGTGATCTTAGAGGGTGATGAAGCAGATTTTTAAATGTTCTCGTCAAGAACAACTTCGAATATTTCCTACACCGTTTGGACTACAGTCATAAATTTGACCTCTGTGATTGGGGATTGTTGTCTGCTTTTCAGTGAAGTGATTCTCATGTCTCTGTGACCTACAGTTTGCTCACAAGTTGTCAGTGAAGGTTGAGAGGAGCCATGACAAAAGGTCTCTTTTCCATGTTATCTCATCTGGATTTCTGTCTTTCAACACTTTGATGTCTTGTGAAATCGAATCGTCATTATTTGGACATAAAACATAGGACACACATGAAATTTGGGAGTTTTGACCATTAAAGTCTCCTGCTTCTATCGGTGTTTGAATTTTTTTGATTGGTCTTATACTTTTCGAATGGGAACATGTTGTTTGAGAAGAGTGATTTTCTGTTTAAACAGCCATTTCTACATCAGTTCAGAGGCATGAGGCGTCCATGTGATCACTGCATGACAGGGAAAGGGATCGTTCTGATTGGCTAATGCTGTTCTCATTCTTTCTAATGGGAGGGTTAAGATGACATTTGATTAGAGCAGTATCAGGCAGAACCAGCAGCTGGACCAGGACCAGAACCAGACCCAAGAAAAGAACCAGAACTTGGATCAAGATCAGGACCAGGGCTGGGACCTGGACCAGGACCAGATTCATGGTCCTGGACTAGAACCAGATCCAAACATAGAGCCAGGTCCAGACTCAAGACCTACAACCATATAGGAATTTAGCTATGCCCTGGTCCTGTTGTGGACCTGGACTAGATTCTGAACTAGAACCAGGACCAGACTTAGGACCACAAACAGACCGGGACCACAACCAGACCAGGACCAAGACCAGACCTGGGACTAGAAACAGAATGGGGGTCCTAGAATAAAACTAGAACCAGACCCAGGTCTAGATTCAGGAATATGACCAGGACTGGAACTCTGTCTAGAAATATTTCCTGGTCCCGGATCTGGTCCTCTTCTCAAGTCTGGACCTGATTCTGGTTCTGGACCGGGACTGGATACAGAAATAGAACCAAGACTTGTGTAGGAAGCTGGATTGGACCTTTTAAGCACATAAATGGAACAGAATTTGACTCAGAAACAGCAGCTTGACCAGAATCAGACCAGAAAACCGGTCTAGACCCTGAACCAGGACCAGAGATGAACCAGAACCAGATGCTGACATTAGCATTAGCATGCTAACACGCTTAAGCTAACTTTCAAGTATTGACATGATAATGATGAAATTTTTACACTTTTAGCATGGCAACACATCATACACAAGGTTAGCATGTTAGCATGCTAATGCTAGCATGTTAGCTTAAAGTTGAGTTTTTGCGCATTTCGCACGTGACTGATTGATGGAACCCAGACAAGTTATAAATCAAATCGATCGCCTCTTTCATGTGATGTTTGTTTGAAATTCCCATAGCGTTTCCATTAACTATCGCGAAGTTGTCCACAAAAGACTACGACAGAAATGGCATAAAAATGGATTAGCCCTTTGAATTTCAACTAAAACTTACTGATGTTTCAGAGCCTGCCATTTCAACACACTTTAACCTAGAAACGTCATTCTTGGTTTAAAATAGTCATGGGACTTTGGACTAGAAAATATTGAGGAACCATGTTGATTTCACTGATGCTGCCGTAGCACGCCCTCTCAAAGTTTCTTCAGGAACTTTTCTAGTCTTTATATTACAGTCCTATTTAAAAGTACTGTAATGACTTTTGAAGTGGCGTTCAAAAAGTTATTTATCTACAATGAGGACCATACCCACCGGTGACATCACCAAAGTGAGCAGAGTCTTTTCTAACAGGAAGTAGCCCTCTGACTGGAGCTATACTCATGGCTAGTCACATCAGATGAGACATCGTTACAGATCGGTAACAAATTAGCTGCTAATCTGGTATTTTAAACAACGCATGCTCAAAAAAGTCATTTTGATGCGTTAAAACGATATAAGACCTGTTTGGAAACCTCTACAGTTTTTGCATGAGGCTGTTTAATTAGTTCATGGTGTTTAAGCTGCTGTAGCAGCACATACAGTAACATAATCATTGTTTTAAACATTCAAAAATTAGTGACTAATTGGGCACCTTTTGGCAGCAACGTCTCTCCTGATCGAACAAGCACTATTGCTCCAGTCAGAGGACCACTTCCTGTTTCTAGAGACTTCACTCGCTTTGAGTGATGTCATCAGTGGGTGTGGTCCTTACTGTAGATATATTTCTGATAGATCTCTACTTCAAAATAGCTGAAATATCCCTTTAATGGCTTATATAAAATCTTTAAATTTAATTTGATCAAACAAACAAACTAAATAATTTGATTTCTTATTAAAATATTAACTTCAGATACTCTTGTCGTTTAAATGCTATGAAGCAGTCCTCGACAGTTTACGTGTCGTTCCTTCTGCCTCACCATATCTGATCATTCTCAGATGTGTGAAAACATGTTTGGTGAATAAATTCTGATATATAGAAATTACACAAATTCATTTATTTAATATACAGCAGTGTTTCAAAGTTTCATGCATTTTATGGTAACAATCTTTAATTTTTCTGTCATTTCTGCCTCAATTGTCAGTCCTTTTATTAGAAAACTTTTTGCATCATCTGATGTACAATAGNNGTCAAGAACAACTTCGAATATTTCCTACACCGTTTGGACTACAGTCATAAATTTGACCTCTGTGATTGGGGATTGTTGTCTGCTTTTCAGTGAAGTGATTCTCATGTCTCTGTGACCTACAGTTTGCTCACAAGTTGTCAGTGAAGGTTGAGAGGAGCCATGACAAAAGGTCTCTTTTCCATGTTATCTCATCTGGATTTCTGTCTTTCAACACTTTGATGTCTTGTGAAATCGAATCGTCATTATTTGGACATAAAACATAGGACACACATGAAATTTGGGAGTTTTGACCATTAAAGTCTCCTGCTTCTATCGGTGTTTGAATTTTTTTGATTGGTCTTATACTTTTCGAATGGGAACATGTTGTTTGAGAAGAGTGATTTTCTGTTTAAACAGCCATTTCTACATCAGTTCAGAGGCATGAGGCGTCCATGTGATCACTGCATGACAGGGAAAGGGATCGTTCTGATTGGCTAATGCTGTTCTCATTCTTTCTAATGGGAGGGTTAAGATGACATTTGATTAGAGCAGTATCAGGCAGAACCAGCAGCTGGACCAGGACCAGAACCAGACCCAAGAAAAGAACCAGAACTTGGATCAAGATCAGGACCAGGGCTGGGACCTGGACCAGGACCAGATTCATGGTCCTGGACTAGAACCAGATCCAAACATAGAGCCAGGTCCAGACTCAAGACCTACAACCATATAGGAATTTAGCTATGCCCTGGTCCTGTTGTGGACCTGGACTAGATTCTGAACTAGAACCAGGACCAGACTTAGGACCACAAACAGACCGGGACCACAACCAGACCAGGACCAAGACCAGACCTGGGACTAGAAACAGAATGGGGGTCCTAGAATAAAACTAGAACCAGACCCAGGTCTAGATTCAGGAATATGACCAGGACTGGAACTCTGTCTAGAAATATTTCCTGGTCCCGGATCTGGTCCTCTTCTCAAGTCTGGACCTGATTCTGGTTCTGGACCGGGACTGGATACAGAAATAGAACCAAGACTTGTGTAGGAAGCTGGATTGGACCTTTTAAGCACATAAATGGAACAGAATTTGACTCAGAAACAGCAGCTTGACCAGAATCAGACCAGAAAACCGGTCTAGACCCTGAACCAGGACCAGAGATGAACCAGAACCAGATGCTGACATTAGCATTAGCATGCTAACACGCTTAAGCTAACTTTCAAGTATTGACATGATAATGATGAAATTTTTACACTTTTAGCATGGCAACACATCATACACAAGGTTAGCATGTTAGCATGCTAATGCTAGCATGTTAGCTTAAAGTTGAGTTTTTGCGCATTTCGCACGTGACTGATTGATGGAACCCAGACAAGTTATAAATCAAATCGATCGCCTCTTTCATGTGATGTTTGTTTGAAATTCCCATAGCGTTTCCATTAACTATCGCGAAGTTGTCCACAAAAGACTACGACAGAAATGGCATAAAAATGGATTAGCCCTTTGAATTTCAACTAAAACTTACTGATGTTTCAGAGCCTGCCATTTCAACACACTTTAACCTAGAAACGTCATTCTTGGTTTAAAATAGTCATGGGACTTTGGACTAGAAAATATTGAGGAACCATGTTGATTTCACTGATGCTGCCGTAGCACGCCCTCTCAAAGTTTCTTCAGGAACTTTTCTAGTCTTTATATTACAGTCCTATTTAAAAGTACTGTAATGACTTTTGAAGTGGCGTTCAAAAAGTTATTTATCTACAATGAGGACCATACCCACCGGTGACATCACCAAAGTGAGCAGAGTCTTTTCTAACAGGAAGTAGCCCTCTGACTGGAGCTATACTCATGGCTAGTCACATCAGATGAGACATCGTTACAGATCGGTAACAAATTAGCTGCTAATCTGGTATTTTAAACAACGCATGCTCAAAAAAGTCATTTTGATGCGTTAAAACGATATAAGACCTGTTTGGAAACCTCTACAGTTTTTGCATGAGGCTGTTTAATTAGTTCATGGTGTTTAAGCTGCTGTAGCAGCACATACAGTAACATAATCATTGTTTTAAACATTCAAAAATTAGTGACTAATTGGGCACCTTTTGGCAGCAACGTCTCTCCTGATCGAACAAGCACTATTGCTCCAGTCAGAGGACCACTTCCTGTTTCTAGAGACTCCACTCGCTTTGAGTGATGTCATCAGTGGGTGTGGTCTTTACTGTAGATATATTTCTGATAGATCTCTACTTCAAAATAGCTGAAATTTCCCTTTAATGGCTTATATAAAATCTTTAAATTTAATTTGATCAAAAAAACAAACTAAATAATTTGATTTCATATTAAAATATTAAATATTAACTTCAGATACTCTTGTCATTTAAATGCTATGAAGCAGTCCTCGACAGTTTACGTGTCGTTCCTTCTGCCTCGCCGTATCTGATCATTCTCAGATGTGTGAAAACATGTTTGGTGAATAAATTCTGATATATAGAAATTACACAAATTCATTTATTTAATATACAGCAGTGTTTCAAAGTTTCATGCATTTTATGGTAACAATCTTTAATTTTTCTGTCATTTCTGCCTCAATTGTCAGTCCTTTTAATAGAAAACTTTTTGCATCATCTGATGTACAATAGCGCACTGAAACACAAAAAAATTGTATTTTCTGTTACAACTTTTCAAAAAAAAAAAATTCTAATTAAATTCAGAGTTAACTTGGAGACCAAACTTCTTTCTATCTCCAAGTTTAGATTTTAAGTCCTGAAGGTCAAATCAACGATTATGCTGCTTTATGTTCTTTATGAACAAAGTTGAAATCTTTTAAAAGAGACAGGTTTTCATTTTTAGTCCAAGATATAGAAATCTTAAAGAAAACCTAAAAACTTAACAAATATAAACTTTTACATTCAACTATTTTTAAAACTACCATAAATTAAAACACAATCCTCAGTATTTGTTTGGTTGTTTTGCTCATTTAATTGCTAAACACTATGAAAACTAATAGAATGATTTCCTGATCACAGTCTTAACTTTCTCCTCCCCTCATCCTTTCAGATGGAGTGGTTCTATCTTTCTCCAACAGACTCTGAGCCACAGATTTTTCCAGATCAGGGCTCTCTGAGGAGCCATCGACAGCATGGTGACGGGACGTTTTCCCTGTCCTCTTACTTCACCGTGCCCCCCAGCGTCACCCCAGGAACAAAGATCACCTGCAGGGTGAACCACCCAGGAATGGATGCTCCAGTTGATCTCAGCATGGTGATGAAAAGTCCTCAACTAGGTAGCAAACTACAAAATCTTCAGATAAAAAAAAAAAAAGATTGCTTTAACTCATTAATGTAATAAATTATACAAAAACCGAAGCCTAACAATACAATATAATGTGAGCTGATGAGCTGTGGGCTGTTGTTTGGGATATTATTCAGATTTAAATAATAATTAACTTTTCAAAAATAACATTTAGCAGAAGAAAACTTTATTGTACTAAACTTTACGTACGTACATTTTTCTTTACATTTTTAAGCAACAATTTTTATTTAAAAAATGAAGTTCCATTTATTTGGTCCTATTTTGAGATGTTGATGTAATACAAAAGCATGTTTTTTAACTGGTTCCTTTTGCTCCACTCTGCAGATTCCTACTGGTTTGTATTGGGTTTCCTCATCATCACTGTACTGTTCTTCTATCAGGTCATGAAATAAGTTCATCTGAGGTCATTCTTATTTTAAACTGAGCCTAGATTTGTTTTATTGTGTCAATTTAAATATGTTTAGAAGTTCTTTTTAACTGTTGTAGCCTGCTGAGCTGAAGAGACATGCACATTTGTGGGAAAATGTTGTGTTATTGTGGCTGTATTATTTATTAGCTCTGTTGATTGTTGTTTTAACTCATGTTGCACTGTGCAGGTTTCAGAACTTGTTGCTGTATTCTTTTATTTTCTAAAGTAATTGCACTTATCAACATGAAACTTTTATTTTTATTCACATAAATGAGCCTCTGCAGATTTATTTCTTTTTACTTGATGGTGATGATGATGCATTTTGGGCCCTTCTGTGATGTTTTGATAAGACAGACCAGCAGGAAATTTCTTGCTCTTTCCCACCAACAGGTTGATAAGTGAAATCCATTTAGGTCAGTTTTTGGAGACACGAGGCTGGTTTTGCCTCACATCACAATCCCCTGAAAACATAGACTTTTTGGTTATTGAAACTTGAAAATTTTAATAAAGAGCTTGTATGTGAATATCCAACCCTTTCATTTATTTAAACCCAGACTGGTCTGGGTTTCAGTGGATGGTACTTCAATAAAACGTGGTAATCAGGTTCAGTCCAGGCTGTCAAAATTAAACAATTAGGGAGAAATTTAGAGATCTTAAAGTTTTTTGTCTTTTGAATCTGTCACAATTTCATGGTTTGTATCTTTCTTCTGTTACATTGATTTTTCTTCCTCCTTTACTGGAGTTTGTAATTCACCTTTGAAATGATTTAAGTGACTCAAACATTCATTAATATTTCTGTTACTGTATGATCAACTACAAAGACATTTCTTGTTTTATTGTGGATGAAAAGTTTTTTGGGGAGTAAATGTAAAATTTTCACACAAATCCTGAAATTAGATTTAAAAAACTAAGGACTTAAATATGGTACTGTTTATTTTTTGATGGATGAAAATAATCCAATATTCTAGAAGAAAGTGAATTCACTCCCGTTCGAGATCAGAACTAAAAATACCTGCCTTCTGTTTGTAAAGATCTGGCTTTTGGCCTCACAATTCTCTACGTCTACATTCTGTAGGAATCAGGCTTCTTCCAAATGTTGCTGTAATGTGTTTTCTTTTTATGACCATGTGGCATGACAGATGGCCCAGAGTTAAAGGCATACTATGCAGTTTTTGCTTGTTTTCAGCACACTAGTCCATTTCAAATCACTGCTGTAAAAACGTTAACATCGCCTTTGCTCAGAAACACCTAAATCTAACAGTTGAAATGTCTCCTCAGCCTTCACTGCTTTCTACTGGAGCGGTTCATCACTCATTCAAAGAAATCAGCTGTGTTCAAGCAGGGAGAGATTGAAAATAATCCAGGAATCATGAGCTAAAAACACTCTGTCGCTAGCATAACAGGTAGCCACATTGGGTTAGCCTAACCCTTGAGAGATACCTGACTTTGTGAGGCTTCAGGGCACTGTACTAGAGACTCAGAAGTTGCAAACGTGTTATCCTGGATACAGGCAGCAGATGGGGCTGAGTGACTTTTCATTAACCCTGCAAGTGTAAAGGGATCAGTCTTCCTGCACCTTTCCTCTTAGCTGCAGCTGCTCTCGGCCTCAAGGTGCATTTGGCAGCATTTCTATGTGAGGATGCAGAGAGAGGGTGAACAGGGTCGTCTGTGTCCTGATGGGATGTTGTTCACAAGGTTTTTAGTTTTACCTTTTCCCTGGAGATCCTGAACGCATCAGCATCCCATAATAACCAAGCCGTCCTTGATAGGGCGTCAGGTGTTCTACTCAGCCAATTAACCATCTTCTTACAATCCTGTTCTGCTCTCACTGGCATGGTCAGGCTGCAGGTAGCAGATATCAAGCGTCATCCTTTTCAACTCTGGAATCTTTTCTTCGGGACACTTGTTTCAGTGTTTATGCGTCCATGAGACTGTAAGTTTACCTCTTTTACTGCTGGTCCAGTTAGTAAACGATATACTGTCGAGTTTATAATGTTTCTGTCGAGTTTGTAATGTATTAAGTGTTCTTAGTCTCCTATTTCAGTAGTTTTATGTTGTATTCAACATAATATGTAAAGATATTAAACATTATGTTAGTTATTCTGTTTTATTGCTGTTAATTCGGCCGTTTTTACTGGTCTCATGTGAGTCGCGCTGGTGGTGCGTTCAATGACTGTTGGAAACCAGAAATTCCCACTTACCTCGCTTACGTCTTCCCTTCCGTCCTGTGGTGCATTCAAGGACTGTGGGAAATTACAGTTTTAGGCGAGAATATTGTGTTATTTAACTTGCTTGGTATTTCTTTGCACTGATCCTGTTTTATATTTGTATTTAAACAGAATATTGTTTGTTCTGATCACTTATTGTGATTTGTTCTGTTTGTAGAAACCATAAACCATAACAAACAAGATAAAGATTGGAATGAAGAGAAATGGCGTCTCTCATGATTGTTCTGGCCGGACAACCTGAGGAGATTGAAGATTAAATCAGTTACCTAAGTAGTCCTTCAAGAGGCCACGTCTGAATAGCAAAACCTCCCCAATAGATGTGATGTGATGGAGCTCACATGTGATGGAGCTCACATATGAAGAAGGGAACAGAGAGGGGGTTTATGCTGCTGATCCTGGGTCAGTGTTTAGAGCTGAATGAGATGAACGTTCACCCATACAGAGAGACTATAACTTCTCAGATCTGATAACATTGTTATACTCCACTGTCTCTTTTGACACTTGTTAATCCATCAAATTGACCAGATGACTCATGAACATTAACTGTATAAACCCAGCCATTGTGAGCTGTTGGATGGCTTTAATCAGGAAGACATAAGACTTAATTGATTCACCATTTTTCCAGGCTAACTCCTTCTGAACATTTCTACCTCCTCACCTCGCCCTGCCTTGCCATTCTGTCTTCCACTTAGGTCAAAGGGACAGCATACTCAGTAGGGAGGCCCAGACTATCCTCTCTCAGCCACCTCCACCAGCTGTACCCCATCACTTTGAAGAGATTTAATCCCCAGGAACAGATCCGATGACAAAGGGCAGCTCAGGCCGAGTCCAACCCTCATCAGGAACAGGTCTTGCTTACTGCTATGCAAACCAGATGTGTGTTCTTCTGGTACAAAAACTGAGCAGCTCTTGATATACAGTACAGACACAATAAAAACATAGTCATTTGCTTTCAAACAAATGAAGTTCTAAATCTGTATTTGAATCCATTTACAAAGGTGGGCTGTTGCTTTACTCTAGAAAAGAAATCAGGTGACTAAGTTATCACAGTTTGAAGAATCGATTAGTTACCTTATGTAGCGCCGGCAAAGGCGTTACTATCTCTGAATTCTGACCTCTGGGATCATCACTACAATAACTCATCTTTTTCCCAATAACTTGGATTAAAATGACTCTTTTATTATGTTGTAACCTGAATCAACATTCCTTCCAGGACCCGGTCGTGTCGGAAGACTCAGAAGATGTTCTTTAGTTAATAATTAAACTTACAGACTCTTTGATGTCTCATTCTAAAAGACACTACCTTTAATCCACTGTCCAGAAATGTCGTAATATGATTAATTGATTTTCTTCCAGTATTAATGAATGTTGATGTTGCATCAGTATTATTTCATGTTTCTACTTTTGCTAAAAGGTTAAAGCATATTAATAATCCATCTAAGTTGTCCTGGGTTTCTTAATGACGAGAACCACGTGACTTCGTAACTCCTTCCCATTGGGCCACGCGTCCAAAAGTTTCCACCGTCAGGCTCCCTGCCCGGAAGCTAGTGAGTTCTCGTTCAGCCTACAATGAGAGAACAGGCCTCCGTTTTTCTCCATTACACGGTGGGCCTCGGTGCCGACTGATCCGTTTGGGTCATAGCCCCAACAGTCGAGGACATTTCCCCGGCTAGAAGCTAGACACCACCCGTCTGCTTCTGTTCCGCCAGCCATGGGGAAAACCCTGTTAGCCTCTGCTCCCGCCGATCATGGAACCGCTGACGCCGACTCATCAGACGCCTCCGTGCCTTGGTGACTTCCGAGGTTCGTCAGGTTCTCACAGCCTACCGACGACCCTACAATCCACGCTGAGGCGATCTCAGAGCGGCTCCAGTAGGTATCAACTCCGATCTGGTAAAACTGAGGCTCTTGATAAATAACACTCCTGTCAACTTAGTCTCAACTCCCCTCATAACTAGCTCAGACTCCCTAGAGATATTTTATATCTCACGGGCTCTCGTCATTAACTCTCAGCTTAATAACATCAGAAGAACTCTTAAGATGCAACCATCTACCTCATATCTGTCTGTTCGTTCAATCTGTTTATTTAATAAAATAAGTGTAGTCTAAGTCTGCTTCTGGGTTATAACTTCCAAATATAATGTACGTAGGTCTTCCCTTTGAATCAAAAGAACCTAAAAGATCCTGCATAACAATTAGTTTAGTGAAGGTAGCTTAGCATCGCTCAGAATAAAACCGACCAAACTAAGCTAATAACCTTGCAGAAGTGTGTCCGTATTATAACAAAAAAAACGGGTTATATTACGCTACACTTACATTTAATTACTGAGGTGTAAATTCATTTAACACCTTGTACACACAGAGTAAGAGTTTAATTGTTATTCTGCGTTTTAAAAAGCTAGTGTGAAGGCCTTGTAGGTTTCACAGTTTGTGTTGATGTTAAAATGTCAGTCCAACCTGCAGGGCACCACGGGGAGTCGAACCCCATCTCATTACTGAGAGTATACCATTACCAGTCCCTTTTGCTTTTTGCTGTGACAAGGAAATATGAGTAGCTAAAACATCTACAAGTAGCTGAAGGTCCTCCGTGTCTCCATATCACAATTGTGGACCTCTAGGTGTTTGAATCGCTCTTAGTCTGACCCCTTCCCTGAAACCATGTTGCCATGGGAGACCCTAACCAGGCTGGTAACCTAGACAACATAGCTTTAGGATCACATGGGTACGCAAACCCCACCACCACGATAAGGTGGCGATTCAGCGGAGGGGAATTTTTTTGTTTATTTTTTTTAATATGCTTTATTATATTTTTTTGCATAAAGAATAAACACAAGATAAACAATAACATACTCAAGAAAATTGATAACAGATAATAATGAAACTCAATTATATAATTTTACAAACAAACAAGTAAACAAAAAACACATTTGAGCTTAAACAGTGACAGACAGAATATTTTTTTTGTTTTTTGACAGGAAATTCAATCTGTGTTTTTCACTAATGACAGGGCTTTACAGGAAAATTTACATTTCAGGGTTTCGGCTTCAGTTCCTATTTGAGGAGATGAAACTTCAATTGCTTCAATTCAATTTCTTGTTTCTTTTTGTTGAAGACTTTCTTGGGAGGACTTTGTCTTCCTCTACCAATATTTCTGTTTCAGATGGTCCAGTCACTTCTAGAGCCATTTCTGTCTGTGGTGTTGAAACTTCACTGCATTCAGACACAGTCAAATTTAGCAAAGTTTCAGGTTCAGTAGCAGTTTGAGGAGATGAAACTTCAAGTGTTTCTTCAAACAGTTCCTGAGCTGCTTCTGTGATCAGGGATTTTCTGGATTCCCGATTTTTCCTTCTTCTTTCTTTAGAGGAAACTTTTTCCTCCTTTGTCTCCAAGACGTCACAAGATTCAACCAGTTGGAAGTCTTCATCTGTTGAAAGGATGTTGAATCTGTTTTGGGTCTTAAACCCAGCCAGGAGCTCTGGAAACGTCATGTTTTTGAGCATTTCCTGATCTGAAGACGTTTGGAGTGAATCAGTGTCCTTTTTAGGGACACGTTTCTTGTTTCTTTTTGTTTTAGACTTTCTTGGGAGGACTTTGTCTTCCTCTACCAATATTTCTGTTTCAGATGGTCCAGTCACTTCTAGAGCCATTTCTGTCTGTGGAGCTGAAACTTCACTGCATTCAGACACAGTCAAATTTAGCAAAGTTTCAGGTTCAGTAGCAGTTTGAGGAGATGAAACTTCAATTGTTTCTTCAAACAGTTCCTGAGCTGCTTCTGTGATCAGGGATTTTCTGGATTCCCGATTTTTCCTTCTTCTTTCTTTAGAGGAAACTTTTTCCTCCTTTGTCTCCAAGATGTCACAAGATTCAACCAGTTGGAAGTCTTCATCTGTTGAAAGGATGTTGAATCTGTTTTGGGTCTCAAACCCAGCCAGGAGCTCTGGAAACGTCAGGTTTTTGAGCATTTCCTGATCTGAAGACGTTTGGAGTGAATCAGTGTCCTTTTTAGGGACAGGGTTCTTGTTTTTTCTGGTTGAAGACTTTCTTGGGAGGACTTTGTCTTCCTCTACCAATATTTCTATTTCAGATGGTCCAGTCACTTCTAGAGCCATTTCTGTTTGTGGTGCTGAAACTTCACTGCATTCAGACACAGTCAAACTTAGCAAAGTTTCAGGTTCAGTAGCAGTTTGAGGAGATGAAACTTCAATTGTTTCTTCAAACAGTTCCTGAGCTGCTTCTGTAATCAGGGATTTCCTGGATTCCTGATTTTTCCTTCTTCTGTCTTTAGGGGAGACTTTGTCCTCCTTTGTCTCCAAGACATCACAAGATTCAACCAGTTGGAAGTCTTCATCTGTTGAAAGGATGTTGAATCTGTTTTGGGTCTCAAACCCAGCCAGGAGCTCTGGAAACGTCAGGTTTTTGAGCATTTCCTGATCTGAAGACGTTTGGAGTGAATCAGTGTCCTTTTTAGGGACACGTTTCTTGTTTCTTTTTGTTTTAGACTTTCTTGGGAGGACTTTGTCTTCCTCTACCAATATTTCTGTTTCAGATGGTCCAGTCACTTCTAGAGCCATTTCAATTTGTGGTGCTGAAACTTCACTGCATTCAGACACAGTCAAATTTAGCAAAGTTTCAGGTTCAGTAGCAGTTTGAGGAGACGAAACTTCAATTGTTTCTTCAAACAGTTCCTGAGCTGCTTCTGTGATCAGGGATTTTCTGGATTCCCGATTTTTCCTCCTTCTGTCTTTAGAGGAAAGTTTTTCCTCCTTTGTCTCCAAGACATCACAAGATTCAACCAGTTGGAAGTCTTCATCTGTTGAAAGGATGTTGAATCTGTTTTGGGTCTCAAACCCAGCCAGGAGCTCTGGAAACGTCAGGTTTTTGAGCATTTCCTGATCTGAAGACGTTTGGAGTGAATCAGTGTCCTTTTTCGGGTCACGTTTCTTATTTCTTTTTGTTGAAGACTTTCTTGGGAGGACTTTGTCTTCCTTTACCAATATTTCTATTTCAGATGGTCCAGTCACTTCTAGAGCCATTTCTGTTTGTGGTGCTGAAACTTCGCTGCATTCAGACACAGTCAAATTTAGCAAAGTTTCAGGTTCAGTAGCAGTTTGAGGAGACGAAACTTCAAGTGTTTCTTGAAACAGTTCCTGAGCTGCTTCTGTGATCAGGGATTTTCTGGTTTCCCGATTTTTCCTTCTTCTGTCTTTAGAGGAGACTTTTTTCTCCTTTGTCTCCAAGACATCACACGATTCAACCAGTTGAAAAGCTAAATCTGATAAAAGGATGTTGAATCTGTTTTGGGTCTCAAACCCTGCCAGGAGCTCTGGAAACGTCAGGTTTTCGAGCATTTCCTGATCTGAGGTTGTTTGAGAAGAAGACATTTCGTAGTCTAGTTGATGATTGAAATCAAGTTAACAGGGCTAGTAGTAGCGATGTTTCACCAACAAACTCACAAAATGTAGCTAACAAAGATAGTAGAGATATTTTACCAACAAACTCACAAAGGTTTAGCTAACAGAGCTAGAAGCAGTGTTTCACTAACAACCTCAGAGAGTGTTATGAAGGAACTAAGCTTTTTTTGCCTTTAATCTTTTGATGATGTCATCAGTTGACTCCACCCACTGATGACATCATCAAAAGATTAAAGGCAAGTATTTTTTTCTTTTTTCCTTATATGTATTTAAATTTATCAAGGGAATTTCCATTTTTGAATGTTGCCTATCCACAGGGTCACATGGCATTTTAGAACTTGTACACTGCTACACTTAAAATAAAAAAAATTCAAAATATTGTTTGAATTTTAATTTTCTTTTAGAAAAATGTACTAAAGTGCATTTTTTTAAAATGCATTTTATAGTGATTTTTAATATTATTTAAAACAATTTTACAAACAGTGTAGTAGTTGAGACAATTTTGATACAATTTTAAAAGGCTTTTTTGTGTTTTCAATTAGACAATAGTTTCATGATGAAAAACGCTTTACACTCTGTTGCAGTAAAAACAGAAGAACGTTTATGCAGCTGTTGTCTTGACTGGTTTTGAGAAATAGGCTGAACCACCTCAGT
>SSNR01000059.1:105669-171398 GCA_006937965.1 Callopanchax toddi | reverse complement strand
TGTGGTGCTGAAACTTCACTGCATTCAGACACAGTCAAATTTAGCAAAGTTTCAGGTTCAGTAGCAGTTTGAGGAGATGAAACTTCAATTGTTTCTTCAAACAGTTCCTGAGCTGCTTCTGTGATCAGGGATTTTCTGGATTCCCGATTTTTCCTTCTTCTTTCTTTAGAGGAAACTTTTTCCTCCTTTGTCTCCAAGACGTCACAAGATTCAACCAGTTGGAAGTCTTCATCTGTTGAAAGGATGTTGAATCTGTTTTGGGTCTCAAACCCAGCCAGGAGCTCTGGAAACGTCAGGTTTTCGAGCATTTCCTGATCTGAAGACGTTTGGAGTGAATCAGTGTCCTTTTTAGGAACACGTTTCTTGTTTATTTTTGTTGAAGACTTTCTTGGGAGGACTTTGTCTTCCTCTACCAATATTTCTGTTTCAGATGGTCCAGTCACTTCTAGAGCCATTTCTGTCTGTGGTGCTGAAACTTCACTGCATTCAGACACAGTCAAATTTAGCAAAGTTTCAGGTTCAGTAGCAGTTTGAGGAGATGAAACTTCAATTGTTTCTTCAAACAGTTCCTGAGCTGCTTCTGTGATCAGGGATTTTCTGGATTCCCGATTTTTCCTTCTTCTTTCTTTAGAGGAAACTTTTTCCTCCTTTGTCTCCAAGATGTCACAAGATTCAACCAGTTGGAAGTCTTCATCTGTTGAAAGGATGTTGAATCTGTTTTGGGTCTCAAACCCAGCCAGGAGCTCTGGAAACGTCAGGTTTTTGAGCATTTCCTGATCTGAGGTTGTTTGAGAAGAAGACATTTCGTAGTCTAGTTGATGATTTGAAATCAAGTTAACAGGGCTAGTAGTAGCGATGTTTTACCAACAAACTCACAAAGGTTTAGCTAACAGAGCTAGAAGCAGTGTTTCACTAACAACCTCCGAGAGTGTTATGACGGAACTAAGCTTTTTTTCCCTTTAATCTTTTGATGATGTCATCAGTTGACTCCACCCACTGATGACATCATCAAAAGATTAAAGGCAAGTATTTTTTTCTTTTTTCCTTATATGTATTTAAATTTATCAAGGGACTTTCCATTTTTGCAAGGGACTTTCCATTTTTGAAGGTTGCCTAGCCACAGGGTCACATGGCATTTTAGAACTTGTACACTGCTACACTTAAAATTTTAAAATTATCAAAATATTGTTTGAATTTTAATTTTCTTTTAGAAAAATGTACTAAAGTGCATTTTTAAAAAATGCATTTTATAGTGATTTTTAATATTATTTCAAACAATTTTACAAACAGTGTAGTAGTTGAGACAATTTTGATACAATTTTAAAAGGCTTTTTTGTGTTTTCAATTAGACAATAGTTTCATGATGAAAAACGCTTTATACTCTGTTGCAGTAAAAACAGAAGAACGTTTATGCAGCTGTTGTCTTGACTGGTTTTGAGAAATAGGCTGAACCACCTCAGTCGACACGTTCGATGAGGAATAGCAGCGATTCCCCAAAACCTCAGAGCTCCTCACCGTATCTCTGAGGCTGAGCTCATAGAAAAAGTTGATCTGGGGTTGTAGCTTTGCTTATGATCTTAATCTCATGATCATAACTGAGGACTGCATTGTGGCTTGACCAGTAAATTGAGTTTCGTTTTGGCTTCATCGTGCTTTGTTGCACGATGAAGGTCATAGCTTGAAAACACTAAGTGAACCACATTGTTTGCAAAAAAGCAGAGACTGATGTTCTCAAACCAAACCCAATAATATGGTTTGAGATCCTGTTCATGAACATTGAGTTCAGAGACAAGGGGTAGACCTGGTGGAGACTCCCTGATGCTGATCAGAGAACATCATCATGATCATTGAGAAGATCTATCAACTTCATATAAAATCAAATTACTGAGATATAAATTTAAAATTAATGTTGGAAACAGTGTGTTTATAATTAAAAAAACATTTAACTGGCAGGTCAACCTCTTGGTAGAGCACATATTAGAAACAGGCACTATTTAACTGGAGATAACAACTAAAACATTTTTTAAATGTATGGAGCTGTTTCTTTAAACATAAACATTGCAACACATTTTTACATTTTCCAATCTGGTTTCCGTAAAAAACATTCAACAGAAACAGCTTTACTCAAAGTATCCAGTGACATCATGATGGCAGCAGACTCCGGGGAGTTTACAGTCTTAGTTTTGTTGGACCTTTCTGCAGCTTTTGACACTGTTGATCACAGCACCTTAATAAACAGACTCCGTGACTTGGTGGGATCTCTGGAACAGTTTTAGACTGGTTCCGATCGTACCTCTCAAACAGAAGTTTCAGTGTCCATATAAACAACATCATGTCAGATACTACAGATCTGTTCTGTGGGGTACCCCAAGGCTCTGTTCTGGGTCCACTCCTGTTTTTACTATATCTCCATCCTCTTGGACAGATCATTAGTAGATGTCACAATGTCTCCTACCACCTTTATGCAGATGACATTCAGCTGTACTGCTCCTTCAAGGACTCAGAGTTCTACAAACTCTCTGAACTACTGGAGTGTCTGTCAGCTACTAACTGGTTAGAAAATAGCTTCCTTCAGTTAAACCCTGAAAAGACTGAATGTCTGATTGTTGCCCCTGATAGAATGGTCCCTCTGATCAGTCAACAGGTTGGTCATTTAAGTTCTGCTGTAAAGTCAAACCTGAGGAATCTGGGTGTTATTTTTGACCAATCAATGTCTCTTGAAGGTCACTCAAAACAGCTGGTCAGAAACTGTTTTTATCATCTGAGAAATATTTCCAAACTGAGAAAGTTGGTGTCAAAACCTGAACAGGAAATGGTTCTTCATGCTTTTATCTCCTCCCGTCTAGATGACTGTAACACACTTTTCACATGTTTGAACCAAAAAGCCCTTGACCGCCTTCAGCTGGTCCAGAACTCTGCAGCGAGGCTCCTCACTGGAGCAAACAGAAAAGATCACATCACTCCTATTCTGAGGTCTCTGCACTGGTTACTTGTTAAATGTAGAGTTCATTTTAAAATCCTGACTCTAACTTTCAGGGCCCTACATGGTCAAGCTCCTGTTTATGTTACTGAACTGATAAAGCTGTACGCTCCAACCCGAGCTCTCAGGTCCACAGACCAGAATCTCCTAACAGTTCCAAGGACCAGATTTAAAAGTCGAGGTGATCGCTCCTTCCAGTCTGTTGCACCGCGACTTTGGAATGACCTTCCTTTAGTTTTACGCTGTATAGACAGTCTGGACTCCTTTAAAAAGCAGTTGAAGACCCAATTATTCAAAACTGCTTTTAAATAACTCTTTTCTCTTGTTTAATGATTTTGATTTGTAATGATATTTTGTTTGTTTTATTAATTTTATTTGTTTTATCATGTTTGATTCTGTTTTCTGTGAAGCACTTTGTGATTTTTTTTTCTGTGAAAGGTGCTATATAAATAAACTTTACTTACTTACATTCAAATTAATATGATGGTCTTTACATTATTGCTATTTAATTATATTGTAAACCTTTTTACACAAAAGAATATAAAATGCAAAAAATGTCATTGTTCTCTGTGTGAAAATTAAAATGTTAGTGTCTCGGGAGCTTAAATTGGACGATTTTATTCCCACAGCCCTCCGCATCTTTACTTAAATCCATCCATAGCAGAGATATGCAGTGTTGGACTGACTTTTTTGTGAACCATAAAACACCAGAGCTTTAGCTCACTTGGCTGAAAGATGACAAACCTAGATGGCAGAATGTGTGTGTTTTTCCAGATAAAACTCTAATCATGTGAGCAGGAACAACTTCTGCTACCACAACCTCTTTTTTCCCCCCTCTTTTCCAAACTCTCCAGCCCACGACACTCTGTTCAGGCAGGGTTAAGGTCTTAAGGTGGAGATAGGAGCGCGATTTCCTCCAGGAGCAAGACCAAACATGGCTGTGATTCATGGGTTCATAAGAAACCTTTGTAAGTGGGTGTTAAGTCATAGAATTATGGAAAGATTCTGACAGTCCCCAGCATGCATTAGGCTTGAAATGAATGTGGTAGAGGAGATGGATTGTAGAAAAACTGAATGGAATCTGGAGGTATTGCACCACTCGTTTTATTTTTCATCCATTTTTCTGAGGTAACAGATTTATTCAGGTTTTTAAAAATAATATTAAATGATGACTAATGTTTACAACCAGTGTCTTACAGTGAGATTTAAGTGTTTTTAGTATTAGTAGTATTAGTAGTGGCTGTATTGGGACAACCCACCAAACCAACTCTGAACCTTGGTTAGGAGTTGAAGTTATACAATTTTTCCACAAAGTTTATGTGGATTTTTTTAAAACCTTTTTGCTATGGTATCATCATCTATCATACACAAAATCACATCCTACGATAAAACAAAAACTCGTGTTTTGCTTGTAGGACAGCTTTAGATAATTTGTTGCTGAATTTTGATATTTGATGTTTTTTTAAATAAAAAATAACTTTCAGCACAAGTAAACTTCTTGAAAGACATTTTTGTGACCCTTTCACCCCAGTTAAAACCAGTATGCAGCATTATCAGCATGCTGGGTGAAAACAGAGAAATAATTCCATGGCTCATCAACACAATGGTCATAGAAGAATAAAAGAATGAAGAAGATTTAGTTGTTTCCTGTTCAAGTTTAGAGTCAGTGTTTAGAAAACAGTCAAAATAGTGTTTTCAGAATAAAGGTTTTATTTTCTGATCAAAATGGGAATCAAAAGCTAAGCCAGCACTGCATGAAGCAAAAACCTACAATTCCCATAATGCCTTGAGTGAAAGAACTAAAAAAAAACAACTTCTATTAGCTTCAGATGTAGTGTATGTTTAGGTAAGTCTGCATTTGAGACTCTTATTGTGAAGGATTAAAGGAAGTTCATTGAGTTCTGATGGTTTCATCAGCACAGCTGCAGTACATACTTGCTCAAGAAAAGATTTTAAAATATGGAAAAAGTTACATAGTATGCCTTTAATTGGGGACTATAATGATGTAAAAACCTTGTGAATGGTATTCAGTGTTTTACGTCGCAGGTGTCCAGTCCCTGTTCTTGAGGGCCACCATCCTGAGTGATTTCCTGCTTCATCACACCTGATTTAAGAGCTGTTTGTTTGTCACCGTTATGTCATGAACCACTGGATGAATTTTAATGAACCTCTGGAGGAGTTTTTGTTGGATTTTCATCTGCAGCTAATTAAGTTTTGGAGCCAGCTCCAATAAAGATGGCTGTCCCAACTAATCAACCATAGCAAACACAAAACTAGCTACAACTCAGTCAGTTTTACAGATATTCAGCTCAAATTTCAGGTAGAAGTCGCTGAAAGTCATTCACAACACCGACTCTGAAAGCTAACAGATTGTGTAAAATCTTATGACATTAGGCGGCCTTTAAGAAATGGTTGATCTCTAACCAATCAAATCTAAATAAAATAAAATAGAGTCAAGATGCGGTTCAGTTTATGATTTCTTTATTGGCATCAGCAAAAGTGGTAAACATGCATTTAGTTTTGTGTTTTCTTTGCAAATCCAGTTGCATCTCTTACCCTAATTTCCAGTCACAAAACATCTCCTAACTCCTGTGGTAATTATCTGATTATATCTTTACAAAACATCATCAGATAATTTGGCCTTAGCGCTACAGTTATGCATGAATGCACTTATTTACTATTTTAACAACTTTCAAAATCAGTTTAAAGAAAAGAGCTCCATTTAAAACCTGAAGGAAGTCATAAAAACACTTATCCAGGAGTGTGGACTGACACATGTGGTTCTATTATATAACAACACTACATGTTTTCACTATGGTATCAGCTGTTTATCAATGGTATGTTTATCTTCAAAGCAAGTGAATGTTTTGACAAAGTTGTGAGCATAGTTGCATTGTACATTGCATAAGCAGTAAGTATCCGATTAGAAAGACAATATACACAGGTCCTTAAACCACTAATAAAATCAGATATACAATCGGCAGTAAGATTCAGAGATGGCAGATACACAGGTCACACAGATATGGATACTGTTTGCCATGCAGATTAGAAAGGAAGAGCTCAGTCTGGGATTGACCGTGCTGCAGGTGACAGATGAGCCTGTTTAGATGTGAATCAGGAGGCGGGACGGCCAGGTGGCTCAGAGGGGATCCTTATCCAGATTTATCTCTACTGCTTTCTAAGAATCAGGTCAACTTAAAGAACAAACACTTTGAAATGTGGCGCCACACATTCATCCGTCTATGGCCGAGACTCTAAATCAGAGACTTTCCTCTGAGTCCGTTCGGTCGGTTCAGTCGTCCAGTAGATCGTCAGTCAAAAATCAGCAGCAGAAAATCCTAAATAATTAGGTTTTATATCAACTTTCTATCAGACTAAAACTATTTGTTTTATAGCACAGGGAATGAGGAAAAGTTCTGATTATTCACAGTTTAACAGGAAATAAACCATCAGACTAGATGGACTCAGTCCAGCTCACCTCCTCTACTTGGGCCTGTGTCCGCTGTAGCCTGCGGTTACTGGAGGTGTTAGGTGGGCCGGCAGGTGGGCCAGCCGGGGCGCCATCGGCACCAGGAGCCCCTGGAGCTCCAGCTGGTGGGGCAGCATCAGACCTGAAAAAACACGTTGGGGGGTAAGATTTGGTCAAGAAGGGAACTAGAGAGATTTGGTGTTCTTATATAACAGATAGATGAGCTAATGCAGCCATTTCATCTGATCATAAATCACACTAAAGACAGAATTACATTTAAAAAATCTACTTTGAGTAAAGCTCACACAAACACTAATAGCTTATATTTTCTGTTTCTTTAAAAAGTAAAAGCATGCAGTAGAAAACCTGCTGTTGGAAGAACAAAAAGAGAATGTTCCTTATGAAACATTCCTGATGTTGAGTGGAATATTTAAACAAGGGATGGGGTAAAAAGAAGAAAACTGGAAAAAAAAAGTGCAAATCTGAGGGGAAAAAATGACAAAAGAACAATAAAATTTCAATTTTAGAGACCAAATTTAGACATCTGATGTGAAATGATGTTTCTGTCCAGGAAAACCATTAAAAATGTAATTAAATTGAAACATAACTGTGTTAAGAAGATGACACAAGAAAGGTCTAAAAATAAGTCAAATAAATCAGTTTAATATCAAAGATGGTCACATTGGTAACACATTGATAATCATTATGGTTCATTATATTTCAGGACTCCAGGTTCAGGAGTTTCATTCAGATTCATGTCAGTGTTGATTTATGCTTCTTCTTCAGAAATCAAGTGCACTCAGCCAGGGTAGGTGAGTAACGGCCGCATCACTCCTGTCCTACCAGAGTATGGAGACTTCACCTCTGTGAGATGTGAGCAGGGATACAAACTTATGATGGTGAGACTGAACTTCATTCTTCAGTGACCTTCTAGACATTTAACTGGAATGCTGAATAAAAAAGATCAGCAAGACATTCAAAGCAAAGGCTGTGAACATTTCCATTCACAAGTTGTTCCTTTGAAATACCTGTAGACCATTTTAGGACTTAAGTGCATATGTAGAAATGGATATAAATGTCACGATCTATGTTCTTTCAGTTCTGTTAGTTTGGCCTTGCTTCAGTGTCACCTATAGCCACTCCCATCTCAGCTCTCCTCTGATCTCCCTTCCCAGCAGTTCCTCGTTCTGCTGATTACACTCACCTGTTTACAGTTCCACTAATCACTATCACACTTTATTTAAACCCTTGGTTTCCATCACTCATTCGCTCAACGTGTTGCCTTGTTTCATAATACCAGTATATGGGCAGTGGTCTGGCAGGACATCACTGTGAAGAGTTTTTTTTTTAGTGAGGAGTTCATGCGTGCTCCCGTGCCGGGATGCAGTTACTCGCCAGAGACCTCTAGTGCCTCGCACCCAGTTCCTGAGTCCACAAGGCCTCCTGGCCACCCTCCGCATGCTGAAGAACATTTCTTTACATTCTATTTTTTTTTTCTTAATTTCAGGACAGTCAAGAAATTAAAACATTCTCATCAATGTGTCAAAGTAATGGACAGTGGCAGCTCAAACTACTGGAATGTCAGGGTTTGTCTCTAGACCTCAAACTACTTGGTGACAAATAAACACAAAACCTTTGATAAAAAACTAAAAGGTTCTTCTTTGTTCTTTAACAGTGCTTGATTGTGGTGAACCAGAACCTTTGCTGAATGGGGGACTTACGTTCATATCAGACTTTAAAAATCGGTATCTCTCTGTTGTTCAATATCACTGTAATGAACCGTTTTACTCTTCACCCAGTGGTGTCAATGGTAGGGTATTTATACATCACATGACTTCATAAAAACCACTAATTACACTATTGATGTAATGACAAAAACCCTTATGGTTTGTATAATTTAAATGTTTTGTTCCTTTAGTAACCTTCACTTGTGCAGCAGATGGAAAATGGAAGTCAAACCACACTGATGTTGAAACTCCTACATGCATACCAGGTAATGACCGATTGCCAAAATAAAAATTATATATTTTATCAAGAATTTGCAAAATCACATAGTCAGAGGTCAGTTAAAACACAATTTATGTCTATCTCATCCAGTTTGTGGCCGGCCAACACAACAGATCTATGACTATCAGAGGATCATTGGAGGAAGCGATGCTCCTGAACACACCATCCCCTGGCAAGTGTTACCAAGTGTGGATGGCCAGAGGGGAGGAGGCATGATCATATCAGATCAATGGATTTTGACAGCAGCTCATATGGTGGTATATAATGGACAACTAGTACCAACTCAATATATAAAGGTGAGCAGTCCTCTGTAGGTTTTATTTATTTACCCACTGATGCCATGTTTTTCTAACAACACTAAGTTCTGCTCATGCTTTTGATTTACAGATTTACATGGGAGATACAGATGTGATGAGAATGCTAGACTCCTTTGTGTATGCTGCCTCAATCCATGCTCACCCTGAATACAACAACCCTAACTATTTAAACTACAACAATGACATTGCACTGATCAAACTACCAGACCCGCTCACATTCAGTGAATCTGTAATGCCACTGTGTTTACCAGCAAATAATGCCACATATGACACAGGCATGATGGGGTAAAAACACTATCAAATATATAGATATATTTTGTATCATTATTATGTAAATAGCTTTTACTTTGTTGTGAAATTTTTCAATATGTTTTTTAGTCTAGAGTTATAAAACTTCTTGTAAGCCAGCTGTTTTCCTTTTTAAATAGTTAGGGCGTGCTATGCGAAGCACCTATTACTCTTCACCTCTAAAGTGATGTCTTGTTTCTTAGTTTTATTTTTCTTCCGTCAACATTAATGCGGCCCGCACGGAGGGTTGCAGCCAGACACATGATACATCAAAACGACCGGCTCGGTCCCGTGATGTGTGCTATTACTTTTATAAGAATTCGGAGTTACCATGGCGACGTAATTCGCAAAAAACCACGCTTAAAAAACCCATTCAAAATCCCATTGGGATCGGTGAAAAAAGCCAAAACCCACCCCTCTTCCCAAGACTACTGTGTGGACACCCAATCACCTAGAGACTCCATTCAAAGTTTAAACGGGTCACAAGATTTGGGACTCAAACATTTGGAAGAATTGTGTTGATAGTTTTTACCGTTTTCCTAAAATCGTGAGAGAAGTTTGATGAAGAAATCAGAGTGTGACAGAAAAAATCCTCCTCGTTTACATGTAAAATGACAGGATTTGAGGGGGTGTTCTGGACCTTTGAGGGCCATTTCTGAGAAAACCGTAGGTCCTAGAGAAAAATTGTTCAGGTTCAAATGAAGCAGACAAAAAAAGCTACCAAATGAGATAAAAATCATGGCTGTACTCCAAACGGTTTGGGAGATACACGACGTTGTTTGTGAGTGAAAGACTTATGTCAGACTGCTTCACTCTGGGGTCATGTGACCCTAGAGGGTGACGATGCAAAATTTTAAACATTCTCCTCATGAACAACATCAAATATTTCCTACACCGTTTGGACTACAGTCATAAATTTGACCTCTGTGATTGGGGATTTTTGTCTGCTTTCCGGTGAAGTGATTCTCATGTCTCTGTGACCTACGGATTGCTCACAAGTTGCCAGTGAAGGTCGAGAGGAGCTATGACAAAAGGTCTCTTTTCCATGTTATTTCATCTGGATCTCTGCCTTTCAACACTTTGATGTCTTGTGAAATCGAATCGTCATTATTCGGACATAAAACATAGGACACGCATGAAATTTGGGACTATTGACCTTTAAAGCCTCCTGCTTCTAACGGTTTTTAAATTTTTCTGTTCGGTCTTATACTTTTTGAATGGGAGCAGGTTGTTTGAGAAGAGTGATTTGCTTTTTAAACTGGCTCATTGTCATGGTCTCATTAAGAACAGGTGTGAGATCTGTAAGCAGGCAAAGTGCAGCAAGGATTCTGATTGGCTGATATTTGCTGCAGTAGAATAATGATGATTGACAGGTTTCTTTGCTGTTTGAGCTGCAGGTACAAGCAGATACCGAACAAGAACTGGGACAAGACACAGAAACAGGACCAGGAGGAGAATCACATAATAGACTGACAGGTCCCAGAACCAGAACCATATGAGAACTAGGATCAGAATCATTAAACAGGATAACACCCAAACCACAACCTATAAATTGAGCTGATAGTTCATCACTGAGGTCAAATAGCATTAGTGTGCTAACATGCTTGCTATAGTATAACATGTTAGCATGTTTGTTTGTTAATGCTAATGTTAGCATTAGCATGCTAACATCCTAACGCTAACTTTGCATGTTAGCATGCTAATGATAAAATATTTTCACTTTTGGCATGGGGACAGGTCAAGCACAAGGTTAGCATGCAAATGCTAACATGTTAGCATAAAATTGGGTTTTTGGGCATTTCGAACGCTAACGATAGGGGGAACCTATACAAATTATATATCATATCGACCAGCTCGCTCGTGTGATGCTTGGTTGAAATTCCTGTAGCTTTTCCATTAACTATCGCAAAGTTATCTACAAAATACTACGACAGAAATGGCGTAAAAATGGATTAGCCCTTTGAATTTCAACTAAAATGTACTGACGTTTGAGAGCCTGCCATTTCAACACACTTTAACCTAGAAACGTCATTCTTGGTTTAAAATAGTCATGGGACTTTGGACTAGAAAATATTGAGGAACCATGTTGATTTCACTGATGCCGCCGGTAGCACGCCCTCTCAAAGTTTCTTCAGGAACTTTTCTAGTTTTTGTGTTACTCTTCAAAATGGTGCAGCCAGTCGCTGTTTCTGCTGTTTTGCTGCTCAAAATCATTTTTGAAACAGCAACAAGTAATCATTTTGAGCAAAATAAAGTGGAGGAACCGCTACCTTCTCGCGAGATTCTAATGCAGCAATGACTTATGGGTAATATCCTTGGCTGAAGTCTGCTCCGATGCAGACTTCGGCGAAGTCCGTAACGAGGGTGGAAAAGGGGGCGGGGATAGGGTCCGGAGTCTCCACCCAGGAGAATCGGGACACCCTAAGAACTAGCGCACCTCAGCGGGAACGCGCAACTGAGGGGCGCGAGGGTGCAAGTGCGAGTATTGGGATTGGGCCCTTCTCTCTCCCAGGAGGTGTTACAAACAAATCAGTCCCTGGGGGTTTGCACACCTTTTATTAGTTCCAGGAGGGAAAAACCAAATGAGGACTAGGAGAGGGGTGTTTTGGTGGAAGAAGGCAAAATTGTTTGTTTTTGGGTCTTACTGACTTTAGATTAGAAAAAACTATTTTAAAATATATGTAGATAATGTAAATAATTAGGGTAATTACCGGTATGTTTTGTATATTTATTGGGTAGTTTTTATTTTGGGTTAACCTAAATGTATATATTTATTCAGGTAATGATTTTACCTAATTGGTAGCAGGTGTACGTTATGTAGAGGTGTGTGGTGTCTGGAAGCTGCAGTGATAAATGGATAAAAACCACAACTTCTGGAACCTTTTTGGTCCCTCATCACTGAACTACTGCTGCCTCTGTAATAGACATATTTAATGGAAGAATGTTGATATGACAGCCCTTGGACAGGAGATTAGAATGATTAGTGATCCATTAATTATGTCTGAGCAGTGATTCGGTTCTGGCTGGTCATGCCTGCGGGGATCGAGAGGGGGAGCTTCGGGCGCGTGCTTCAGTCAGTCTAGAGCTGCTGCAGACGAAGCATCGTGTCTGAATGATCTTTGTTTGTCTCCCGGTTCCAGTTCTCCCAGTTCCATTGCCAGTTCCAGTTGAGTCCAGTCCAGGTACCAGGGTGTAAACACCTCCATGGCCACTCGGTCAAGCTAACACCACAGAAAAGACCCTGAGGAACACCAAACTGGACAGGACTGGGATCAGTAATTAAATGTAGCCAAGATCTAGGAAGAACATTTACCTGCATCAAAATATCTTTTGAGACTGTAAGAAAAGCTGTTTTGGTTGAGTGGATTTTACAAAAACCTGATTGAAAAATGGTCCAGAATACTGTGCTGATCAAGAGCAGTGGTTACTGCTGGACCACAATCTTCTCTGGGGAGTTAGCGATGGGTCTGTAGCTGCTGAGAGGAAACCCAATCAACCGTTTATAAATCAGGTGGATGACAGCACTCTTTGAGATGATCAGCAGTGTTTGGGAGTAACGGAATACATGTACCGCCATTACGTATTTAGAATACTGATTTTGACTAAATGTGTTCTGTTACAGTAACTATTTCTAAACATGGTATTTAGAATACAGTTACTTTCGTAATACCATTGGAATACTTGTGTTTTCCACTTTCCTCTTGAAAGATGAATAGATTCATTTTGGGCAGTGTGTCCCCGTGTTGTGTAAGTCAAAGCGAAGCTGGTGTAGGTTATCTATCTCATAATGTCCCTAGACAACGTGCCTCCGTAACCATAGCAACCCTACCAAAACAACACTCCCGACCAGCCGGCGTAGCAACCTAGCCTCGTATGGATTCAGACCAAGAGGCAGAGTGGTTGGAGCCACATCTGCAGCCAAATCAACCTACAAGCAGTGGAGGAATAAATGCATTCACATCCTGGAAATTCAAGCTAATTTTCACTCTTAAAAAAGGAACGGGGCGAGCGAAATATGATGGTGCAGTGCGATCTTTGTCTGCCAGCTAACAACCTACTAGCTGCGTCCAAAGACTCTAATCTAATCTGAAGAAACACCTTAAAGTTAGTTTTTTTAATCTTTCTAGTTTTGCTTCCTTAGTGCTTTATTTAACAGCCTGTATCGTGTTAGTTCTGTCATTTCTCACATTTACAGTGTCGGTGTTGTATCTGAAATGACGTTAGCTTGATGATGTTGTTGTGGTTTCCTGCAAATGTGGATTTCATGTTAAGAGCTTTCCATCTGGAGTGCAATGAACATAAATTCACAAAACTTATTACAATAGACTTAAATCGTGTTGTATAGGGAAAGTATTCTAAGTATTTCAAGTATTTAGAATACAGTACCAGGATTAAGCAAAGTAACGAAATACAGTAAAAAATATATATTTTAAAACAGGTATTCAGTATTCAGTAACTAAATACATTTACAAAGTATTCTCCCCAACACTGATGATCAGGTACCTGACCTGAAGCTAGTGGAGCTTTTACTATGGTGAGCACACTGGGACCAATACTATGAAAAACACTATTAAACAATCATGCAGGTAAAATGTCCAGATAGCAGGAGGATGGCCTCATAGTACTACAAGCTTAGCTAGCTCAGGATCAGTGGCGGCCCGTCAATAAAGGGCGCTAGGGCCCCACCAGTCTCACAGGAGGAGGAAGAAGAAGTCTGGAATCACAAAATAGTTTTAAAAGAACCATGAATATTAAACTAAATGATCTATCCATTATAACAACTATAAGTGTTTATAATCTGCAGTTAGGTGTAGTTTTAAAATGTTCTCACGCCTCCTCACCTGCTGCAGCTGAGACCGCAGTGAGGAAGAAACCGGGTCATTGCTCTGTCAGACCCGAGAGGTCTTGTCAATATTTAATTTTTATATGATTAAAAGTTTTATTGAAGCATCAGATTGACCTCTTGAGTTAAATGTTGTTTGCATTTATTGAGCATTGAGCAGAAAAATGTGGCACAGTGTTCTACAAAAAAAAAAAGAGCAAAGTTATTTGTCTTTTATTTTTCTTTCTGCTGATCCAAAAAATGATCCAATCTTTGACTCAAATCTGTGATTTGTGAGTCTTTGTCCAGCACTGGCGCGACAAAAAAAAGCCACACTAACAGCTTATCATCATCACTGGTTCAGCTCATGGAGGTTGAGCGTGGTGTGTGTTATTTCACAGAGGTGGTGGTCCGGCTGGTTGAGTACCGGTAGCAATCGAGAGCACTGTTTTAACGTAGTTTTTAAAGTAATTGTTAATAAAGTTTTGTTGAACCATGGCAACACGTTCTCTACCTGCCTGTTTGTAACATCCCTCGCGGGGCGGGGCCTTGGCTCTGGGTTTCACACAAAGCACCTCTTCACATTAGTAATTTAATTCTTAGTGGAATTTAATATTTAAAAAAAAAAATTTCTCCCAAAATAAAACTTAAAATGCTACCAAAATTGAATAAATGCACATATCTCCATGGCTTACATGTAAATAACAGGCAGCATGTAAAATAAGGTTCAACAGTGCCACCTATTGGCTCATTTTAGCAACACTAACTCAATTGCATGTTAAACAACATAAAATATATTCATATCAAGAGTTTTAGCTTCAAAAATACACATTCATCCACTCTCAGCTCAACCCTGGGCAACATTTGCAACACAAGCTGAGATACAAGGCATTTAAGCGCCCGTGAACAGTTTTTTTCTGCAGGGAATTCTCCTAAGCAAAACGTGATGCATGCTACATTAGCAGCTAAATGCTAAGCTAACTTTTTTAGCCAATCAGGAGTCATTTTTTCCTGCTTGAGCCTACCAAAGGCTTTCTTTCATTTAGCATGTTTGTTTGACACATGCATTGTGAAATAACAAGTTCAAGTTGGAAACATAGGAGGTCTTTGCTTCTTTTACTGTAAAATTAAAAGAAGCTAAAAGATCCTTTAACTAGTGGATGAACCTGTAAATGCATTTTCATCTACAAGCATTACATTTTTCAGTAGTGAATACTATCATTTATCCAGGGTGTGGAATTTGAACAGGTAATGGTCTCTTTAACAGGGCAGATATGGTCTAACATTGAGAGGAAATGTTTATTAAAATGATGAATGATAATCTGATACCACCCACTCACAATCATCTTCTTACTAATGAACACATCAGAACAGACAGCAGGTATGAACTACATGAATCAACAGGAGTCGACGCACGAGGAACGTTCCTTCATAAAGTCTCCATTTGTTTACACGGAGAGGGCGGAGCTTAGAACTTACACTGCAGCCAGCCACTAGAGGGCACTATGTACTCAGCATTATTAAATACTAAAACATAAGTTTAAAATGTGTTTATTTCAACATTCTGAGCCTTTTAAAACACTTTTTAAATAGTTTTGTTTAGCCTCTTTTAAATCTAATATTTAACACTTTATAGGCCTACATACTACAGTAGGATTTAAGGGCAGGAACATGTATAAGATATAGCATTAAAGTTATTTTTCAAGGATTTAGGCCTACAATCTGTAAATGTGTGAGACCGACTCACCTCTGTTGGTTTTTCTCAGATTGTGAATAAAGACACATGATTGGCGCTGGACGGCGTGCTAATGGTCAGCTGGGACTTTCCACATTCAGGGGGAATGGCGTCTGTCTGTTTGGACTTAGTGGGGTTTTCCAGACAAGTTGGGTTTTTTTCTTTTTTAATTTGTAATTCATCTTTATTTCACCTCTTCCTGCTTCCACCATTCAGCTTGTTTATTTTTAACCTTCAACTTTTAAATAACATCTTTAGTTGAGTATTTTTCATCAGTGAAGATCAGGGTTCAGGTTTTTAATCCAAGTAGTGACAGTTCACAGGAACTAAGCTGCTCTTCAATCAAGGCTATTATTTATTTAATATCCTAAATTACTTTTAGTCTATTATTTGTCATTTTATCTTCAGTAGATCCAATAATTAAACGCAAGAGCCAATCAATGACTGATTCTATTCCATACTTTAAAATGTGCAGACATTGTTTAAACAGCTTCCACACTTACTCTGTTCCATTTAGAGCTCAAACTAAAAGCTCTTTAATATGTTTCAGTTTATAGAAGGAAAATATTCAAGAGAGTGTTTTATTATATCGATGTAAAGCAAAGGTGTGTTTCAGTTTTAGGATCCAAACGATAGAACCTGATGAACTAAAACGGAGTGGTTCCAGGAACGACGGGACTTTAAATCTGACCTAATGGAGGATTGTCCTTCGCTCTGATCCCAGGCAGAGAAACCAAGGCTTTTTGAGGAGGCATCAATGAATTTAGATTTATGGAGTTTAGCCAGTATTTCTGAAGTGACTCGGGTTATTTTGGTTTGGTTATTTTTCTTTTGTTGTCACACTGATTGTTCTTTATAATGGATTTTATTCCCAGACAGGTCTGTTCATGAACCCCTCCCCCTCAGGGCAGCGCTGACCACAAACAGCTCTCCCTGTGAACCCCCTCTGTCAGTGGGGGCTTTTTCCAGGCCCGGGTTACCACAGCCCAGCGCCATAGAGATACAGCCCTCCACAGACTGTGTGTGCAGAAAGAGACCAGGTTGAACTGCCTTCAAAATTCCCTTTCTCATGTGTGGCTGCATGTAAGCCACTAGTGAAGTCTGATGATCAGAAAACACTTTGAAGGAGAGTTGATGCTTCCTCTGTTGACCTGCAGCTGCTGCAGTGAAGCGTTTTACTGTCTCTGTTAAATAAAGTAAATCAGAGCAACAGAAGAAAACCTGCCTTCAGCTCGTGGCTTCTGTCCTGACAGACAGAGAAACACAGCGGCTCCGTTTGGATCAGAGATTCTAATAGACGACAGTCATTTCCTGGAATCTCTCCGGTCGGCCAAGCTGCTTCCAATCATCTGAAAATATGATGTCAACTCATCTGCTCTGCACAGGAGCACAGCGCCATCTTGTGGTGACCTACATCAGCTGCAAAGGGAAACAAAAGATCCACATTTCTGGAGAAAAATGTAAACAAGTTATTTTAACAAGTTTAACTTTAATCAACAGTTTAAAAACATTATTTAAATTGACATCAGCATATAAACAAACAAGTGTAAAGACAAATCTCTAATATTCCTCTAAACCAATCTCTTTGAAGTTTTAAAACCAGTAGATATGGCTGTGTTTAGGAGTTTGACCTAACTGCTGTCACTTGAGGGGCTTTCAGTTCTTAAAGGCAATAAATGGAGTGCTGTTTGTCGTTTCTGTAAAACGTGCTGCCCATTATGGCTTTTATCACCAGCATCATTTCATATTCACACAGTACACATGGATGGAGCTTTTAGCATCTGGTTTTTGATGTTCTGACTTTCAGAAATGTACCTACAACTTCTCAAACAGCTGTTATGAGACAGAGCAAAAAAAAGACTCAAACTGGGGTCCAACCTTATAATAAACTTCAAATGTTTAAATAAAATGTTCACAAATGTTCGTGTTCCCACATAAATCAGCTCTGTTGCTCGTCTAGCAGTGGTTTGATGGGTGACTTTTCAAAAAGACGTGTCAAAAAGAGCTTGTGACAATCCAGGGTGTCATATTATGAGAAACACTTCTTTTTTTTTTTCCCTGAAACGTTGCAGTTGTTTAGATAGGTATTTGTTTGACAGCCAACATGTTACATTTGGATGTCTTATTTTTAAATATACTTAAGGGCCTTCAGAGGGTCTTGAAACTTTCTAACTCCCAGTGCACACCGCCTCCAGGACGGATGCGGTCCGGTTTCCATACAGGCTGCGGTTTGTGTGCAGAACGTCTCCAAATTTGCCCCAGACAGAGCACTAAATCTCAGCAGTTCATGCAATAACAATAGCGCTTTTCCCAGTTTCTAAAAATAGATTTTGACGTCACACCACAGAGCATGATGGGATTGCCTCTAGTACAACACTGCACCTTTGTCTGTTTATTCTATGGCGTGGTGACTGACCAAGCAGCTTTTTTGCTATTAATCTCCGAAGCAATGATTAAAAGAGGAGCACCAAAGCACTGATGTTGGGACTCCAGATATCCTGAGCGGTTGCCGAAGGGAACGTTTTTCTTCTGTTTCCAAAGCCCAGTAAAGTCAAGGATAGCATGATGGTGGTATGTCTGTTTCTTTGTCAGAATCCCTGTCACTGCTATTGCTGTTATATTTGTGTCCAAAGTGAGCTATGGACTTGATCAAATAATAGTAAACGGAGCCACAATTAAACATCTCAGGATGTCCACAGACGGGAACTTTGCCCAGCTGTTGTCGGTGTTGTTTGGGTGCTAATTCCCCTCTTTCTCAGTTCATACTGTAATAACTAACATTTACCACTGTCCACTGTGGGACTAACTTTCATCGTAAATGCAATACATGCACAAACCTTTGGTTTGTCTGATGTGTTCCCATCAGCCGTTGTGCAGTGAAGTACAAAGTGCTATTACCTGTATAAACAGGAGCTGCTTAACAAAAGCCACATTCACTCGTCTCCTTGTACATTTGTTGGGCATTTGTACAGAAAGTGAAAATAAAAGGAATTACAGGTACTATTTTAGACTTGGGACTACTTTATGACAAAGAACAGCTGTAAGCCTCCGCTGAACGGAGCAAGGATATGACGCAGCGGCCTCAAAGACGCCTATGTCCATAAATACAAATACTGGCTACTAGGCTAAACCTGGTAATGATGTTTGAAGATAATCTCTGTGCAGCTCCTGACTTTGTGAGGTTTGCAAACAACGTTCGGATACGTGTTTCTGGAAGTAGGTCTCCTTGGAGACACTGCGTCATGTCCTTGCGCCGTTCAGCGGAGGCTTACAGCTGTTCTTTGTCATAAAGTAGTCCCGAGTCTTGCAGTCGATATGTTTATTGAGGTCACTAGGCAGAATTAGTATCAGCTGGGCTGTTTACTAATAGTTTTTGCCCACTGATCTAACTATGAGGAATATGGCAATAGACAAAAAAAAAAAAATCACTTTCTGGTGGAATATCCCTTTAATGCAGAAAGTTAACAGAGCTCCTCAGCCACACCGGGGAGGTGTGAATGCTCTGATTGAACTCAATGTTTTTTTCTTCTTTGCAGAAGCACATCCATTCCAGAGGCGGTATGCATTAACCTGAAGTCCCTTTAGGATTAGAACACGCTGACCACGGCTCAGTTATTACTACTGAATAAAGGGAGCAAACCAAAAGATGAGCACACAAACAAACTACTAAACAGGGCTCAATTCAGCGAAGATCTTGAAACACAATAAATGATTGATGAAGTTCTGCTTTTAGGCTCATTGGTGATTCAACCCTGGCAGCAGGAAAATACACACATTTAGAAATCAAAACCATGGTTGTTCTCTTTAAAGATGACTTGCTAAAGAATGGGAATACTTTTCCTAACATTTAAAACCACTGATGTTGCTGGTGCTGATGATCTGACACAGGTATGACATCACAGCTGGGTTGTACCTAGAATCTGACATGAGGGCTTCTTTTCAACAAAATCACAAACAGAAGTCTGAATGAGGTCTGTGTCCATCGTATTGCACATGAAGAGAAAATGTTCATTCAAGTTTGCAACAATGTATACAAAATATCCCTTATAAGACAAAAGGGTGTCCACATCTTAACAAGACTGAGATAAATGGATTAGAAGTTATACGACAAAATCAAAACCTGTGAAAAGGTGTTTGAGCCAGCCATAACATCATTATGGGGGCTCGTCCGGGATGCCACATTTGGAGAACTGTGCGGTGAATGAAAACAAAGATCACTAAGCTGTAGACTGATGTTAAAGCAGACAAATGTTGCATTCAATCTTAAATTACATGAATTTTTAAAAATCAAATATAACACAGGTTTGGCATCAACCTCATCAACTTAACCTAGAAGTTCTAGAACTAACAAAACTTTTCTCTCTCTCTTTGCTACTCGGGTTTTTAACTATATTTGTAGAATTTAATCTCTTCTCTTTGGAGGTGAGTACATTTTTAACTAATAGCTGATCAACTCGGATATAAATTCAGATGTAGCGTTACAACAGCTCTGTCCATAGAGGTTTCACGTTTTGCCAGAAATTCATTTGGTACAAATATCTAAACTCTGAAACAAAGCTAAATTCATGACTGCATGTTAAAATAATGACTAAGACTAACTCTTAGTTATGAGGTAACACTTCAGATTGTGAAGTATTTTAATTTGTTTTGTGTCTTTGGCTGTCTCTTTTCCATATTACCGTTTCTGTTTGCTCTTCAGCAATGCCCTAAATTAACATGAAATCATGAGCAGGGATATTGTGCGTCAGTAAAGGTAAACAAATAATTGCATTTACTGATACACAGTTCATGTTGTAGGAATTTACATGAAACTCAGACTGAAAGAATGAACTGTTTTGTTTTGCCAAAATGGAAAAATGACTCAAATCATTTCAACTATAAATCAGGAAAACACATCGGGGTGTTAGAAATAACTACCAATGACCAAGACAGTCTTTTTGTGGTTTATGGTTTATCTCAGACTAAAACTTTCATTTTGCTGAGATTTGCAGGGTGAAGTTAAAACCCAAACCAAGCTCAATTCAGCCTCTTCAGTTTTATCTTCTTATGCTGCTTTCACTGTACCTCAGAAAATCAGATGCTTAAACTATTTCCTCTAAAATAAGCATACCGTTATAAATGATTATCTAAGAGTTAAGCCTGGGTCCCACAGAAAACACCAGCGCTGCGCCGCGTAGCGCCCGAGCCGTGAGTTTGTATAGAAGCCATTGTAATCAGATAAAGTAGTCCCCCTAGGTCCGCCCCATCGTGTCCCAGTCCCGTGGTCTGCTACATGGTGCTAAAGATACGCCACAGTTCTATTTCTGAGCCGAGGCTGTGTGTCACGACATGGCGGAGTACTTTATGATGCAGTAATTATGACAACACGCTGAACTGCTCCTGGTAGGGCAAACATAAACAACCACCAATACATGGACGAGGAGCGTTTCACTGTGAAATATTGATGTAATTGAGCTTTTAGAAACAGACTATTCCAATAAACAGCTCACTTACCCATTGTTGAAGAATTAAAGGATAATCCCACAAAACACAACGGTAGTTTTGACCAAATACAGACCAAAAGATGAGCTTTATGCTTCCTGTTCTCAGTTCCCGCGAGATATTGTGACTTGTTCACGCTTCAGGAGAGACTAGAAGACTCGCCAAAGACGCAGAGCTACCGCGAAGCGGCGCTAAGTTCTCTTCTGAGATCCAAGCTTTAGCAATGCAGTTATTAATAAAGTTGTAAACACTTAACTATTATTTTAATAGTTGAACATTAACAGTCATTTCCATAGAATGGAAAGGCCAAGAATAAGCCTGCTTCTGTTAACAAACCATGTTCTATGAGTTTTATGAACACTTATTAATGATTTATGAGGTGTTTATAACTAATTATTAAAGATGAAACAGTCTTAATAAATCATCTAGAAGGCTAGTCTTATTGTAAAGCTTTAAAAACCTGTATTACTACGTTGTCTGACAAATAGACTCAAACTTCTACTCACGTTTTCTGATTTTCTCTTATTCAGAATTCAAATTTCCTTTCTGTGCATGAATGCAGTAAACGCTGCACATAGAATATACGTGATGAAGGAACTACAACTTGATTATGGTATTAATACTAATAGGTGGCAGTACTTTTACTCTGATTAGACAGTGTTTGACTGATCTGGTCTAATGAATTAAATATAAAGTCTCATTTCTCTGCTTTCCTGTACTTCTTGAATTCTTTATTTATCTTAAACTGTTCAGGATTTTGGTAATAAGAAATGTGCATGGCCAATCCCGTTGGCACCTACTGGATGGTTGTAAGTGGGATTAAAAGTATCTGAAGGGAGTAAAAGTATTTGAGAATAAAGGTACAAAACAAGTATTTTTCTATTTGGTATTACAAGCTTTTGGTATTACAAGCTCTTGAAGCAAGTCTTCTCCTTTAATGATCTTTAAGGTTATTTAGAGTGATCAGCATTCAAATGTATGTTTGGTAGCTCAGTTCTGTAGGACTGATGCCAAAGAGGCCCTCCCTACACAAGTGGGTTAAATTGTGTTTCTTGTGTATTTTGATCAATAAACATAACTAACGTTTCATTAGGACCTCTAAAACTTGAGCTCTAGACCTTCAGTATTTTGAAAACCACATGCTGGGAGGGATTTGGTCACATTTACCAGTGAGGAGAGCTACCGGTATATCTAGAAACAAAGGAGACATTTTATGAAGACGTCCAGGAAAAACTAATAAGTGAAAACTAAGACAAACAAGACTAATGAATGGTAATTAAGAGAACTTCCATTATCCATAACACAACTCTACTCTCACACCTTTATCTTATATATAAGATGAAAAGTATGATGACAACAAAATACAGCCAACAGGGGGAGCTAGTGCTTCTGAATCTACAGCTGTTTGTGGGATCTGAGTTTGGACTCACCACTCAGTCATCCGCATGCTGGTGAGGAGAAATGTTTCACATCAGAATGACTTCACTGTGAATGAGCAGAAAACGTACACTCAGCTGGTTAAAGTAATGTTTTAGTGACTTAACAGATAGAGATGGTTGTGGCTCGCTCTAAAGTGGTCAGAAAGGTAGCTGTCAAACAAGAAAACGTCTGCCACTTAAACTGATCAAAGACAAGTAGCAGAACTGACTTACTGTTATTTTCACAACAGATTTGTTTCTTAGAGCTGATTTGATTAAAATCAGATTGTATTTCTTTGCATTTACACCCCCCAAAAATATATATCTTAAGATTTAAGAGCGCATAAGAAAGGCAGCAGTGAGAGTTTAAAATTACACAGGGTTTAGGCTAGCAGTCTCTCTCATGTCATTAACCATTTTCATTAGAAGGCACACAAACTACCACAGAAGTACAGAAATAACCTTTAAATGTGCAAAACAGCTTGGTTAACATGATTCCCTCAATGAAAGAGTAAAGAGGAAGTTCTGCATTGTTCGCTCCACCTGCCTTTCCTCATTTTAGTGGAGGAGAGTAAAAAACAGATGGAAAGAGGAAATGAGCAACACAAACACCTCTGTGCTTCATCAGTTGGCACTTAGAACGAGTGCAGACTAGAAGTCCAGAGGCAGAGTGGACAAGTGACGGACACGCTCTGGCTCTGACGACAGGCTTAGACTAAAACCACCTCTAACAGGATCTCCAGAGGCGTGAGGGGAAAACCCCACACTGAACAGAAAGCAGCAAGTTTCATTTTTCCCTTTGAGTCGTCTTTTCTCACTGAGTTTGTAACTCCAGGTTTTCTTTCTGTAACAGCAGCTGTTGTCAAAAAGAATAAAGTTATCCAGCATTGGGGAGGGGCGTTTATCCTCAACTTGCTGCTTCGCCCTCTCCTTCGTCACTCTGAGTTTATTCAGGTGCAGGTGAGGAGGCAGTGGCTGTTGCTGAGATTCTGGGACCTCCAAGGGCCTGTGCGTTGACAATGACCTGGATCACAAAGTCCTTCTGGATCTTGGTGTCCTGCAGCCGCGTTTTGTCCGTTAGCAGCTTACCAGAGAAGAACCAGCGCTGGTGGGTCACGTCGATGTCCTCCTGGGCCTGCAGCTGCTTCTTCAGCTGCCCGATGCTGTCGGCCATGCTGGCGCTGAGACGCAGGTCCTTACCAGTGGACAGTCGTACCTGAGTGATGAGGGCAGACGCCAAATGAATCCATTTATTTATTATTTCACTTCAAAATCCAAATGCTACAAACACCAGAAATATAAAGAAAACCAGAAAGGAAACAAAACTAAAACGCATCACATTTATGTTACCTAGGCAACAGCACGTGAACTATGACCATGTCTATTCACAGCACACTCAGATTCAAAGTACAATATAGGAAAGAGAAGCTAAAAATCAAAAATGTACACATAAGAAGAAAAACATGAACATAGTATTATAGTTAGCTGTCCCAAAGTGTTCATATTAAGCCCTCTGTGATAACGGCTGATAGTTGATCTGTTTTCTAGGATTAGAGATTTAGTGGAGCTCAGCACCCAGAGAGCTGCCCAGCCAGGAGAGATCTATTTAACTGTTTTTCACATTTTAACACAAATCTGTGTTTTAGTTTATTTAAATGCTGAGCCATATCAAAAGATGAATGGATCTGAATTGTAAAAAATACATCTGGTGACCCTGATCTCTGGGGAAATACAACTCATTCTAATAGAGCAACTCCTGAACAGAGACCTGAACAGGAGGGGGACCAGATCCAGACCAACAGGACAAAGGGGGACAATTTGTGTTAAATACTAAAGGATTTTCACAATTTAAACACTGTACTTGCGGATTATCAACTAATATTAACTAATATTTCATCAAATATTTATCTTTTTGAAGAAAAATATTCAATAATTTTGGCACCTGTTAGGCTGGGATTCGAACCCAGGTCTCCTGTGTGACACAGCTTCTCTAACACTGCACCACACTTGAACTGTTCCTAAAACATGTATCTTTGCTCTCTGTCATTCAGTTCGTCTCCTCAGGTCTGATGTAGGAACAGAAATAATTATAATAGAACTATGACACGAAAGAACAACCTCTCTTATTTCAAAAGCTGTTTGAAGTCTTTTTTTTAGAGCGCAACCCATTGTGGAGTGCAGACGAGGATGTGCATTGGTGTTAAAGGGTTAAGATAACGATGTCGGACAGTGTCTCTCAATTTGTGGGAGTCAGACAGAAGAAAATTAAAGCCACATTGTGGATTATTTCATCAAGAGAGCAGTTTTTGAATCTAGCGTCCAAAGGCTCCTCCTCAAAACATCTCGACACGCGCGTCTGGTAGCGTGTGCGCGCGTGCACACGGCGCATATACGTTGCGGGCATGAACTGTACAGCTCAATGTGTAGGGTTTAATCACTCACCGTTCACAATCTTATTCCAACACTACGAGGGTCTGATGAGCCCTCTCTGTCCCTGCTGCTTCTGATATTAGCTCTGTTAGCAGAGAGCTGCTGCTGGACTCTGAAGCTGAACTTGACTCGGCCCTGGATGAACTTTCTGACCAAAATAAACGCATAATCCTGTCAAGCCTTGCCATTCTGTGAGGTGAAAGGTTTAAAAATAAAAATAAATCCATCTTTAGCTGGAGAATGGGTAGGTTTTTAGTAGAAATGAGCCGTGAGTCCTCAGTGAACCACTGAGACGGCAAACAGAGAAACACACGGAGCGTCCTGTACGACAGCGCCCCCTACTGGTACAGGTTTGCTCGATGCGCGTGCATGTTGAGAGAATGCAGAAATTTGAATTTTATTGGCTAAAAAATGTCGGTGGCCAGAAAGAATGCAAAGGGGTCTCTAGGAGGAAGGAGGGTCTTCATCAGAATGACAGATGTTGTGGAACTCAACCCATAGATCATAGTTTAGACCTGAAATATCATTTAAAACATTTAGAAAACTTTGATACAGAGAAAAATGCTGCTCCTATCAGCTTTAAGGTAGGGCTGCACAATTAATCGAATTTTGATCGTGATCAAGATTTTGGTGGCCACAATTAAATAAACCTGATCGTCAACGATATTTCCAGTCAAATTGCGAGCCTCTTCATCACACACCGCCTCAACCAATAGTCTGCCAACCACCAGGGGGCGAACGCATGGCTAAAGCTTCCTTAAGCTGCCAAAATAAAAACTGTGCACAAGCCACTCAGCACTGTAGCAGCCAGTCACACATTACAGCGGCAGCAAGTTGGACTGATGAGAGCAAGTCACGTCTGGAATGGAAAATGCTGCAGCATCTGGAGACGAGGTAGCTGGTAAACCAGACTATATATGTGCTGACAGTCTAGTATACTAGGCTAGTATCCATCTTCTACACAAAGACACGCAGAAATAACAGACGCAATATCTTTTTATTTGGCCAAAGATATGTGTCCTATCAATACAGTGAACAATGAAGGCTTCAGAAATTTGAGTATTTGAGGGGGGGGTTGCATTATTTATAAATATAAAGTATTTGAGTTTTTGTTGTTGTGGTTTTTTTTTTTTTTGTTTGCATTATTTATAATCTATTCAAAAGTTTTATTTTTCACAGAAAAATGTTGCAACATTGTTTATAACTGGTGCAATAAAACAGATTTTACCAGACAGGATGAATGATCGTGAATAATAATCGTGATTATAATTTTGGTCATAATCGTGCAGCCCTACTTTAAGGTACATGTGGGACAATCCTGCACAAAAACGGGACATCTGGTGGCCCTAATAGGTACCAGATCTGCTTTGGGGTGCAGTGTGTGAACATCTAGAACCGGACCGGGTGTGAGACGCTTTGTTGTAAAAACTTTCATTAATTAGTCTAATATCTTTTTTGGGATTTTAAATATATGCCATAAACTTGTTTTTATTAATTCATTATTATCCATCTCTGAGCAAAATGAATTTGGGTCGTCTGCAAACATATGTTTTAGTTCTGATCCCAAAATTCATGGATCGGGAATTTCTGATCCAACCTGGAGAAATGTCCAATCCAGAGCTGTCTGCTGAAATGACTACACAGGTGATCCTGGGCTAGGTGACGTGTCTGAGCCCCAGAGAGACACAGACAGAAATGACACGCCTCCTTTCAGGACATCAGGTAGCAGCTAGCAGGTTAGCACTGAGCAGCACTGAACTTTTTTCACACAACATGTCCGTGGTGTGGAAATATTTAACGGTAGAAACACCACAAAGCAAGACGGCAACCTGCAATGCTTGCAAAGCTGCTGTTCTGAAACGAGGAAACTTGGTTCAGTGACCTCCGACATAATCCCAGCCATCACTGTTTTAAAACTCCTGCTAGCCGAGGAGAACTGTAACCGCGGCATCAAAACAAAGAAAAACACGCTCCTCCAAACTGTCAGCAGGAGATTTAGCAGCATCAAAAGTGAATCCCTCTACTCCTGGATGCTCGGTACAGGAACTCCATTAAATAAACATAGAAGTAGCTATTTAATGCTATTATAATGCTCTACTCTCTTTAAAACAACTCCACTGTTGTAATTCTCGTTGCTTTATTACTAAACAGACCGCTGTTGGTCAAAGTCAGACCTAAACAAAGCTAAACTGGTCAAAATACACTACGTGCAGAATTATTAGGCAAATGAGTATTTTGACCACATCATCCTCGTTATGCATGTTGTCTTACTCCAAGCTGTATAGGCTCAAAGCCTACTACCAATTAAGCATATCAGGGGGTGTGGTCTAATGACATCAACACCCTATATCAGGTGTGCATAATTATTAGGCAACTTCCTTTCCTTTGGCAAAATGGGTCAAAAGAAGGACTTGACAGGCTCAGAAAAGTCAAAAATAGTGAGATATCTTGCAGAGGGATGCAGTACACTTAAAATTGCAAAGCTTCTGAAGCGTGATCATCGAACAATCAAGCGTTTCATTCAAAATAGTCAACAGGGTCGCAAGAAGCGTGTGGAAAAACCAAGGCGCAAAATAACTGCCCATGAACTGAGAAGAGTCAAACGTGCAGCTGCCAAGATGCCACTTGCCACCAGTTTGGCCATATTTCAGAGCTGCAACATCACTGGAGTGCCCAAAAGCACAAGGTGTGCAATACTCAGAGACATGGCCAAGGTAAGAAAGGCTGAAAGACGACCACCACTGAACAAGACACACAAGCTGAAACGTCAGGACTGGGCCAAGAAATATCTCCAGACTGATTTTTCTAAGGTTTTATGGACTGATGAAATGAGAGTGAGTCTTGATGGGCCAGATGGATGGGCCCGTGGCTGGATTGGTAAAGGGCAGAGAGCTCCAGTCCCACTCAGACGCCAGCAAGGTGGAGGTGGAGTACTCGTTTGGGCTGGTATCATCAAAGATGAGCTTGTGGGGCCTTTTCGGGTTGAGGATGGAGTCGAGCTCAACTCCCAGTCCTACTGCCAGTTTCTGGAAGACACCTTCTTCAAGCAGTGGTGCAGGAAGAAGTCTGCATCCTTCAAGAAAAACATGATTTTCATGCAGGACAATGCTCCATCACATGCGTCCAAGTACTCCACAGCGTGGCTGGAGAGAAAGGGTATAAAAGAAGGAAAACTAATGACATGGCCTCCTTGTTCACCTGATCTGAACCCCATTGAGAACCTGTGGTCCATCATCAAATGTGAGATTTACAAAGAGGGAAAACAGTACACCTCTCTGAACAGTGTCTGGGAGGCTGTGGTTGCTGCTGCACGCAATGTTGATGGTGAACAGATCAAAACACTGACAGAATCCATGGATGGCAGGCTTTTGAGTGTCCTTGCAAAGAAAGGTGGCTATATTGGTCACTGATTTGTTTTTGAATGTCAGAAATGTATATTTCTGAATGTGGAGATGTTACATTGGTTTCACTGGTAAAAATAAATCATTGAAATGGGTATATATTTGTTTTTGTTAAGTTGCCTAATAATTATGCACACCTGATATAGGGTGTTGATGTCATTAGACCACACCCCTTCTCATTACAGAGATGCACATCACCTGATATGCTTAATTGGTAGTAGGCTTTGAGCCTATACAGCTTGGAGTAAGACAACATGCATAAAGAGGATGATGTGGTCAAAATACTCATTTGCCTAATAATTCTGCAGTCCCTGTATGCTGTAATGTGGACGGCTGGAGTCCGGGTAAGAACTTCTTTGACAGGAACTAAGTTTACCGTCCTGACGCTGACAGCAGTGCTGAGTGGCTGTAGGAACACATTTACTGCTGATTTTCACATCTATATCCTGGTATTATTAGTTTACATTTGTTTTATCAGTTTAACTGTTATTTCAAAACGTTTCCACCAGTGTTATTAGAGCTACTGTTAGTGAGTTTGTTAAAACTACTTTAATTGTGGGGAAAAATATTTCATTTGATGGATTTAAATTTGAATATATATTTTTTATTGTTGCTGAATAGGTGAGATCTTGTATTTTTCAAAAGAAATCATCTAGAGCTGCTGGTACAAAAACTGTGAAAGTTGGAAAGGATTTAGGTTAACGGAAGTTTAACTGATCACTAGAGGCACTTTTTTCCCTGCAGATGTCAGCTTTTTGTACTATTAGGAGGATTTTATTTTTCCAATTACTTTGATAAAGCAAATATTTTGCACTTTAGTTGTCAAAGGAGCATCTTTGTTGTTGTTTTGCTTCTATTTCTAACTCACTATGAAACATCATTTGGACGTGTTGGTGTTATTTGTGGTTTCACTAAAATAAAATATACTCCATCAAATTGTTTACACACCTCAATTAATGGAAACTAAATGGGATTTAAAAGGAGAAAATAGCTATTCAAGGAAATTAAGGAAAAAATCCTAAATGGGGAAAAAAAGATGCAAAAAAAAAAAAAAGTGTAAAAATCGTTTTAAAATCGAATCGTAATCGAATCGAATCGTGAGGCACCCAAGATTGCACACCCCTACTGGCCATTAACAGCTCTGTAGGTCAATAAAAAAACCTAAAAATGAATTCTAAACCCAACAGGAAGCCAGTGTAGAGGTTATAGGACAGGAGAGGAGAGGTGAGAGAGATGATTGATATAGTCTAGTAAAACATCTTGGACAGCTGTACTTGTTTCAGTACCTTGAGTTGGAATTCTTTCTTGGACGTTACGGGGGGTTCGGGGCTGTCGCTGGGGTCCTCGTCGCTGCATTCTGAGATGAGGTTGACAGGAGGTGCCAGGCAGTAAACAGGCAGCTGGTAGCGAGTTCCAAGTTCATCATAACATTCTGTCAGCGTTCCTGTGGAGGGATGTCAAAGCACCAAGAACATGATGTGATTATATCTAAAAAGTACATAATTTGATAAAGAATGAGAAAATTCTGATGAGAACTTGATGTCTTTTCCAGGACATCTTTGAGTAAGCATTATTCTTAGTCCTCACCATGTGGCAGTGTGATACTGGCTCCGTCTACTATAGCCTGGGCCAGCTCGTGGTCATTACACTCCAGGGCCACAGCAGCAGCTTTCAGGGCGTCCCAGATTTCCTTGCGGCCCTCGAAGGCTGGTGCCGTATCCCAGAATTCATCTCTCTTGCTGCGCAGCTGGCCCTCTGTCATCGGGTAGTCACTCTTCCATTTGGGACGATCTTTTCTCAGAGGCTCATTACGTCCTGTGATCAGAAGATCAAAGAGAGTTGTTTTCAAAATCATCAACATAGTCAGGTTTACATAGTGTGATTTAAAAAGAAAATCATAAAGGTCTCATATGTCCAACATGTGAGCTTGATATTATAAAATCTTGATGTAACCGTATCACACTGTACAGTTTAACAGATGCCAGGCTGAGAGCTCTTGTCCATGGCAGACGCTTGTTACAAATATGTTGCCGTCTTTTGTAGGTCTGTTGTTACGAAGTCCTTTGAGAGACTGGTGCTGTCACACCTCAAATCCATCACTGATCTCTTCCTGTATGCCCTGTAGTGTGCCTGTATAGCCAACAGGTCTGCAGCCAATGTTGTTAACAGGGCTATTCACCGTGTGCTTCAACACCCTAGCTCGTCTGGCAGTTATTCCAGAATATTAGCTGTGGACTTCACCTCCAACTTTAACAGTAAAACTCTGACCCTGCTTCAAGGCAAGTTGTCTCAGCTTAATGTGCCCGACTCCATCTGCATGAGGATCCCAGACTTCCTGTCTGACAGGAAGCAACATGTGAGGCAGGGAAGTCAGCACTGGATCCCCTCAAGGCTGTGTCCTCTCTCCCCTGCTCTTCTCTTTCTTCACCAACAGCTGTACCTTCTGTTAAACTGCTGAAGTTTGCTGATGATACCACCCTCATCTGGCTCATATTGAGAGGGGATGAGTCAGCTGACAGACGATGACCTGGTGGAAATAGGACAACTTGGAGCTAAATACTGTCAAAACAGTAGAGATGATTGAGGACATGAGGAAGCTCAGGAAGCCCCCTGCTCCCATCTTCCTCAGTGACACTCTGGTAGACACTGTGGAATCCCATTGCTTCTGTAGAACCATTATCTCTCATGACTGCAGGTGGGGGACTGACATAGCACACGAAAAGATGTTCTTTCTATAGCAGCTGCAAAAACTCAACATGCAAATAGAAATGATGGTACACTTCTACACAGCCAGCATAGATTCCATCCTCTCCTCATCCATCTCCTTCTGGCACACCGCTCGAAGTATCAAGCGTGCATCCCGTGATCACACACTGACAAGCTGCAGCCTGAGGTGAACGGCTCACTAAAGCCTGAAATACACTGGAGATGCCAGCGCTGCTCCGTGGGTGCGCCCGCGGTGTTGGCGTCTACAGGACCCGTTCCTGAAGCGGCGTGCCATAGAACGCTGCTTGCAAAATTATAGTAAAATTACATGTTTTTGATGTCTATGAGACTATTTTTGATAGTCACAACATCACACTGGAATTGAGAACAGAGCTGCCGTTGTGTGTTGTGGGACTCTTTAATTCCTTCAAAATGGGTAAGTAAGCTATTTATTATAATAGTTAAAAGCTATCAATACTGTGAACAAGTGACAACACATTTATGTGTGCCAGAAGCCGTTATGCGTCATAATATCTGTGTCATAAGTACTCCACAATGTTGTGACACACGTCTCAGCTGCACAATGCGCAAAATTACAACTGGTGTGAATCTTTAGCGCTGCAACGTGGACTCGCGTTTCTGGGGCATGCTGTGGCGATTCTCGTGGGAGTGATCTGACGGACTACAATCGTTTTTAATCAAAATAATGGCGCGGGCGCGACATGGCGCAGCGCTGACATCTCTGGTGTATTTCAGCCTTAAGTTTCACTGTCACTTTTAGTCCCGGGGCGCTCATATGGCAGCGGGAGCTTAGAGACATGTGCACCAGCATCTGGTACTCCCTTCAGTACCATATTGAAAAAATTAAGTGCACCCCTGCCTATATTTGAGGAAAACACCTTAAAGAGATATTCCACCAGAAAGTGATTTTTTTTTGTTTACTGCCATATTCCCCATAGTTAGATCAGTGGGCAAAAACAATTTGTAAACAGCCCGGCTGTTATCCTGATCCGACAGTACTCCTTTAGCAGTCTGGCAGTACTCTTTTAGCATTAGCTTAGCGTAAAACACTAAGTGAATGGAAACTGCTAGCATGCTAGTATCCCTTTAAGATGCTGCACGGTGTCACACATTCATATATTTTTTTACTCCTTCAGTCGTATGTCACCACCAGGACCCTGAAGCCAACTGATCAAAGACTAGATCAGGACAAAACTAGAGGGAACAGAACCTTTAAAGTCTGGCCACTAAGCTCTGGAACACTTTGCCTTTCTACCTTCCGTCTTCGGACTCACTGGACTCATTTAGGAAGCAGCAGAAGACTCATCTTTTTAGACTGGTATTTGGGCAGAATTTGGTTTTATTTGATTGTATTTTAGCTTATTTCAATACTTTTAGACTTTAAACTTGATACAACTTTTATGCTATTTTGGTGTAAATCATCTTGTGATTTTATCTTGAAAGATGCTAAATAACAAGTAAGCTTGTTTTCTTTTAATAGGGGCTGTTCAGAAAGCTGACTACAGCAGGTAAAATAGTATAAAAAATGTTTTACATAAAAACGCTTCAAAACAGCCAAGGTAGTCATTTAAAGGTGTGGTTTACTCAAAAACCTTTTTTCCAGGTTTTTTTGGATTATAATGGGTCACCCTGAGCCTTTCATGCAGGTCTTCTACATATATCTCCAGCTTTGGCTTCTTACAGTTTTTTCAGGTTGAAATGCTAAATTGACTATTTAAAGAAACTATTTCTATTGAAATTTTGAGAAAATCGTTTAAATAATACCGTAATTACAGACTGCTTTAATATTTGCCTATTAATCAGGGGTTAAAGTTCTCCGTCGTGGCGACAGATTTCAATCAATTGAAAAAATAATAATACAGCCAGGTCTCTTTTTTGTCGCTTTCTTGGGCTCAGTAGTCTCTGTGTGTGTGTGGCGAACAAATGAATATACATGAGAATAGTGAAGGCCATGGGTGTAGATTTAGCATGGATGGAGGTGATGTGTCCCCACCAATAACTCAATCTAAGGGTGCAGAAATAGCGCTGCATCCCCACTAATAATACGTGCAGAACCAGCCCAGCGGACCGAGGTGCTAAGCAGCTGTGTGAGGACCTGTGTCTGTGGGAAGGAGGTAGGGATGTACGTTTCCCAAGATTTTTTTAACCAGCTATTGAAGCGTTTAACGGTCAATAACCGGTTAACCGTAAAGTCATGCCACCGACCTGCTGCTCAGCGGGATGTCATGTCTGACATCAAGTGCACAGCACTTCCTGCCTGGGGCCAAACCCCAAACAACTATCAGAATTTCTATCAGGATTATAAGACGACTCAGCATTTTTACATTATTTTTAACAAAAAAAACTTCTTATATTTGGTACAGAATATAAGAAAATGCCTGCAATAATACAGAATTTGAATATGAATAGAGCACAAACTAAAGGGTTCCTTTTCAATTATAAAAACAAAATCCTGCCACCAGATGGGGACTGAAATCTGGGAGATTCCCTTCATGCTGACTGTACAGGACATCAATTTATATGAGTACAACCCTGGAAGATTCCTCAAACTGTCATTTATACTCAGGTTAGAATTGCCTGAAACAACTATAAAAATCTCTACAATATTTTGTGACACGTCTATCATGCATAAATGTGCATCAAATGACATAGCATTAAAATCAAATTTCTGGCTTTCATCTTTAGCCAGAAATAAACAGAGATGACAGGAGAGAGAAATGTAGGCTGTCACCAGAGACAGAAAAACACCACACCCTGATGTGTCATCTGAATCTAAAATTAGGAGGCTGGTTACAGTTTGCAATATGCATGAAGTGTGTAGCCTGTGTGTGTCTATGTAACCTTACCTGAGCTTCCCAGTCCCACCAATCAGTATTAACACAAAGGCCAGAAAAGCACTCACTGAATTAATGAAAACATAAAAAAGAACAAAAACTAAGAAAAACATGGGATGAGCTGGTTCCATTTATTCACCACTAAATCTATCAACCGCTTCAGTTTTTTTCATTTTAATATTTGACACACAATAAGATGTTATACAGACATGAGATTTAAATTAAATAAGAAAATGTCTGCAGGCAGTTTTGCAGATTGTTGTGAGACAAGACTTAAAGAACTCACATGTGAAAGGTTGTCTTTCTGTCAAACTAATTATTTATAGTGCAGGTGGCTCAGAAGGAGTAATCTGAACGACAGGATCTGGTGGAGGGTTAGTTTTGGGTGAAGAGAAAGATCCAAAGTAGTGATGTCACAGTACCAAAATTTCAGTATTCGGTACCGATACCCGTGAAAATCCACGGTTCTCGGTAGGGATGTAACGATGCTTCGAAAATCGATTTAAAACCGGTGAAAACTAGTTCAAAAATGTATCGGTGTACAAAAAAGAAAAATCGATTCACAACAGCCTGACGTAACAAGGATATGGAAAGCCCTGAAAAGGGGAGTAAATGTCAAAAGAACCACAGACACGTTACTTTCTCTGCTCAGACGTGTATTAAACGACTTAATTCAACTTAAATACATACAGAGTGATCATAAAGAAACATAAAATACAAGTCTGATTGTCTTGTTTTAAAACTCCTGCTAGTCGAGAAAAACTGTAACCGCGGCATCAAAACAAAGAAAAACATGCTCCTCCAAGCTGTCAACAGGAGATTTAGCAGCATCAAAAGTGAATCCCTCTACTCTGTTGCCACTTTACTTGACGCTTGGTAGAGGAACTCTGGTAAATAAACATACAAGTAGCTATTTAATGCCATTATAATGCTCTACTCTCTTAAAAACAACTCCACTGTTGTAATTCTCGATGCTTTATTACTAAACAGACCGCTGTTGGTCAAAGTCAGACCTAAACAAAGCTAAACTGGTCAAAATAAAACAGAAAATCACTTCACTTCCTCCTCTCTCCTCTGTAGTGATGTGACGTTCAGGAACGAGTCGAATCTTTTGAACAGCTCTTCACTGTGATCGAGGAGAACCCAGTCCTTGTAAACAATAGTTCATTTTTTTTGTATTAACTGTGACGTTTGAGGCCAGGAGGCGATATTCAATGACACAAAGTTGCTGGCTGAAACAGAACAGCTCTATTTAAAACACCAATGAGCATAGCAACATGAACCCATCAGTTCTATCTGGGAAGCTAATTAGCAATGCACATGTAGGTGTCGCAACAAAGAGTGTCCCCAAACATAGTTCCACATGACATTTCTTTTTCAAAATATTGCAAAAAACCATTAAAGAGCCAGTTTTGTGAACGGCTCTTTGAGGTGAACGGCTCCTAAATGAACGGCTCCTTTCAAAGAGCCATAAATCCCATCACTAGTGCGTATGCATGCAGGCCAGGTCTTCTCACAGCAGCAATAGATACATTTTAGATACTATAGCAAATAGAGATCTGGTATCGGAATAGTATCGGGATCGGAAGTGAAGAAATGTGGATCGGTGCATCCATAACTGTCACAACTGGCTGTGGTAGTGGCTCGTGGAAATTTCCTCTTCAAGTTTTAATTTCCACCACTCTTTTAAAACCTGTATTGAGTCAAACTGCTTTGTTAAAGTATCATGTAGAATCTCTGTTTTTGTGTTAACTGATTTCTGCTCTTTTAAGATGATTAATTACTGTTTGAAAACATAATAAAAAGACAATGTTCAAAGATTTTCATATAAAAAAAAAACAAACAAAACAAAACATTCCTACCTCCCGCTGCACTGGACCAAATACAAAGGAGAAACACGCTCAAAAATAATTTTCGATTTTCCAAATTAGACCTGCTTTCACAAAGGGGATGTTTATATTATTTTTAAAAAATGTTCAAAGTCTTTCTCCGTAGAGGAGAGGTCCAATGAATACAGCGATCTGTAAAATTGGCTAAAACATGTGTTGATCATTCCGTTATCCACACATTTGACTCCTTGAGCATTATAAATTGTTGGAATGAACCGAGATGCCGATTTCCGACGCAGCTGGTGTGCAAGCATGCATCCTGTCCTCTCTCCCTGCTCGAAATATTCACAACATGATTTAGAAATTGCGTATTCGGCTTGTCGGGTGGATAAGATGTTAAATTCCGTTTGAAGTGCCATTCGATTTTTAGTCAAAGCAGGTGATGGTGAGTAAGCAAGGGTCTCCTCTAGAACTTTTATCTCAGCTAGTAAGGATTTCAGACGTGCATTCCTTTTCCGTTTCTCATTTGCACAATATGAAATGATCTGGCCCCTCAAGTAGGCCTTCAAAGACTCCCAAATAGTGCAAAAAGACATTCCACGAGTTTGATTAATCTCTACAAAAAAATGTATTTCAGAGTTTACAAATTCAACAAATTTATCGTCCGAAAGGAGCAGAGAGTTAAATCGCCAAGGGCGGTAATTAATTACTGTTTGTGCTTGATTAGTGTCCTCAAAGTCCTCAAATAAACATGTGTCTTAATACTTGTAAGCAAAGTTTGTCTTCTATATCATTATATGCTGTTGGCATTAAACAAGCTCTAATAATAAACTATTCAATTTAGAAGCAACACTGAACAAGTTATGTACTTTGAGCATACATCCATAGTAACAATATGTTCTTTAAGTAGTACTTTAACAAACAAAACTAGGTAATGACTTTCAGGATGAAAGTGTTTCATTTCTTCTTCTGATTAGCTGAGTAACATGAATGTTGCCCTGGACATCTTCAAGGTGTGACTTTATCTTCATTTGCAGAAGCCTGAAAGCTTCATTGTAGAGATAAGATAACCGGCTACCACATGAGACAGTGTGTGTGTATTTGATAGCAATAGAAGTGTGTGTTGCCACTTAAAGCCACATTGTGGATTATTTCATCAAGAGAGCAGTTATTGAATCCAACGTCCAATGGCTCCTCCCCAAAACACCTCGACACATACGTGCACACGGCGCATTTCTTCAGTCTGTAAGCTGGACATAAATTGTGCAGCTCAAACTGTAGGGTTTAATCACTCACAGTTCACAAATCACGTTCCCACACGGTACCAGGCTCTGATGAACCCTCTGTCCCTGCTGCTTCTGATACTTAGCTCTGTAGCAGCGAGCTGCTGCGGTACTCTGTAGCTGAACAGAGAAATGACTCAGCCCTGACTGAAATTTTTGACCAAAATAAACATGTATCCTTGGCAAGCCTTGCCATTCTGTGAGGTGAAATGTTTAAAAATGAAAATAAATTCATCATTAGCTGGAGAATGGATAAGTTTTTAGCTCTGTCTCCTCCATGAACGGCTGAGAGGTAAACTGAGAAACACACGGAGCATCCTGTACGAGAGCGCCCCCTACTGATACAGGTCTGCTCGAAGCGCGTGCACGTTGACAGAAAGCTGACAATGTAGAAATTTGAATTTTATTGGCTGAAAAAGTTTGGTGGCCAGAAAGAATGCAAAGAGGTCTATAGGAGGAAGGGGGTCTTCAGCAGAATGACAGATGTTGACACACATTTAGAAAACTTTGATACATAGAAAAATAATCCAGATAGCTGCTTTAAAGTTTCTAGTTGAAGTTATTGATTTTTATTACTATTTATTTATTTATTTATTATATTTTATGTGATCTGGGTCCTGAAGCAGCAAAGCAGCCCCAGAACATCACACTACCACTAAGGCTGCCACAAACGATTATTCTGATAGTCGACTAATCACCGATTATTTTTTAAAGATGCACCGATCCGATCTTGAGATCGGTACAGATATAGAAGAAAATTTAAATCGGGAATCTGTGACAATGGGCCCGATCCACTCCCGATCTATAGGGAGAGATCTATATAGTCTATTTCTATGTGCTGTGAGTGATGCCGTGCGCTAATGCTACAAGCACGCCAAGTTCTTTAAACAAAATAAAAGGGAGGCAACATGAAGCAGCTGACTTTGAAGGAGATGAAGTTAAGAGGTGAAAAGTTTCCACCTAATAGTGTGAAGGTAAATCACAGAGGATACTGAACTTCATCGTCATGGATGGAGTCACTCTGGATTGTCGCAGATAAGGGACTCCAGCTGCTAATTAGCCACCTGGAGCCACGCTACAACACAGTGAGCTGAAAATATTTGTTTGAAACTGCTCAACCTGAACTGCACGTTAAAGTGCAGAGAGATAAGTTTCACAACAGATGTCTGGAGCTCTGACATTTCCCCCATGTCACTGTTAGTGGCTGGATGAGAGCTTTACGCCTCACAGCACGTGAGTCTGTAGTTAGGGACGCACCGATCCACATTTTTTCACTTCCAACCCAATCCCGATACCTGAATTTGGCTATCTGCCGATACCGATACTATTCTGATACCAGAGCTCTATGTATCTAATGCTGCTGCGAGAAGACCTGGCCTGCATGCATACACACTAGTGATGGGACTTATGGCTCTTTGAAATGAGCCGTTCATTTAGGAGCCTTTCACCTCAAAGAGCCGTTCACAAAACTGGCTCTTTAATGGTTTTTTGCAATATTTTGAAAAAGAAATTTCATGTGGAACCAGGGTCCGAAATTAAATTTTTGACTCACCGGCCAAAATTCAAAATGATTTAGATCTACCCAAAGCACGTTATTCTATAATATGATATTATGTTAGATCCCAACAGAAAGGAATGACAACTTAATTAAACAATCATTAATAAGAAAAACTACTTTTTAGTCATTTCAGATTTTTATTTTTTAGAAATGTTTTTAATGAACTCTTTTATTGAAATCTAGTCAGACTCGTTTTCTCTGTCCATGAAATCTGGCCTCCTGCTTCTGACAGTTTGTGCCACTTACAGGCCTCATTTGGGTCAAAGTCCCTGTAACTTCATCATCTTATTTCCTATGACAAATTAGTTATTACAGTTCTTTTTTCTAGAGTACTGCTGGAAAACGATGCAGCTCATTTGCACAGATTCCGTGTTGTGCGGAAATCTGTTCCCCTGAAATATTTTGTTCCCCTGTGTAGGGAGTGGATGATTCTGTTAGTGATTAAAACAAAGAAATAATAAGAAGAATTTAAAAATGTCAACTTTTATTCATTTATTTACTAGGAACTAAATAAAGTATCAATTTTGACATGACTACGCGTTGTACAAATATTTTAGAAGTGCTGTGAAGCCCACGGTTCGACATAGGGGAACAGAAAAATTCACTGGGGAACAGACTTTCGCACAACACCTGTTGTGCCCTGTAGCCAGCGTCAAAAACATCTCCACTGAAATCTCCAGTTTGCCTCTTTTCATTAAATCTTCTGGTTGCCACTGGTCCTGGTGGGTTTTCTTCCAGTTCGATTACTTTTCTTTTTGAAGACTGGTTGACTCCAGTTCAAAACCGCCGCATTTTGCTGCTAGTTTTAACACAAAGCTAACTGCTGCTGCCTTGATAGACAGTGGATAGATAGGCAGAAATGCCTCAGGGTGCGACTCTCGCATTTCGCGTACGTCGCATGCAGGCAGGAGAGGAGCGTCACAGAAATCCATCGAAGAGGAGTGATAAACAGAACTAGTTTGGTGCAAAAATGTGCTCGCCAAGTGGAGCAATTTGGTCGCATTTGGCGAGTGTTAATTTCGGACCCTGTGTGGAACTATGTTTGGGGACACTCTTTGTTGTGACACCTACGTGTGCATTGCTAATTAGCTTCCCAGATAGAACTGATGGGTTCATGTTGCTATGCTCATTGCTGTTTTAAATAGAGCTGTTCTGTTTCAGCCAGTAACTTTGTGTCATTGAATATCGCCTCCTGGCCTCAAACGTCACAGTTAATACAAATAAATGAACTATTGTTTACAAGGACTGGGTTCTCCTCGTTCACAGTGAAGAGCTGTTCAAAAGATTCGACTCGTTCCTGAACGTCACATCACTATGAGAGGAGAGAGGAGGAAGTGAAGTGATTTTCTGTTTTATTTTGATCAGTTTAGCTTTGTTTAGGTCTGACTTTGACCAACAGCTGTCTGTTTAGTAATAAAGCATCGAGAATTACAACAGTGGAGTTGTTTTTAAGAGAGTAGAGCATTAGCATTAAATAGCTACTTCTGTGTTTATTTACAAGAGTTACTGTACTGAGCGTCCAGTAAAGTGGCAACAGCGTAGAGTGATTCACTTTTCCTCAAGTCCTTCACCTCCCCCCTCCTAGACCCTCTGCAGTTTGCCTACAGAGCCAACTGGTCTGTAGATGACGTCATCAAACTGGCCCTTCACCAGATTCTTCAGCATCTGGACTCTCCGGGAACCTACGCTAGGATCCTGTTTGTGGACTTCAGCTCTCCATTCAACACCATCCTACCTCCTCTGCTCCAGGACAAGCTCGCTCAGCTCAACGTGCCTGACTCCACCTGCAGGTGGATCACTGACTTCCTGTCGGACCGGAGGCAGTGCGTGCGGCTGGGGAAGACTGTCTCGGACTTCGAATCTATCAGCACAGGATCACCACAGGGCTGTGTACTTTCCCCCCTGCTCTTCTCCCTGTACACCAACTGCTGCACCTCCAGCCACGACTCCGTTAAACTGATCAAGTTTGCGGATGACACCACCCTCATTGGGCTCATCTCGGATGGCGATGAGTCTGCCTACAGGAGGGAGGTGGACCGGCTGGTGTCCTGGTGCAGCAGCAACAACCTGGTGCTTAACACCCAGAAGACTGTGGAGATTATAGTGGATTTCAGGAGAGTCACAGCCGCCCTCACCTTCACTGACACTCCCATCACCTCCATGAATTCCTTCCGTTTCCTGGGAACCTGCATCACGCAGGACCTCACCTGGGAGCCGACCATCAGCTCCCTCATCAAGAAAGCCCAGCAGAGGATGTACTTCCTGCGGCAGCTGAGGAAAGCCAAGCTGCCGGTCCAGATGATGGTCCAGTTCTACACGGCCATCATTGAGTCCATCCTCACCTCCTCCATCACTGTGTGGTTCGCTGGGGCCACTGCCAGGGATAGACAGAGACTGCAGCGCATTGTGCGCTCTGCTGAGAAGGTGACTGGCTGCAAGACCTGTACGCCTTCAGGACTCGGGGACTAGCAGGCCGGATAGCAGCTGACACCTCTCACCCTGGACATGGTCTGTTTGAGCCACTTCCGCCTGGCAGGAGGCTACGGTCCATCAGGACAAGAACCTCTCGTTACAAAAACAGTTTCTTTCCCTCTGCCGTTTGGCTCATGAACAATTAGCAACATACTCATTATGTCAGTGCATTTACATGCAGTCTAGAAAACCGAATTATTGCCTTAAATCGACTTAAGTCGGTTTTTTCAACTGCATGTAAACATGTTAGTCCGGCTGAAGTCGAACTGGATCTAATCGAGCTAAAGCACCCAGATAATGCGGTTGTAGCTCGACTTCCTCCTCCATGTAAACAGCTTAGTCGAGCTAATGCTGTCTGGGAGCTCCTCCTCCGAGAGTGACGACACCGCGGAAGTGGGAATACAAACAAATCAGTAGCGGTAAAAGACGAGAGCAGCAAAAACAAACGGACAGCTTGCCAGCGCTGGGTACACGAAGACGCCCGATCAAATTTGTGACCGATAGAAGCGTTTAAAACAAGTGTTTTTAAACGCTAAGAAAACAACCGGCAGAAGACCGACAGGAAAGGGCGCATGTCGCCTCCTATCGTAGCGGAGTGGAACGAACTTCATTTAAGAGTTCGGTTTTCTAACAGACGTGTAAACTAGGATAAGGGCTCCCAGTTTATTAACATAAGATCGACCTAGACCGATCTAGCTCGACTTAGATGTGCATGTAAACGCACTGTCACTTTAACAGCATGTTTGCACTATTTTCTGCTGCTAATATGTTTTTTATTCTGTGTGTGTATGCTGCACCTTATCGCGGAAAAAAGTTCATAGCCGTCTGCGAATTACATTCAATGACAATGGCAATTAAAGTTTTTCTGATTCTGATAATACAATATAATGAAACACCTTAACACAAAACAAACTATTGTGAAATTATTTTTGCTATCTCTCAGAAAACCAAAAGAAACCCACAATTCCAAAACAAGTAAGTACCTGATGAGCACCCTGCCTAAACCTCTGGGAAACAAAAGGTAATGATGTTGCCTCAACAATCCTTTGAACTCTTTTAAGTCAGCTTGTTTGTCAGAAACCATTTTACAGATAAAGATCAGGTCTGAGACATCAGTTCTGAAACACTACTTCAAATGCCTCGAACTTCTTTTATTTTGCTATTATAAAAGTAACCACAGCATCCTGCTTCTTCAAAAGCAGCAATACCATTTAATGTGCACAATAATATATTATTATCACTTTTTAAAAAGTTATTAATTCGACAAGCCTGTTGGTTTTGGAGATCAGGATGGCACAGAAAATTGCCAGGGAGCTACATTACTAATACTAATAAAACAAGTAATGATTTGCCTAAAAACGTGGAACAAACCTGCTTTAGTTCCAGTGTCTGGAACAGAAGTTGAGACACCAGAATATACTGCAGTCTCGGGAGACTTTCACTTTGGTTTCTTACACACATATTTATCTAAAATACAGACACTGGGGTTTCAGCAGACACCTGTGCAACTCTCAAGTTTCAGTACCATTTATATACAATATACACTATGCACACAAAGCAATCGTACCTCCTCTTCCACCGTTCCTGGACGAGCCTCGGCTGTGTGAATCCTCCCAGCCGTTCCAGTATCTCCCCATGCATCCTCCCATGGTCCCGCTCTCTCCACGGGGCTTATTAACTGAACATGGGGCCCATCGTGGACCAAAACAACCTTAGGTAGGTCCGAAGCTTCGAGGGAGTCGCAGGTTCAACACCGCAAACTCGATATGTCATCCGTAACCACAGCGGTATATCCAGTATCAGACCAGTTTGGTTTTACCTGAAGGACTCTTCCTGGATCAGCGTTTCTTCGATTTGAGAGCAAACGCTATTTTATGTTGGACTAATCTGAAAGCCCGTGGCTCATTCAAAGCTAATGAACAAACTGGTCTTTTGTCATTTAAGGTAGATTCACGTTCAATTCAACTCACCTGCTTTGCCAACTTAGTCATAAATGTTGTTTAATGGTGAAAACAACGCGCAGCTTTTCTCGCTAACAGGCTAACTGGGCTAACCAGTTAGCTACATCAACATCAGTAAACACAAACTTCAGCACTTCCGAGATTATTTCGCTACATGTCAGAGCTTTTACGAAGATGGACGTAGCTACGGCTGTCCCCAAGCCTCGGTACGGGGAGGTATTTCCCTCCCCTGGCGCTGTCTGATGGTCATTTCCCTCTAAACACCGAAAACATTACTAATGCCGCCGTGTTTGTAAAAGGTGACTAGAGCGTTGAGCTAGCGCCACCGAACTTTTTTTACGCATGCGCATAGACACAGGTAGAGTTAAACAGATGCATGTGAAGTGGTTCCCCATTGAAGTTTATGTTTTATTGGATTTTTGAGTCTTTTCGCTACTCTTTATACCTCCAATACACTCACCCCAGTAAGTAATCACAACCCTTTAACCTTTCGTTAGTTATAGTAATTATGATTCCTCATATTACTTTGTTTACAGGATTTATTTGTATGGTTACTACTAGTTACTGAATATTTGTTTATTTCTAAGAAATGTATGGATCCAAATTAAACAATAAACAAAATATGAATCCAATATATAAAATGTTTTTTTAAGTTTATAAACAATTAAAGCAGTTATTTGTCCTTTTTTGTGGGTAACACAAATATTGTTTAGTTTAGGTGAAAATTTGTACTTTCCCCTTAAATTTTCGCCATGTGTAAACGATGTGTTTTTGTTTATGTTGACAAAACATCTATTACTGCCTCTAACCTTTTGTACAAAACTTGTATTTGAGATTGTAAATGAGTTTTTGGGGTGATAGGAATTCCGACATCCCGTTAATGCAACACCGTTGATTACAAACGGTATTTACACAGCTCAACCTATTAGTTAATTTACTTTTATTAATGATTCGAATTTTTTGTGTAAAATAAATGAGTGACTTTTCCGTTTCGCCGCAAACTTTCCGCGCATGCGCAGTTCACACGGAGCGACAGAAGCACGATGGCTGAAGAGGGTCCTATGCTGCTGTCGCTGGTGGATGAATTTGTCTCCGGACTACAGGACAGCAAGGCAAAGGAGGCGGCGAGAGGTAAAGCGGTGTTCCTCATCATTGGATCGACTCATTAGTGAGAAGGTGTTCCTAAAAGGGCCGCTCAGCTGCGCTTTAAGATGCGAAACACGCAGGAACTAAGCTAACTAGCACCACAACATCCTGTGTGGTGGTGATACGAGCTCATGAAACAAAGCAGCTTCGTTTGAGCGCAGGTTTTTACCCTTTAACGTGACAACACGCAGTAAGTTGTGTTGTTTCTGTGCTGTTAGCTGACAGCACGCCGCTGTGGGTTGTAGCCTGCTAGCTGTGCCAGCTGCTCTCTGGAACTTTGAACCTACACATGGGTTTGTGTTGGGAGGCTATCTGAGTGGGTTTGGGTCTCATCACTGTTTTCTCCTGCTGCTGTCTCTTTTAGGTGTTAAAGATGGACAGTTCACCGTGCTCCAGCTGGTGGAAGCTCTAGGGTGAGTGGTCAGCATTCATCCTGTAACTTCATATTGTCGGTGTGTTTGTAAAGACAGTGGTTGTCAGTTAGGTCCGCAGATAGTTTTATTTAAAGTGATAATATGCAGTTTTGCTTGTTTTGGGCGCCCTCTGGTGTCCGTTTTAAATCACTGCATTAAAAAGTTACCAGATTGTTTCAGCTTCTAAACCCCTAAATCTACCTGTTGACATGTCTCCTCAGCCTTCATAGCTTTCTACAGGAGCGGTTATTTACTCCTTCAAAGAAATCAGCTGTGTTCAAGCAGGGAGAGATTGGGAAAAAAAATCAGGAATCATGAGCTAAAAACACTCCAGCGCTAGCATAACAGCTAGCCACATTGGGTTAGCCTAACCCTCGTGAGACGCGTGACTTTCTGGGTACCGTGACGGCGACGGAGATCTTGCAATCGTGGTATTCTGGATCTAATCACCAGATGGGGCTAAGTGACTTTTCATTAACTCTGTAAAGGGTCATATTAGCACATACTGGCTCAAGGAAAAGATTTAAAAATATGAAAAAGTTGCATATTATCACTTTAAATAACGAAGACAGGGCTGTGAAAAAGTATTTCACCTCTAATGCTTTTATTTATTTGTCACTTAAATGTTTCAGATCATCAAACATGTGTCACCATCAGACAACAATAACCGGAGTAAACACAAAAAGCACTTTATAAATCATACAATTTTTATTACAGAAAAACCAAATAACCCCCCCCCCCCGCCCCATCAGGCTCTATGTGGAACAGCACTGGACTCATAAACATAATACCTAACAGTCAGTATAACCACTGCTGAATCTTCTGATCATTTCTATTTACACAGAAACAATGTGTATGTTTACTACTACAATGTTACTGAATATGTGTTTTTTTTTTTCAAAACAATTTACGTATCCAAAATAAACAAAAATCTGAATACAGTATATAAACGGGTTTTGGAACGTTTATGTAATGAATCACTCCTGTTTTTAAATTTATAGATTTATAGTTAAAGCAGCTATTTTTCCTCGTATGTGGCTATTAATTTGTGACAACAGCAAAGCAGCTCCTTCTGCTGATGATGCTGAGCTCCTTAAACTCCTCTAATGATCACTGCCTTGGGACTCTGGGTTTGTTGCTCTGTACAAACAGCCACAGCTCCAGGTCACCTGATCAATCAGACTGGAGGTCTTAGAGCAGCGGTTAAGTTCTCCGTTGTGGTGACGGATTTCTGTCAGTTGGAAAAAGAGAGAAGAGTTCTGTCAAATCTCTTTCTCACTCTTTCTTCTCACGCTCTCTCTTGGGTTCAGTAGTCTCTCTCTCATGACTCCTCTGCTAGAGAAACCCAGTCCTGACACCAGCTCCACCAGGAACTTTCAGCTGCCTTTAGTCAGTAAAATCCTTGAAAAGGTTGTAGAAAGTCAGATCCTGGTTTTCTGGGTTGAGTCTGACCCCTTTCAGTCTGATTTTGTAAAGCAGCTCTGGACTAAAGGTTCAATCACCTCCTAATGGCTGCTGAGGCGGGAAGATGCTTTGTCATAGAGCAGCATCTGAACATGTACCTAAACAGTATTTATTTTGTTATGTTTTAAACTGATACATTTGATTTCATTTATATTGTTTTGACCTGACTTGTTCAGAGCTTTGTGATGTCTTCTATATCTGTGAATACATTTTATTCACTCACACACAATATTCTACCATGTTACCTGTTTATCTTTTTATTGCATCTACATCTGCTAACTGTGCAGTTTACCATGTATTCTTGTCACACGGCAGGATTTTTAACCCAATTTTTGCCCCGATTCTCCTCCTCCGACAATCTTAAAGACGTGCCTGATCATTAAAGATAATCTTAACAGATCATCCTCTCGTGTGTGGAGGGTTAAGAGCACTCTGGTCCGCTCGGAACACCATCAGAACCGCTCCAATCGCAAATTTTTGAAATCGAACATGTTGGATTGTCTAGACCCGATATCGCAGCGTGTGTGGTGTCCCCCGAGAATCTGCCTGTGGAGATCGACGTGTAGCCAATCAGAGAGCGAGTTGACAGACTCCGCTGAGCGGAGCGAAATTAATCTCTCATCAAAACAGCTGCTCGGATTATTTAAAATTGTCACAAGTTCATTTTCCTCATCTCGCCTTCCTCCCCTTATCCAAGGATGGGTCGCGGGGGCAGCCGGGCATCCCAGGCCATCCTCTCCCCGGCCAAGTCTGCCAGCTCCTCAGTGGGACGCCCAGGTGTTCCCCGGTCAACCTGGAGATGTATTTCCTCCAGATTGTCCTGGGTCGACCTGGGGGTCTCCTGCCGGCAGGACATGCCCGAAACACCTCCCGTTCATTGTTTTTAATAAAAATAAAAACGTTCATTTTTTGTTTACTCCGAAGTCACGTTTGATCTTGTTAAGTTCTGCGAGATTTCACGTCTGATCTGGGAATGTTTGTGTGTAAAATCAGTTTGTGTGTGATCCCACCACACACTGTAGGATCAGGACGGTCAGTGTCCGCCATTTTTAAAGGAACATTTCTCGGCAGGTGTGTGGTCTCTTATGATTTAAAATCGGCCGACAATTTGAAAATCCTGCCGTGTGAACCGGCCTGTGCATCAGTGTCTTTAGTCTGTTTATTGCTGCTGATACACAGAATGTCCCCAGTGAAGGATGCATTAAGGATTGGATGGTCTTATAAAAAATTTCAATTCCATTTCAATGTCTAATCAGTCTGTCTGTCATTTATGTTTTGAATATTTAGCACATGTTGGGTACTATCTGTTTTATTACCAGGCCTACAGTAGAGTTTTTTCAAGCTGTGCACTTAATGGGCTGTGATTTTCAGAATCTAGCCGACTGCATGGCTCCAACATGAATGTTTAATTTCCTTTCCTGTTGTAGAGTCAGCCTGACGAGCTCTCAGCCTCACACCCGAGCCCGAGGAGTCCAGCTGCTCTCAGAGGTTTTACAGGACAGCTATGCAGGTCTCACAGAGAGAGAAGGTACTCCTCTCATTCGCACACTGCTGGTATTTCAGTGTGATACTTCAATCAGATGTTAATCTAAAGAATGTGAGTGAATCAGCTAAATGTGCTGACCACCTGTCTCATTCCCTCAGTGGAGGTGCTTATTGCATTCTATGAAAACCGCCTGAAGGACCATTACGTCGTCACTCCACCTGTGTTACGGGGGCTCCAAGCGCTGGTGAGTCGGTCTGCAGCGGGACTACAGTGGCTAAAACATCTCCACCAGCCCGCCTGAAGAACTCCTTCACATCAGAAGGGATTTCTTGTGTTTATGGTTTGTTTTTTTCCAGACAAAATGTCCAGCGTTGCCTCCTGGCTCAGCTGTATCAACGCTCAGGTCCGTGTTTCAGGATGTTCATGTTCAGGTGAGGCTCTTGGTTTTACACAGATAAGTTAAAAAATAACGTCTTAGAAAAATATCTGGAGCATTTTCATTTGTAGCTCTGGTTCATTGGTGGGTAATCCTGGTCCTCGAGGACTGGAATCCAACATGTTTTAGAGGTTTCCTGATTTAATTGTTGAATGACCTCCTCAGTGAGCCTTCAAGGCCACCAGAAGCCTCTTAATCACCACTGATTCAGATCAGGTGTGTTTATGCAGAGAAACACCTAAAACCCTTCTAGTCTCAGTTGACCTCACCACAGTGTCACTGACTGACTCTAAGCTGTCACCAAGTCCTCAAACCAGCTCTATTGTAACACTTGTTCCTGTCTTGCTGATGTTCATGTTCTCCTACGTTCTCTGAGGCACTTCCTTTTATACAGAGTGTGTTTAGAGTTCAGTCTGAGTCCTGTAATAGTGGCTGACAGCTCAGGGTTCTTACAGGTCCTTAAAAATGTTTGAATTTTAATCTGAAACCTCACAGGTTTTGAAATTGCTTGGGAGGGGGAGAAAGAAAGGACTTGAAACTAGAACTGTTCTTAAAAAATAGGCTAGTCTGCGATTCGATTCCCGTTCCCTCAGACCACATGTCGAAGTATCCCTGAGCTCATTCCTGAATCCCAAGCTGCCCCTGGTGCCCGTACATAAAGGATATGTTGTTGTTGTTATACGACCCACTCACTCGCACCAACCAGCAGCTCAGACACACCAGGCCTGGCCCCCTTTTTTCCCAGTACATACTAAATGCTAATGAGAACACATAAATAAAAATGTTTTTACTTCCTGAATCATCATTTTTAAGTTGAACATTTTTTAAAGTATTCTGCCATTTATAGATCTTTGTGATAAATCTGATCTGTCAGAACAGTCAGAAACTGATGCTGGCCCTTAAAACCAACATCAGTGATTTCTACCTAAAACTAGCTTACATTTAGTGTAGCTCAATGACATTAACTTCTGTGAGACAGGAAGTGAAATGGTGTTTGGAGTTTATATATACAGTTCATGTGTGTGTAAATTGTTACAATGTAAGGTGCTACAAAATCTTGAAGCTTGTCTTAACCCTTCTCTCTCCCCCCCCCCCAGTCATTGATGCTTGCAGAAAGGGGGTGTGTCTACAACATGCTGATCAACCTCATGGAAACCAGAGAACCTGGTAAGCAAAGCAGAGCTGGAGGGATGCTGGTCTGCTGTTAAAATGGTTTTTAGTGGCTTGAAGTGTGTTTCTGTGTAAAAGTTCTACATGTTAACCCTTGTTATACAGGGCTGTTGTTATACTGTACAGCTAGCCTGAGCACAGCTGAGACCAAAGCCTTCCTTAAAATGGCTCCAATGTTCAAAGTGTATCTGTGAATAACGTGATGATCATTTTGTAAACCTTTACATTAGGGGGGTCCAAACTTTTCAAGACAATCACAAAGATTCTCAAGTTCAAAGTTCTCACAACCACAAACATTAGACTTTCTAATTAGAAAATGCTGGGATTTTATTGTGAATTGTTTTCTTTGTTCTGCTCAAAGCTACTGCGTGAGCGCTCGTTTGTGGCGCATTTAACAGAGGTTTGGTTGTGTGTGCATGCGTGTGTGTGTGTGAGAGAGTGAGTGAGTAGTTTTCTCTCGTCTTGTAAAACCACAGCAGACTTGATGCTAGGTGCATCATGTTTTAGTCCTGCAGACTAAAGGCAGCCATATTTGTTTATTACTCAGCAGTTTATTAACTCCTTGTTCTGTGTTTTCTAAACACAGTGTGGAAATAAATCTGTGACTTGGTAAAATGTGAGATAAGTACTTGTACTACTGATAAGAACTATAAAGTAATAACATTAGACAGCTGGAGCACCCAGTAGTGCTGCTGGCTTCACTGTTGGGTTTTCAGTTCTGATTGAAAAAGTGCATTTTGCACATTTTCAAATCACTTTTAAATACTCCGATTGTTTCATGACACGGGAAACATTTAGTACCGTTTCATCCCTAGTATTCTACATGTTTCTGCTCTGTACCTAAGACAAAACTGCTGTGAACAGAATGTTGAAATGTGTCTCTATCTCCAACTTGGTTATTGAATTTTTAATCTTCCTCCTCCTGCTTTGTTTTTCCTCAGAACTGAAGGGTTTGGGAGCTGATTTTGTTTTTGGTTTTGTCCAATCAATGGACGGAGAGAGGGATCCTCGCAACCTCCTGTTAGCCTTCCGGATAGCCAAAAACCTGATCCTACGAGGATACGACCTAGGTGAGGACCTTCTCACTGCGGTGCCCTCTTAGCGCTTTCAGACTAGCATGGGTTCAGTTTGGTCCGGTACTGGTCTGTCTCTCTTTGAATGGAACCTCTTTGTTTCCTCTCTCAGGTAAATTCACAGAGGAGCTGTTTGAAGTGACGTCCTGCTATTTCCCCATAGACTTCAGCCCTGTAAGTCCCTGTTTACTCAGCTGGTCTGATGGTAGCAGAGCAGACAGACGTCCAGTGGTTTCAGATGAACTCTGGACAGGAAGTAGGACAGCTTCACAGTCAAGAAGCCTCTGAGGAAAAGTCTCCCATCAAATCACATCCAAACAGAAAATATTAGAAATAACAAGATGAAGTTTGATTATCTGAGACAGAATAAGATACAAGCATACAGCTAACAGGACTTAGTGAGGACACAGGACTTAGTGAGGACACAGGACCTGCTGAGGACACAGGACCTGCTGAGGACACACATGAATGGACTCCGGATGTTTTACTGAAGGGAGCCTGACCTTTTCTTCTCCAGACGGTCCTTATTCTGGATTCTCCATTCAGTCAGAAAGAGGCTCATCAGAGGACATGACTTCCCTCCAGTCCTCATCAGTCCAGTTCCTGGACCTTGAGCAGAACATCAGTCTGTCCTGATGGTTTTCTAGAAGAGAAGTGGATGTTTTGCCGCCCTTCTTGACACCAGACCGTCCTCCTCACTGAGCTGCAGACTCACTCCTGATCAGCTGTGCCCAGGTGGAGCCCGGACTCCTCAGCTGGATCCACTTTAGACCTGGTCCTGGTGTTTAACGGACTTCTTAGATGCCCTACAGCATCTTCACAGATGTAGTGGAATTTGGGGGTTTTAGGATAAAGATGATTTCCCTGGTAAATCTGATTTGTCTTCATAACATTCTAGAGTTTATGCTGAATATTTATTCTCTTAACTACTGGCCACAGCTGTACAGGAACGCCTCACTGTTTGTCAGAGTACTTTAAGTATTTTAAACCTCCCTAAACTTAACACAGTGATGTCATGTTCATGGCTTTGTGCAGACTCTGCTTGGGGTTTAGCGTGTTTTATTTTCTCTCCTGTCTCCTACCGACCCCCTACAGCCCCCCCATGACCCCCATGGTATCACCAAAGAGGAGCTGGTTCTGGCTCTGAGGGCCGTCCTCACCGGGACTCCCAGGTTTGCAGAGGTTGGTTGAATATTTGTATACAGAGAGTTCATGTTGGAGCAGCTTCCAGGGTCTGAAGCGTTTCTGTTCTCATTCAGTTTCTGATGCCGCTCATCATAGAGAAGGTGGACTCAGACGTTCAGAGTGCTAAGCTGGACTCACTGCTTACCCTGGTGAGTCAACACAGACCATGTCAGCTGTAGAAACTCAGTAGTCAGCTCATCGTGTTGATTGTATCTCAGGCTGCTTGTGGACCACAGTATGATCACAAAGACTTGGCAGAATTCCTCGAGGGCCTGTGGACATCACTACGCAGAGAGGTTAGTTTGAAACAAGTCAACACAAGTCTTTCTGAAGATCTGAGCTTCAACCTCAGTCTGTTCTTGACTCGTTCTGTGCTGGTAAACTGTGAGCTCTCTTACAGGTTCTTTCTGGTTTTGCTTTTTTGTCACTTAAATGTTTCAGATCATCAGATTTTAGTATCAAACAAAGATAACAAATAAAAACAAAATACAGTCCAGTGTAAAGTCAACAGTAAGAAGAGACGGGACAGAAAGGGCATCGTGGGAGAGTTCCAACGTCAACGCACCTGATGAACAACACAGACGAAAAATGTTGATGCTCCCAAAGACTTCTGGGAAAATGTTCTGAACTGAAACAGCTGAAACCTTTTAAAGAGTCACTTTTCCTCAGCACTATAAATAATCCTGACTATCAGTGATGCTAGTTTCTTATATCCTGTCAGAAGTAAAGCTCTTACCGCCTCTTCCTGCCCTTTGACCTGGCTGACCCTCGGCTCAGTGAGTCACACGTTGCTGTCGTTGCCTCTCAGGTGTTTCAGACGTCCAGTGAGAAGATCGAGTCAGCAGCCCTCACTGCTCTCACCGCGCTCACTTCCTGTCTGTCTCGCTCAGTGCTCCACTCTGACTGTGAAGACACCCTCAGCAGCTTCCTGGGTCTGGTTCTGAGAGGTGACCTGTTTCAGCATGTCTACACTAAACCTGAGGCTTCTACAGGAAGCCTTCCACTAACAACCCGTCATTAATAACAGTGTCACGTTGTTCCAGACTGTAAACATCATCTGTGTGAGCCTGACCTGAAGCTGGTATGGCCCAGTGCCAAGCTGCTCCAGGCCACCTGCAGCGCCTCCTACAGGGCGAGCCACATCATAACAGCTGCTGTGTTGCCCTCCCTCATAGAGCAGTACAACAACAGAGCACAGGTGAGAAGCTACAGTTCGGTTTAAGGTTTAACACAAACCTCATGCAGGTAGTGGTAAAAAACCAGGATTTGTAAAACTGTTGTTGACGTTGTGATGTTTCTCTGTGAACAGTGCTCTCACAGACGCACGCTGTTAGAAGTGGTTCAACAGTTCATCCAGTCGGTGGTCCAAACGAAGCAGTCTTCAGATGATGGTGAGTGTTGAGCTCACTGCTGCTTTGATTTGACACTAAACCTGGTTTCAGTCAAACGTCAACACAACTTGATAAGAATCTAAAATAGATGGAAGCTGATGGCGCGTGTCAACAAGCTTCTGCGACCATTTTGGCGCTCCTTCACAGAACACCGAAACTTAGAAGGAGCCACTCAGCTGGTGCTGCAGCTCATCAGTGTGTGATCCCAGGCTGTACCATGACAACACCGGTCCACCGTGGAGCGCTGGGCCAGACGGAACTGGTGCTCGTGCATGGTATCTAGTGTGCACGCACACCAGTGCACCACTGATGTGCACCAGTTCATTACAGTTCAGAGCTCCACTAACTGCGTTCCTGAGTCTCTTCATGTCATGAAACTGATTCTCAATCATTCATGTTCACATCTACTTCTGTCCTTCATGACTGGAAGGAGCCGTAAATTAAAGTGAGGGTTAATGAAAGATGCACGTATCTGTGGTGTGTGTCTGTGGTGTGTGTGCTTTAGGTGACGGTGTGTTCTCAGCGTACAGAGCAGCTCTGTGCAGCATGGTGTTTTCAGCTCTCTCTGAGAGTAGTTCCAGTCTGCAGATCACTGCTACCTTTGTTCTTACCTCACTGGCAAAACAAACAGGTAGGACACACACACACACACACACATTAGTTTCCATCTGTCACAGATAATCTGAGGTTTCCTCCCTTTTGCTCAGACCTGCTGTTAGAGTCTGACCTGAAGCTGGCTGTAGACCACCTGACCAGACTGTTGGTGACTGAGGAGGATGAGAGAGTCAGGTCAGCTCCTGTTAGACGGATCAGTAACACTTTATGGTTTCAGTCCGGTTTATTTGTGATGTTTCTGCCTCCAGCTCTGCTGTGGTGGAGTGTTCTGGAGCTTTAGCACAGCTGCATCCTGCTGCTTTCATCACTAAACTCATCCCAAAGCTGAAGGAGGAGATGTTTGCTGGTGAGTGTTGACATCTCTCATGACCAACGTGAAATCAGTGGAGAAAATGTGTTAAATGCAAGTTTAAATATTTTTTCTGTTCAAGACAAGAGAGAAGATTCTGAGCCACATTCCCAACATGCATTGCGTCAGCGTTGTTTGTCTGCTCTGGCTGCTGTGTCTGTCCAACCCAGTGTGGTCCAGGAGAGTACACCTGTCCTCCTGCAGGTCCTTAGTTCAGCACACACAGGTGACCTGTCTGGTAATGGAACCACATGGATGGTGGATGAAATCCGCTCTGACTCAGGAACTTACCTGTTTCAGGTGAGGCTGAGTTCTCTGTGGACGAGGTGGTTCTGGCATGTCGCAGCCTTCAGAGGATAGCTGAGCAGGTTCAGGACACGGAGGAGACGGGAAGATGTTTCCATGACAACATCATCCCCCGTCTGCTGTCCTTAGCGCTCCAGGCTGCACTGCAAGGTGAGCAGCAGATCAACTGATTATCACCATTCTGTTTATTATTCTTATAAAACATTATGGGGATACTTGTGTCATTCTGAAGAGGTGTTGCATCAGTTATTTATCTACAGTAAGGACCACAGCCACCAGTGACATCACTCACAGTGGACGGAGTCTCTAGAAACAGGAAGTCTTCCTCAGACTGGAGCAATAATCATGGCTAGTCTGATCAGGAGAGACGCTGCTAAGTGACGATGAACAGAAGGGTCACACTGATGGGTTTGAACACTGTTACCTGTTTGTTAACCTCTACAATGTTTTTATGTTCATGTATTCATCAGACGCTTTTATCCAAAGTGACTTACAAATTATATTGTAACCAAGAAGTTACTTTGAGACTAACAAACCACTAACCCTGACATTAACCTAAACAAACTACTTAGATGGTCTAACACTAGTCTCTGAGGTGACCACGAGGGAAAAAAGAACACATCATAGAGTGAAGAGCATGAAGAGAGTCCAGAGGAGTAGGGAAGGTAGGAGCTAGTCTAGAAGATGTTCTCTGACGAGCTGGGTCTTCAGGAGGTTCTTGAAGATGAACAGGTTCTGGTAGCTTGGTAGGTCATTCCACCATCGTGGAACGACACATAAGAAGAGTCTGGACTGTCCCAGCGTGGTGTAGCTCTGCTAGCTGATGATCCTTTGATGACTGGAGTGACCGAGCCGTGACGTCAGCCTTAGCAAGAGGATTCCAGTAGATGGAGCCGTTCCTTTCAGGACCCTGTATGCTAGTGTTAGAGACTTGGATTTGATGCAGCAGCTAAAGGTAGCCAGTGGAGCTCCATGAACAGAGGGGTGACATGTGCTCCTTTAGGCTGACTGAAGACCAAACGTGCTGCTGCGTTTTGAACCATTTGTAGAGGTTTCACAGTCCAGGCTGGAGACCAGTTAGGACATTACAGTGGTCAAGGAGGGAGATGACCATAGACTGGACCAGGAGCTGGGTGGTGGATTGGGTCAGGTATGGTCTGATCTTTAGGATGTTGAACAAAGTGAAGCGGCAGAAGCAACCTGATCTTTAAAGGACAGCTGGTCGTCAGATTCCAGCTGTCTCTGATGGACCAGAGATAGGGAGTCAGTCTGGATTGAGATGTTGTTGTGTGGTTGGTTTGGCTGGGAGGACAAGCAGTTCAGTTTTAGAGAGGTTGAGTTGGAGATGATGGGCTTTCATCCATCTCCATATATCAGAGAGACAGTCTGAGATTCACGCTGAGACTGAGGTCATCAGGTGGGAATGACAGGTAGAGCTTGGTGTCGTCAGCATAGTAGTGGTAGGAGAAGTGATGTGATCGGATGATCTGACCCAGTGAGGTGGTGTAAATCGTAAAGAGAAGAGGTCCCAGTACGGAGCCTTGGGGAACCTTTGTGACAAGGTGGTGCACGGCAGAGGAGTGACCGAGCCAGGATCCATTGAACGACCGACCTGTGAGGTACGATTCAAACCAGGAGTGTCTCTCCCTAGACTAGATGGTCTGGACTAAAGGATGCCATGGTTAACGGTGTCAAATGCAGCCGATAAGTGGAGCAGGATCAGTACTGAGGACTTTCAGTGGCTCTGGCTTCTTTTAAGGCTTCTGTCACTGCTAACAGAGCTGTTTCAGTGGAGTGAACCCGATTGGTCTGGGTCAAGGAGATTGTTTAGTGAGAGGTATTCTGTGACATGCTTAAAGGTCCTTTCAATGATTTTAGACAGAAAAGGGAGGATAGCGACAGGTCGGTAGTTCTCCACATGATTTGGAGGAAGGGCAGGTTTTTTGAGCAGCGGTGTAACCTGAGCATGCTGAAGTGAGGTGTGAAATGTACTAGGGCTGCACGATTATGACCAAAATAATAATCACGATTATTTTGATCAATATTGTAATCACGATTATTATTCACGATCATTCATCCTGTCTGGTAAAATCTGTTTTATTGCACCAGTTATAAACAATGTTGCAGCATTTTTCTGTGAAAAATAAAACTTTAGAATAGATTATAAATAATGCAAACCCCCCCCCCCCCCCCCCCCCCCCAAATACTCAAATTTCTGAAGCCTTCATTGCTCACTGTATTGATAGGACACATATCTTTGGTCAAATAAAAAGATATTGTCTGTTATTTCTGCGTGTCTTTGTGAAGAAAATGGATACTAGCCTAGTATACTAGACCGTCAGCACATATATAGTCTGGTTTACCAGCTACCTCGTCTCCAGATGCTGCAGCATTTTCCATTCCAGACATGACTTGCTCTCATCAGTCCAACTTGGTGTCGCCGTAATGTGTGACTGGCTGCTACAGTGCTGAGTGGCTTGTGCGCGGTTTTTATTTTGGCAGCTTAAGGAAGCTTTAGCCATGCGTTCGCCTCCTGGTGGTTGGCAGACTATTGGTTGAGGCGGTGTGTGATGAAGAGGCAAGTAGAAGAGCTCGCAATTTGACTGGAAATATCGTTGACGATCAGGTTAATTTAATTGTGGCCACCAAAATCTTGATCACGATTAAAATTCGATTAATTGTGCAGCCCTAAAATGTAAGAGATGTTAGTGAAGCATTAATCACATGTGTGACTGCTGCAGCTACTGTAGGAGCAATGGATTGGAGGAGCTTAGTGGGAATGGGGTCCAGCAGGCATGTAGTAGGACGACTACATGTCAGAAGATGGTTTGTTTAGTTTGTTTCAACCAGACAATGCCTGAGTTACTATGCTACTGTACATGCTGCAGCAGCAGCATCCTAAACCTAAACAAACCATCTCACTTTAAATCAGAGGTTTGTCATTGGTAATAGAATGTTCTGATGCATCAGGGTGATGTTTCTGAGCCAGCATTATTGTAATACCTGAAAGACAGCTGCTGATCTGCAGCAGTGTCTCTCATGATCTGACTAGCCATGACTTTTGGGACCTGAAATGACCTGAGTGTCCCTTCAAGGCTGGAAATTTAAATTCTGGTGTGGAACTGAACATTTTCTCCTGTGTTCTGCAGACGAGGGTTCCTCTGGTCCTCGTAGTCCTCTCGCTGAGGAGGTGGTCCTGTCTGCTCTGGTTCCTGTCATCAGCACTTCCTGCTCACACCTGCAGCCCACGTCAGTACAAGCTCTGTCAGATATAGTCATAATAACACAACTATAGATGATAAAGGTTTGTATAATTCCAGCCATCTATACGCCATGACCAGGAGTTTAGCTGCTCTCAGGTGACTCTGTTCTCAGTGTTCATCAGGAGAAAAGTCAGCAGTCCAGTGACCAGGTTCTGTGTCTGGGGATCAGTTGGGAAACAGAGTCAGATCATCTGCAGGGTCTTTGTCCCCATCAGGCCTCCCTTTGTCACATGGTTCTTCTCATGCCAGCCCACATGTGTTTCACCCCCCCACCACCATGTTTCTATATTCCTGTTTCCCCTCCTTGGTCTAAACCTCCAGGTCCTTTTGGACTGGTTTGAGCCTGTTACCATTCCTGAAGGCCTCCTTTAGGCCATTAGGTCACATGTAGCACTATAACAGAAATGAAAACCTGATCAAACTGTCCCTTTTGACCTGAGTATCCTCCACTAGAGGGTTGTAGAGGACTGGATACGACAGGGTTTTGATGAAAGTACTAATCCTGGTACTCAGCTAAACGGCACAAGGACATGACGCGTAGTGTCTCCAAGGAGTAAACAGAAACACGTATCTGAACGTTGTTTACAAACCTCACAGACGATGAAAAATAACAAAGTCAGGAGCTGCTCAGAGATTACCTTCAAAAAACGTTACCAGGTTTAGCCTAGTAGATGTCTTTTGGGACGCTGCGTCATATCCTTGTGCTGTTCAGCGGAGGCTTACAGCTGTTCTTTGTCATAAAGTAGTCCCTAGTCTAAAATAGTTCCTGTAATTCCTTCGTGTTACTTTTTATTTTCACTGACAGTTGATATGTTTGCTGAGGTCACTAGGCTGAATTAGTATCATTAGTATCACTACTGAGTGAGTTTTAAGGACTTTTTTCTCACAATGCTAGTTGTTACCATTCACTTACAGTGTTTTATGCTAAGCTAAAGCTAAAGGAGTGCTGCTGGATCAGGATAACAGCTTGGCTGGTTACTAATAGTTTCTGCCCACTGATCTAACTATGAGGAATATGGCAACAGACAAAAATCACTTTCTGGTGGAATATCCCTTTAAGGCCAGAAGTGGCTTGAGGTAAATTTGCATCAACAGTTTTTCCTCTGTCCAGTTTCTGTCAGCATGTTTGATCTGTCGATGTGATCTGCTGTAGACGGTGAAGCTTCATGTGGTTTCCTGTCACCAGGTTAGCAGGACAGACGGCGTCGAAGGCGGTGTCTCTCTTCCTGGATGGTGACGTCTCCTTCCTTCCTGATAACTCCTTCCCCACACACATTCAGCTGCTCACGGTGTGTTTTTGTGTGTTGTTTCTGTTTATGAACAACACGCTGTGTGATTAAAGAAGTGTGTGTGTGTTTTTCCCAGAAGCAGCAAGGAGCGTCATGGAGTCGGTCTCAGTTAGTCTGCCTGCTGATGGGATGTGTGTGTTCGTTACCTCGCAGTGTGAGTCTCAGACCGTTGTTTTCATAAATCTGTGTGGAGCTTTGTGAAGCTGACGGCTCTTTGTGTCACTCAGGTGGAGGTGGCCCAGGTGGAGCGGCTGCTGACCCAGCTGGAGGAGCTGAGCTGCAGCTGCAGCCACCAGCTGGCGTACACGTCTGCTGCTAAGTGCTTTGCTGGCCTGATCAACAAGAGACCTGAGGGTGTGTCTGCTCGCTCCCAGCAGGCAGCAGGTTGGACTCTCCTTCTGTAAGGTGACAGTTCTTGTCTGGTTTTCAGGTGATGACCTAGACGGTCTGGTTCAGAGAACAGTGAAGCGAGTGTGCGGTGAGTTGGACTCGACCTCGTCTCCTGTGCGCGTTCAGGCCTTCACACTTCTGATGTGGGTAAGGATTCTTTAAACTCCTTCAAGTCTTTAAGGACTTTTCCTTTTTACTGATTTTTATTCTGGGATCATTCTAACTAATTATTATAATATAACTAATATATTACTCCCTCATAAAATGAAAGGCAGACTTTTTAACCAGAGTCTGGTTTCAGGTCAGTTAAAGCTCGGGGATGTGGGTCTGATCAGTCCAGGATCAGAGGAGGTTCTAATCAGCTGTTTTAGTGTTGATGAAAAGAACAGGAGCAACAATCAGACGCCCTTCAAACCAGGAATGTTTTTACAGGTGGAGGATACTATCCTGTTTTTGACTGACCAGCGTCAGTGTCACTGCTGGTAGCATGAGGAGATCCCTGGACCCTACATAGGTCCACCTCCACCAGGATGGAGCATCAATACGTTCCATTACCAGACTGTGTCCCACAGCTCAGTCTCAGGAGCATGGAGGAGATTCCAGGAGACAGGAAGTGACTCTAGGAGATCTGGACAGGGTCAGAGGTCCATAACCCATCAACAGGACCTCTATCTGCTCCCTTTGTTCAGGAGGAACAGGATGAGAGACCTCCTGGTGTGGATGTCTCTGACCAAACCATTAGAAACATGAGGGGGGCTTGAGGGCCCATGTCCTCTAGTGGACCCTGTGCTCACTGCCTAGCACCGTGGAGCTCCACTAATAGCTCTTACAGATGAGCGTCGGCTCTGCTCGGTCCAAACCTTTCAGATTCGGCCCACATGTCCGGTTTTGGAGCTGAGCTCATACTTTTTCTCAGCCTTTCTCCGTGGTCTGAGCGGGGCCACACAGCTGCACGCCCACTGCGGACTGATTGGTCGGCTGAAGTCTCACGCTTACCTACAGTGTAAAGCCTAGTTTATACTTCTCCATCTGCGTTGGTACGGAGACACGCAACGCCATTATACGTCAACGCAAGGGCTCTCCGACAGCCTCGCAATGACGGACGGAGTCGAGCTCACTTTTCTAAACATCCGTCAAACGAGACGGAGAGCGCACGTCTCTGATTGGTCGGCTCAACACCTCGTGATCATTTCCGGCTTGACGCTGGTATCAACAGAGTAGTAATAGTAGAATCTCGGCGAAGCAGATATGGATCAGCTCGAGAAACGTCTGGCAGAAGAAGTACGAACATTTATATAATCCATCAGTGTCCCTAAAGGGTTAAACAGGAGCTACATATTCGCTCGTCGTCTGCCTCGTCCTCACTGAACGGACGGACATTCAACGGACTCCTGTTGTAGTCTCCTCACTCCGGTTTAATTCTTTTTAACAACATTATTTGTTCCTCGAGATCAATCTGTTCAAACTCAATCAAAATTCGCTCTCTGTCGGCCATTACTGAGCTGAAGTAAACAAACTTTGGTCGACTGAGGCATTACTGCAGAAAAGTTATGCGCCCTCTGCTGTCCTGGTGGAGAATTGCTTCACAACACTGACGGAGAAGTAAAAATCAAAAACGTCTCCGTCAATACGTCTGCGTGTGAGCGCAAACGTGCTGTCGGAGAAGTATAAACTAGGCTTAAGCCTCTGATGGGCCTAGCGGTTGTCTGCGTCTTCAGACCTGCTGCAGAATGGCGTCCTGCATCATATGACGCATTATTTCATGCTGTTCATGGAGCTGGTTCCCCATGAGCTCCGGCCACAACTGGAGTATAATAATTACAATAATTATCATTTCCACGAGGTTATCCATTGTTTTCGCCATCCGTGTGATCCAGTAGTCTGTTCACAAATGCTTTGTTTACCAGGGACTGGTGATCATGTGTGACATCACGGATTTCCCCTCGCCACTTTTTTGCAGCGCTGTTAATGGACCGCCCATCTGATCGGTCACTTCCGTGTTCCTGAGAAGCCAGTCAAGAATCACCCCCGACCGTGCGGGGGCGAGTTGATGCTATCAAACCGAGCAGAGACAATGCATATCTGTAAGCGCCATAATATTTACCAGAGACCAGAACCTGAACCGGGTCCAGCCCTGGAGTCCTGAGCTTTAACAGAGGAGAGCAGGTTGACTCTGAGCTGATGTCTCAGACGTTAAAGAGTCTGGAGAAGCTGTGGAGAACATTCTGCTGCTACATCGTTCATCATGATGGGTTTGTGGTGGGTCAGTGTGGGTCTGGAGAGGTGGATCCGTGGAGGAACACAGACCTGTACAGAATAAACAATGGAACCCTGACTGCCATCAGGTATCAGGATGGGACCCTGGAGGGTGAAGGAACTGATGACTGGCCTTTTGGATTACCCTGACCTGGATGACTGAGGAGGACCTTCACCAACATAACCCAACCTTCAGATCCAGTGTGCATAAGCAGCTGGTGGCATGATGAGGAAGGATCAAGAAACTCTGAAGATGTGATGTTTCAGCTGGTGTTTTCTCCTGGCTGGATCAAACATACCCGGAGAAATATTCAACGCCCCAAGACAGCCTCCTGAAGTCGATCCACCAGAACAGAACTTCATCAGGAACAACATTTGTCTTTTGTGAGTGCATCTGGAGAAGAAGGTTTAAGGAGGACGGCCTGTTGTCGAGACGTGTAGAAAAACGTGAGTGTCTCTGATGTCCTGCTGAAGGTCCAGGGACTGGACTGCTGAAGACTGGAGGAAAGTCTTCTCTGATTAGTTAGAGAATCCTGAATCAGATCCCATCAGTCCTGAGTCCTGCTAACAGTAAAACATCCTGAGTCCATTCATGTTTTGGTGGACTCAGAACAGCATGAATAAAGATGGGACTAACACATCCTCCCTGAGGAACTCCTCCAACCATCCAGCAGTAGTTTGATGATGAATGCATGAAGTGCTGATCAGGTTTGTCTTTGGTTGTTTTGCCTCCAGGTCGCCAAAGCTCTGCTCCTACGGTACCATCCTCTGTTCTCAGTCTTCACTGACAAGGTGACCTCTCTTATCTGACTCTAAAGGCCTAGTCATCCTCCACGAGAAGAAAACACTTTGTTCTCGCGAGAACAAGAAAGAAGTTTGTTTCTGCAGGAATCATTCATACTCCCCGAGAAGTCAGCTGCTGAACTCCTTCAGCGACGTGTCATACAGGTGTGCGTATCAAGTATGTGTGTGTGGATGTGGATGGGAACGTGTGTGTGTGTGCAGATTAAACAATCCCCCCTCAGGTGAGGAGGCATTCAGGTCTGGATTGACCGGCACCAACCCTCGCGGCCTGCACTGGTTCCGGACCTGAATGCCTCCTCAGGTCCGTCCGCACAAAGCAGCCCAGCAGGCGCCGCAGAAAAAGTTACATCAACGTCAACCGCTACCCGCACTAACCACGCTCACTCCCTTTCTGACCAATCACAGCTGTTGTTCTCAGACATCCTGCAGAAAAAAGTTCTGCTCAGCTGATGAGCACAAGAAGGAGCCGTTAGCGCTGCCGAACTGGGTCTACGAGAACAAAATGAGACCCCCAGTGAGACCAAAGTTCTTTCTTCTCGTGGAGGATGAATTGGACTTTTGTTTTATTAATTCTTTCATTCTCATCATTACTAAAACACCTTTTAATTTGTTGCTTTGACCTTTGACCCACCCTGTGCAGCTCTTCTCTTTGCTCCCTGATCCTGATCTGGGTCCGATGGCAGCAGACAGCTTCTCCCTGTTGATGAGCGACTCTACTGATGTTCTGAACCGCGGCTGCCACGCCGACGTACGCATCATGTACCGCCAACGCTTCTTCAGCGAGAATTCAGCCAAGCTGGTTCAGGGCTTCAACGCAGCACCGCAGGGTAGGACTAGAGGGCTGCTGACGATGTCACATGTGCAGAGTTTTAGTGGCTCAGGGATCAGAGTTCAGGCTACGTGTAGGGGTATTATTGGACACATGCTGAAGCCCTGACCGCCTCCTGAGGGCTGTGAGACTTCCTGCTACTCCTCAGGGACGGGTCAGACGCTGAGAACGGAGTCCTCCATGTTGTTCTGTGGTATGTTTGATTTGATGGTTCTTTCTGTCGAGCAGAGAAGAAGGCCAACTACCTGAAGGCTCTGTCCAACATCGTGAATCAGCTGCCGAAGCAGGTTCAGGTCTCTGAGCTGCCAGCGGTGAGTTCAGTTCTACAGCTTCCTCCTTGGTTAAAGTCACTAATAACTAACTAGTGGTAGTATTTCTCTGTCCAGCTACTTTCCCTGATCCTAGAGGGCTTGACGTGTCCTGATCAGGGTGTCCAGCTGTCTACTCTGTCCTGCCTGGAGCCTGTCCTCATAAACCCCCCACATGTCCTCATCCAGCAGCTGGAGGCTTTGGTCAGCAGGTTGTTGGCCCTCGTCTGTAGTCCTGCTATGGTGAGTCAGTCCCAGGGTTTTTCCACCAAAGAGGTTCGGTGCTAGACCAGGACTGGTCCTACTAAAGACTGGTATCTGACTCGTTTAACCTCCTCTCTCTGTTGGATTCTGGGACTAGAGAATCTCAGTTCAGCTTGTAAAGCTCCAGGTCGTCTCAAAGATCTGGACAGAGCATCAGGTCCAGGTCCTTCAGGTCCAGGTCAACTGATTACAGTTAATGTGATTCAGCTGTAAGAAAATTAGATTAATTATAAAATGATAATTAGTTGGATTGGCCTGTTAAAAAGGAACCAGCTGACCTGACCTGACTAAACCTGACCTGACCTGACCTGAGCTGACCCCATCCTGCTGCAGCTGTTCCACCTTGTTTCTCTTTCCCTCCTTGATCTAAACTGGATGTTGAACTCCAGTCCTGGGGGGGCGCTGTCCTGCAGGTTTTCCTGACTAACTTGATGTGTGGAAATCTTCACTGTTGTCAGAGGCTGGAAAGTGAAACGTGTTTGGATTTGATTTCAGTGAAGGTTTAAGAAGCCTGAGTCTAAAATCCACACAGGAAGTAAAAAGTATTCACGTTGTTTCCTCCACAGAAAACACGGATATCTTCGATACGATGCGTCCACGCGCTGGCCCAGCTTCCTGCACACGAGGTACAACGTTCTGCAACGTTTTTTTTGTAGAGGGATGTTTGGCTCATTCTGTCTGTGATTTAAGGACCGCAATAACTGGTAGAATGAGCCAAACCTGCCTTTAAACATCAGAGTAAAATAAAGACTCATTCTCAGACATTCATTGTATTTATTCCACAATAAAAAGTAACTTTACTCTCCAGCTGTGTTGATAAACCCTGATGCTCTTCTGTTAGACTTGATGGACACTGAACAGGATGCTGTCTCTGATTCAGGTTTTGCCGTTTCGAGCGCGGGTTCTGCGAGCGTTGGCTCAGCCTCTGGATGACAGGAAGAGGCTGGTGAGGAGGGAGGCGGTTCAGGCCCGAGGAGAGTGGTGAGGGTCACATCCTGCTCCTACAGAGTCCTCGTCATTTAGAGTTCTGTTCCATCAATTAGATGGTTTTATCCTCGCAGGTTCCTCTTAGGAAGTCCTGGAGGGAGGTGACCTTTCACCTTCTATGCACCCAAACAGAGGAAACTCCAGGACCAGGCAGCAGCTCCACGGCGCCCTCTCTGAGTAAACGCTCCTGGATTTCCCAGCATCCTTCCACCCTTCCTAGGATCCCTCCTTCCCCCTCTGCTCTGTTTTCAGACATGTCTGTATGGCTAAATAACCAGTAAGAGTATCTAATCTCACATTTCAGATGGTGGTTTGTCAAACAAGAAGGAACTCTGTTGTTATTGTAAGTCGTTAATCAGTGTCAGCTCAACAGAGACCTGGTCAGAATCACGTGGAGACAAATGAAGCTTTTCTCCTTCAGAGACGTCCTCCGGTCTCAGACCAGACCGCCTTCAGATGAAAAGCTTCTGATGGGTTTTCTGATACCTGATGATTTGTCCTCTGAAGTCTGAGATCTGAAGATTTGTGAGGACTTCAGTGTTTGTTAGAGATGAAAGTTGTGAAATGTGTTTTGACTGAGGTGAGAGCAGCGATGACCCAGCCAGCGTGTTTAAATCCGATCAGAACCACAGCCTGAGCCTCTTTAATGCTCACATGATTGTTTGAATCCACTGACATAAGATCGTTTTGCAGATGAAGAGATTGTTTTATAAGGAGGAAACACAATGTAGTTTCCATAAAGTGAACAGACCTTGTTTTGTGTCATATTTACTTCTTTCTGAATGTTTTTCTTATGAACCCGAACTTCTGCCAAGGAAATAAAGAATGTTTGATATGTAACTGAAGAGGTCATTAAACGCCTGGCCTTTTGAATCAACTAGAAATGAAGAGACTGGGTCAGTAATAAAAAACTTTATTAAAAGGGAAAAAGCTGGAGCACAGCTCCAATTGGTTTCTGATTACATCAGAATCGTTTCCAAGGCAACTAAAAATCCAGCTTATCCATCAAGTCACTGAAGAAAAACCCATGAAGGAAACCAAAAGTAAATAGATTGACAGTGGCTGACTGAATACATCTAAACATAATAAAGTCTTAATTCCCTTTTAACGGATCAAAAACCCAAAGATTCAAGTCACAAATTGAAGACGTCGTCCTTCGATCTTTGGCACCTGAACACATGATCCAGTCAGTGGCGTTACATTTCACCACCTCACTCCCCAAACACACAGCAGCTGTAAACACTAACACAAGCTTTACAACTCCCCCCCCCCCCCCCCCCCCCCCCCCCCCCC
>SSNR01000059.1:27805-105659 GCA_006937965.1 Callopanchax toddi | reverse complement strand
CCCCCCCCCCCCCCCCCGCTGTCTCCATGTTTTCAACCATCACATAAAGGTTTCCTTTGGAAGCTCCACCCTGATGAACACAATACAATAGACCTCTGAGCTCAGATCTATGATGTCTGTGTCTTCAGCTCGTCTGTCCTCAGCAGGTTCTGAGGTGAAACATGGATTAATGTGAAGCGTTAAGCCTGGTTTATACTTCTCTGACAGCACGTTTGTGCTCACACGTATTGACGGAGACATTTTTGATTTATACTTCTCCGTCGGTGTTGTGAAGCAATTCTTCACCAGGACAGCAGAGGGCGCATAACTTTTCTGCACTTTTGTTTGTTTACTTCAGCTTAGTAATGGCCGACAGAGCAAATTTTGATTGAGCTGGAACGGATTGATGTCAAGGAACAAACAATGTTGTTAAAAAGAATTAAACGGGAGTGAAGGAGACGGGGGCGTCTGTTGAATGTCCGTCCACTGAACAGAAGACAGAGGACGAGCGAATCTGCAGCTCTTGTTCAACCAGTGAGGGACACTGATGGATTATATAAATGTTCAAACTTCTGCCAGACGTTCCTCGAGCTGATCCATATCTGCTTCGGCGAGATTCTACTTCTACTACTCTGTTGATACCAGCGTTAATGATCACGGGTTGTTGGGCCGACCAATCGGAGACGTGTGCTCTACGTCTTGTTTGACAGATAGTTAGAAAAGTGAGCTAGACTCCGTCCAGCCTTGTGACAACGGATAATGGCGTACCAACGCAGACTGAGTATAAACTAGACGTTACTGCTTCTCACGACACACGTGGCTTTGTGAGACTTCAGGGCACCGGACCAGAGACTCAGAAGTTAAAAAACTTGGTATTCTGGATCCAAGCAGCAGATGGGGCTGAGGGACTTTTCATTAACCTGTAAAGGGTCAGATTAGCACAGACTGGCTCAAGGAAAAAATTAAAAAATATGAAAAAGTTGCAAAGTGTGTCTTTAAACCACTCTGGACTAGCGTTAGCTCATCAGTCTGGTCGAGGATGGTCACGTTCATATGAATGGGTTAATGTGTTAGAGGGATGTGTTCAGAGGAGCAGCTGACGTCCCACAGGACGACGACACCACGCCGTTATATCCGTCAGGATGGTAGATCTGAGTTTCTCACTCTACAGGAAATGTGACGGATACTCCTCCTGAGTCTTAGTGAATGCCATGTTGGTTTATAAACATGTTTCACATTAAGCAGTTAATTCACCCAGGACTCAAATCCAGCAGAAATCTCCTCACATCTCTGATAAAACTGAAGAAGGCGTTTTATAAAACACGTTTGGGGATCAGAGCAATTTTAAGATGGCAGCAATCTTTTCCTTGGCTGCACCAGAACTAGCTGTTATGGTTCCAACATCCTCAACTATAAACGTGTATCAACAGGTCCGTTAGCCTCCAGCAGCAGGCGCAAAAGAGCCAATCAAACCCTGACTGGACGAATTAAAACAATGGCTGTGATTTTGAGGATATACAGAGAGGACCTATGGGTAATTTAACACTCAGAGACCACAAAGACACAAAAATGATCACACTCCTGTTGAGAAACCAGCCAAACCTCTGAATCAGCACCTTATCACCACCTATTATATAAAAACTGAAGTGCCTGTTGTGGTTTGAAAACCAGAACAAATGTTTCAAACTTCATCTCATCAGTCCTGTACCTCCATTTCTCTGCACAGAGGCTGTTCAGGAGGCCCTCCAGCAGGTGAGCTAGGAACCATCCTCCCTTTAAAGTGTTCATGCTGCAGCTAAAGCTTCCTCCAGGTGTTTGTGTTGCTTTAACCATGCCCTTCAGAACTGGAGCTGAAGGAAGAGGCTGACCAGCAGCAGCTGTTAGTCCAACAGCAGGACACTCACACTGGATTAGCCTGTGGGTTCGCATGATGCATCAGTGCAAAAAAAAAAAAAAAAGACTGCGTTCATAAAGGGGAACATGTTGGGTTTCTCTGCAACACGAGCAATCTCAACGTTTGTACGGTAAGTCATTTTGATATGAAGTTAATGATGATGATGATAGGAGGTCAGGGTCAGATAGTCATGGGGTCTCTCCGGGTGAAGATGCTGTCCCACATGAGGCCGTCCCCTTTAGGAGGATGGCTGGATGGTAAGAGGACCCTGGTCAACCAGTGACTGAGGAACAAAGACACAAAACAATCAGCTGAAGATGATTACTGAATCAGGTGGCACATTTAAAACAACAACAAAAGGTCAACCTGGACCCTGAAGAGGACAGCAGAGTGTCTGTGATGACCTCACGCTTTCCTCTCCCGACTGACTGAAGACTGCTTCAGACCCGAGGATAACTAACAAGTGAAAAATGAGTCCAGGTGCTGCCAACAGCGCCGTGGGTCAGACTGTCCTTCGTTTAGCTTGAGGACTTTATGTCCATGGTAGCATCTCTGAGTTCAACAGTGACTGACAAGCTGAAAAACAATGTCATAGTTTCTAAATATAAACTAATGGAAAAGAATGAGACTCAAGATAGAGCCTTGAGGAACGCCACAATCAGAGAAGATGTCATGGGAGCGTCCTGCTCAAGCTGGAGTCTGAAACCTTTACAATGTGATTCAGCTGCCAAACTCACCTCCTCGTCTCCACGCCAAAGAATAACTTCCAGTTGTTTGCTCTGCCGTGGTGGTATGGGTTTCTGAACTCCTACAGGAAAACATCAGCAGCTCGTAAAACAGAAGAGTCACAGAGCAAAGGTTTCATTATGAGACGACAGGTTAGGATTTATCCTCCCTCTGGTTGGTAAAAGTAGAGCAGAAGACTGGCGAGTTAACAGCTAGCTAACATCTAATAAACCTGTCATTAACAAGCACAAAGAGCTTCCTGCTGGAAAACAATGTCATAAATAAAATAGTGATATAAACTGTTTAACATGAGGTCGTTACTGAGATCAGACCACTGGTTTCTACTGGAGGTAGATCTGATTGGTCATAATCTACATTTATGATTGTATGATGTCATTTTAAAGTGAAATCTCTTTCTTTAGTGGTTATTTTCTGACCAGTCAACTTCATGGAATTGGAATCATGTCTTACAGGTGATGAAAACACAAAACCCAGTGTCTCAGATCATGTATCAATTATAGTGATAGATTTTAATCAGAAGCATCAGGATTCAGTCAACTCAACACCTGGTTGGACCTCCTCCTCCGTCAGTGCTTGGTGTCATGGAGGAGATCAGCCTGTGGAGCTGCTGAGGTCTGGTGAAGTCCAGGTAGCTCTGACAGACGTCTCTCCTCTTCCTCTGGACAATAGACTCTCTATGGGCTTCAGGTCAGGTCAGTCTGCTGACCAATCAGAGCTCAGTAACATCATGAGGTCACTGAAACAGCTTCTGCTACTTTTGTCAGAGTGGACAGGAACCAAGTCCTCAGACTGGTCTGGTGCTCAGTGGTTCAAAGTCCTCTTCTCAGATGAAAGTAGATCCTTCATGTCATTTATAAATCAATGACCCACAGTCTGGAGTGGAACAGGATCCACAGTGCTTAAAGTCCAGAGTGAAGTTTCTACAGTCAGTGATGATCTGGGTCCATGTCCTCTGCTGGTCTTGGTCCACTGTGTCTCTGAAGTCCAGTCAACCTCTACAGGACATTTAGAGACCTTCATGATGCTGGCCAGCTTTATGGAGAACCACCTCCTGATCAACACAGGGAAAACCACTTGGAGTGACATCACCAGTGGGTGTGGTTCTTACTGTAGATAACCCAAATGCCCCTTCATGGGGAAGGAGACCCAGTTACAGACAGTGTCCTCGTGGTTCTGAAGGCAGGCGGTCTCGTTCTGCCTTTAGTTTCATCAACAAAGAGTTTATTTGTGGAGTTATGAAAAGCAATTAGATGACCTAGAAACCCGATTTGACCCTTAAACAAAGAGTGGATCCATCTTGTCAGAGTGTCGTATCACATCATGCTGTATCAGATGACAGTAAAGCAGCAGGCGGAGCCTCCACAGCACACTCTCTGTCCCCCTGAGGACTCTGAGGCAGAGAGGACGTACCTTTCCCCTGTCCTTCAGCCGTTTGGCCTCTTTGCGGTTGATGTGGCGCTCCACACTGGTCTCACCTCTGTTGATGAGCCTGGCGTGCCACAGGGTGAGTCCTCCCAGAGCTACTGCCACCGAGCTGCAGACCAAAGACAGGGCTACGGTAAAACCTGACCTTCTGTAGTAATGACACCAACTTGATCTGCTCACCTGGTCAGCACCCAGAGGAAGATGATGCACTTATGAGCAGCGCTGTCGCTGAAGCTGTAGTCTGGAGGAGGGGTCTGGAAGTAACTCTGGAACAGACAGAAAACACAAGTGGTGTGTTTCAGGTTTCAGCCTGAGGTCTAGTGGGGAGTCAGTGGACTTTTCCAAGAGATCCTGCTTTTTATTCTTAAATAAGAGTACATGGAAACTTCTGGTAACTTTACATCTGATAGGTAAACAAAGTCTAGAGCTGTTTAATTACCAGCTGGTGCTTGATCATATCCTGAAATCAGATGCAGATAAACACGGGGCTCGTGTTCAGGTCTCCTGTTTCACTCTTCCTGTGCCAACTGAGCTCAAATTCTGCCTTCCTGCTACCATCTACCAGGTGCTGCTGCTCAAAACATGTCAGCATCTAGATGAACCTCAAAGACAGGTTGATAAACACAACAGGTGGCAGGAGACTCACCTCCACAGCATTGTACGCCTCCAGAAACATGTTCCTGCTGCTGACGCTGCAGTAGATGCAGCCCAGCGTCATGAAGAGGCAGAAGGAGAAGAAGTGGCGATGGTTGAAGTGACCCACACAGTTGTTGAGCCAGGCTGGAAACTCGTTCAGTTAAAACACAGACAACAACCGGAGCACAAGAAACAAATCAATGAGATGAAATGACATGGTTCTCCAGTGTGTGCTGCTGGCTGAAGGATACGGCAGTGGTGGTCCATCTTCAGAACACATCTGGAACGTACAGGAGATGTTTCAGTACCAGGTCAAACAGACTAACACACTGTTTTTAATGATTAGCAAAAGATGAGCTTACACACTGCAGATGCTACAGTGGTGCGTCCTTGGAGGTTTAGGTACCACACATTTCTTACAGATGGAAACTGAGGGGACATTCTGTTTGTCCTGAAACCAATCAAAGCAGACGATGTGTTATGGTCTCGTTAGAGGAACAAAGACTTCTCAGGAGCCTCACTGGAGCTACACGGCGTGCGACTGCTCTGGTATGGAAACAATTTAATCATTTAAACGTGACCATTCCCATCGTTAAGAAACACAGAATAAACACACCAGGAAAACTCTGGTGTGACTCGTCAAAATAAGAGCATCAAGTGACAGAACACATCTTCTACAGGGCACACTACACCTGTTCACTTCATCCAAGTTTTCCATCCTTTACTTATTGTTTATTTTAAGGCAGACATATTCTGATCATGTAAAGCCTAACCCTAAAGCCTGCTGGGACTTGTAGTTTTACTGTACATCAATGAGCTGGTTTAAATAGATATTAAATATGATCTGACAGGCCAGATAAAGTTGTAACGTGGGCCTTGTGATTGACGTGTGGTTTAGAATGTCCAGAGTTCACATTTAGGGAGACAGCAGTTACTCACTGACATCAGCAGGTGGCAGCGTTGAGGGTTTAGTGGTGACGAGCACAAACAACATGACTTTTAATACTCGAGTGTCAACAAAGACCAGGGTCCATAGAAGGCATTGCCGGTAGATCACAGGACATAAACAATTTAGTAATAAATGAACGAGTCAGCCGTTTCGATTCTTATTGCTTTGATGAATTTAATGGGAACCAGCAGCTGTAGTCGTGTCACTAAAACTCTACTAAACTTGAAACAGAGGAGCGCTCATGCAGCTGTGGACATGTGCACGGTGCAGCATCTGCATTGCAAGTATCCCCCCACCCACCCACCACCCAAGAACCCACGGAAGGACAGACTACGTGGTCACGTCCAGGACACTGAGATGTCTTGACTGAACAGACAGATGTGCTGCTGAGGCAGAGGATGGGACATCACACATACCTGAACCAGACGGGGGTCGTTATCAACAACCCAGACCACTACATTACAGTCAGACCATCAGACTGTAAAAGTTAGTCACTTAATGCTGCATCAAAACCCAGTGATGTCATCTCTAGCATGTAAACAAACCAGCAGACTGACTAGCTTAGATGCTATGTCTGCTAACACACAGATACTACAGTGTTTACCTTGAACAAACAGGGAATACATTTGCTAGCAGGTTACTAGCTGTTGATACGATGCTGTAGAAACCTGAAAGCCTCAGACGTGACCTGTTAACCTCAGTCTGTTTTATGACTTCAACCACAAATGCCTGTGGTTGTCTTCAGAGGGTGTCTTTAACAACGGTATTCTAGAAAAGTGAAGGACGCTGATCCTCCTCTTTCTGTTCTGACGGCCAACGGCACCAGATCACACAAAAGCTGAAAAACATTTCTGCTTTGTTTTGATTAAACTTCACTTAACTCTGGTGTTTTTCAGCCACGTCACTGTGACTCTTAAATGATTCATTAAACCTCCTTTTCTACTTGATCGATCAGTCACATGAGGAAAGCATGACCAGACAGAGCTGCTATACAAGCAGAAAAGAGCCAAGATGTTCAAACAGGAATGCAGTGCCCGCCCGCACCCCCCCAGGAGCATTTATGGGGGGAAATAGAAAAAACCCTCTGGATGTCACAGAGCGTGTGGAGGTCTGTAGATCTGATGGAAGTCAGACACTGTGACTGGGCTTCCTGCAGTCAGAGGTCTTTCAGACCAGCTCTACGCTTCCAGACTGGGTGATAAATAAAGTTTTCACTAAGGTGATCTGCTTCAGATGAAGCGTCTACCAACATTAACAGGTAAGAAAGCTGAGTCATTCTGGCCACATGCACGTACACAAGAGCGTGCACAGCTCTGACAGCAGAGAGCAGCTTTTACCAGGTGAGGTTTGAAACAGCTGGTTGTTTATTTTTATCAGAGCACTACAGGAATCAGTGGGTCACCTGATGGAATACTGGATTACTAAAACACTCTTAAGCTGCAGCCCTAGTTGTAATAAAACTATTGATTAATTAAACAGCCCTAATACTACATGAAGTACCTTTGGTGGGTGTCCAGGGGAGATGGTGATAGCCTTGTAGTAATGGAAGACAATCATGAGGAGGACCCAGTGGCCGAAGCAGAGGTGCAGGACGGCCCAGTGTGTTGGGTAAGTTCTGATGACTGTAGGTATGACGAACAGGTAGACGATGAGCACAACAGAGGATGTCAGCAGGACCACCAGGCCCACGAACACCTGGTGATTAAGGAAAGAAAGAAAGAAAGAATCCTGAGATCAGAATAAAACAGCATCTGAGTGGAGGAAGGATCAAGAGTGACGAGATCTTACCACTCCAAACCACCGGGTCAGGTTGTCCACAGTCCAGTAGACAGGTTCAAATATACAGTCCAGCAGAGTGTCTGAGTCAGATAGGGTGTTGTAGTACAGAGAGCGGAGCAGCAGTTTACTGTAGCTCCACAACTCCAACAACCTTTTTCTGACCTGTGATTGGCTGACCCGGCCTCGAGCCCCTCTCTGCGACTGGCACCATCGCAGCGCCACTCGCATGGTCCGAGAGAGCTGCCACTTCCAGCTGCCGCTCGTGTGCATGCTACCGCCGCTGCCACCTCGCCTCCGAAACACTCTGTGTTTCAGACACACACACACACACAGACACACAGTCCAGCAGTTAGAGAGGCAGGCTGCGTAGAACAGCAGCTCCTCGTAACGGAGCCTCAGAACAACAGAGTTCTCCATCGTTCTTCTCCTGCAGGAGAACTAGACCTCCTGGTGCACCCAGAGAGAGGACCTTAGCTTTAATACCAGGAGGAGGCAGCACCAACACCAGGAAAAGCTTCTGCTTTCCTAGACGGTCAACCAAGCATGAAGACAGCATCCCATCTGGGACATCTGTCCATCACAGCTAATGAGGATCAGGGCTATCAGGTACTGAGCTGCACCCATCAAACAAACCAACTTCTCCTCTTAATAATTCAGAGTGAAGGGAGGTCTGCTGGCCAAAAAGCTTCAAGAAATTAAAAGAGGAGAAGAAGATCAGTAACCCTGTAAGAGGGAAGTGCAAGGCTGGACGTCTTCAGGAGGAAATAAAGAGGCCATCTGATCCTCAAGCATCATTTCATTAAACGGAGTATTGGTTACACTGATAGGACGCAGCTCTGGCATTAATAATGACAGATACAACACAAGGACAAACAGCAGGCAGTGTAAAGTGAGTTCAGACAACTTTCTTCACTTTAAGGTGTTAAAAACAGGACTACGTCCACTGAAGATCAAATAACAACAAAAACAGTCATTAAAACCAGTCAGAATGACAATAATCAACCAGTAAATAAGGTATTCAGTGTCCTGTCTACTCAATGTGTTCAATACAAATATATCAGTTAAAATGATGAAAAGACTAGAACTGAAACAAAGTGAAAGTTAAAACCAGGTTGTATTTCTGGTCTTCATCATTCAGAGGACCTTCAGCTCTCACAGACATCTGAAACATTAAATACCGGTATATAATATCTGGCTGCATGGTGGCACAGTTATTAGCACTGCTGCCTCGCAGCAAGAAGGTCGCAGGTTTAAATCCCAGTTGCAGCCTTTCTGCGTGGAGTTAGCATGTTCTCCTCATGCATCCTCATCCGGGTCCTCTGGTTTCCCCCACAGATCACAACGTGCTGATAGGTGTGTTATAGTAGGCTGCTTTGAATAAAAGCATCCGATACATAAATAAACATAAAGATAACTAACCACCTTCAGGTTAGCCCATGGGTCTGCACCCTGAGGCTCTGGGCCACATGTGGCTCTTCAGACCCTTAAGACTAGAACATTCAAAGGTCAACTTTTTGAACAGAAAACGAAACATATTACACATAGAGAACTGTTCAAGCCTTCATTACTTGAAATGTTGATGATTATGGACCACTCCTTATGAAGCTCCTCCAGATTCTTGAATGGATTTACGTTACATTCCTCTCAAGGCTGCGGTTATCCCTGTTGCATGTTTTCCTTCCAGTCAACTTTCTCAGATTCAGAACTCTGAGCAACCAGCTCCTTTAGCAGTGACCTTTAGTGGCTCCCCCTCCTTGTGGAGGAGGTCAGTGACCGTCTTCTGGACATCTGTCCAGTCAGCTGTCTTCTCCATGATGGTGTAGTTACTGACCCAGACTCAGAGACCATTTAAAGGATCAGGAAACCTCTGCAGGTGTTTTGAGTTTTTTAGCCGAGTAGAAGGCGACTCCATGAGTTTACAATATTTCACTTTTTCACATATTCTAATTTTCTGAGACACTGAATTTTGGGTTTTGTCATCTTTAAGACAATCATAATTACAAGACCTGTATGTAATGAATATGAGTTTAACTTTCTGAAATGAGTGCAGCAAAAGCAGAAGGTAGTTTTGCATAATTATTAAAATTCTATAAATTTTAGGTCATGAAAATAGAACATAGTACTATAGAGCAAGATACCGTAATAACAATAAGAATGGTAGAGGGATTAAAAAGCATTAAGAGCCCTAGAAGCTCTTTATTATTTAGTCATAATAACCTGATGTGTTCTTGTTATAAAAGAATTACAGTGTAAATGTAATGTTTTATTTCCTCTAACTGGGACACTATTTTACTCGTTTTCTTCCATGACTGGAAGAACAAGTTGCACAGCTTAGTCCACTCAGTGACTTCGGGCTGTTTCCTCCAAAATTACAGGAGAATGTTAAAGTTATTAGAGCTTATTGTCACTCTGTCCATCAATGTCTCTTGTCCCTGCATCTGTCAACAGCTGCAGAGCTAAGACCCTGCCCTCCTCTGCCTCTGATTGGCTGGAGCAGGTTGGTTAGTCCCCTGAAAGATCAGCCTTCCCCTGTAAACACAGCTAACTCCACCAAACTAAACCGAGTCAGGACCAATGAGTGAGTGAACCTACAAATGATCCCAGGACAGAAGTTCAGGAAATAAAAAAGATGTCCAACAGAGACTGGAGAACAGGGACTATAATAAAAGACTGACTGTTCTAAGGTCCAGCAGGAGGATTTCTTTGAGTTCAAAAGGTCAACAAGAAGTTTTGTCTTTCAACAAAATAATTAGCTACTTTGTACAAGTTTTTATGAGGCTATCAACATTATCAACATTTTATGCCCTGGAAAGGTTCAAATAGAAATCTAAAATTCTAAAAGGTCTAAAATTCAGTCCTCGAGACAAAAAGGTGCCTCTTCCATCCCACTGTTAATAACTCAGTCAGTCTGACAGGACTGAGGCTAAATGTGGTGCTTCAGAAGCTGAGAGTCAGTCACAACGCGGTCTGGGAGCTGATTCTAAATAACCCGATTTATTTTAGATCTGACTAAAACAACATGATCTTAGTTCAGACCTCTGGTATGAAAGGTGTCCGATCAGACCTTTTCTGCTGATATTCATCAATAAAAGATTACAATTTAATTAAAATTACAATTTTTACACACACAGTCATCCCCTCCATCACTCTCAGCACCGGCACCCCACAGGGCTGTGTGTAGAGCCTTCTCCTTTACTCCCTGCACACCAGGACACTCATCAAACACCATCATTACATTTGTTACGGCACAACCACCATCAGACTCATCTCAGAGGAAGAGGAGTCTGGGAACAGAGAAACTATCAACATGGTTTTTTGTCAACAACTTGTCACCAAACACCTCAAAAACAAAAGAAAAGATTCTGGACTTCAGGAAACCACCCCCTCTTTAGCAGTCCTTTAGATTACTGGACGTCCATGTTTCTGAGGACCTCACCTGGTCACCAAACACCACACAACTTGTGAAGAGAGCCCAGCAGAGGCTGTACTTCCTCAAAGTGCTCAGGAGGAATAACATAGAGAGAAAGCTGCTGGCGGTGCTCTACCAGGCAACCACAGAGAGCATCCCCCAGTCCTGCACCTCAGTGGGGTTTACTGGCTGGCTGCAGATAAAAAGGCCCTGCAGAGAGTTCTCTGCAGTCCCTGGACAAACTCTCCACCTCGCTCTACATCACCAGAGGCAAAAAAACATAATTAACACCCCCCCATCCCGGTCACCACCTCCTGCCATCCGGTAAACGCTACAAGATCTCTGAGGGTGAGCATTCCCACAGGTATCAGGACAATAAAGAAACTAAAACGTGTACAACGTTTACCTTTGACTGAATAACAAATGCTCTTTGACAGCCATCAGAGTAGAAAACCCAAAAAACTGATCAATCAACGCCATAAAGCCACTATAATGCTAATCTTCCACCTTGTATCCAAAGGATGTTTGAGCACAGAGAAGGTGGATATAGTCTAAGAGGAACAGGAATATTCAAAACAAAGAAAATTAGAACTAATAAGAAAAGTAGATGTGTCACAGTGAGAGGAGTGAGTTTATGGAATAGTCTTGCTGATGGTTTAAAAAACTCCAGCTCGCTGAAAACATTCAAAAAGAGGTTTAAATTTATTTCCTTTGGAAACTACCAAGCACAGGAAAATTTATCATGATACATGTCTAGATTTATCGTGCTTTTTTGTTAAAGATGAAACATGTCTTGGCTGTATTGTCACAAATTGTAACTTTCATGACAGTAAACAGGTTATACTTCAGCCTATACCCTTTCAGTAATAACATTATGTAAATTATTATTTATTTATTTGAGGAAGACAAAAAAGGCTCTCTGATTCTGACTTGTTTTCCCTGAATAAATTTTACATAAAATGCTCAATAGATGTGTGTATGTATAAATGGAGAGCCTTCCTGAGGGCTGCAGGGGCTGGGTTATTCTTTTACGCTGTTTTTTACTGCTGGTCTCTTTCTTGAGATCCAGTAAACCTGACGAGCTCATAATTCTGAACAAGAACGTGTTTTATACACAATTTTAAGTTTCAATCATTTTGTCATAAATTAAGAAAAGCTCCCAGTGAAGTCTGAAGTCCTAGTGATGGGTTACAGGGAGGGTATGTGGCTCTATAGATTATAATTAGAACATTATCTCATTAGTATGGTTGGTTAATGGTTGTAAAAGGTCGTAGAGACCTAAAGGTGACTGATAAACACCCTTACAGGTTAATATGACTGGGTCACTTTCTCTTCTTCTGTCCAGCATTAACTTTTCTGGCAGTCTAAAACTAATGAGACCAAATAATGTCATAAAAGTTGATACTAAAGTGGTGCGAAATCAATCTCGCTTGGTCAATTTAACAACATTCCTCCAGTCAGTCCTGTTAGCAGGCTGTTAGCTAACTAAAAGCCGGTGTTAGGTGTTCGTTTTGATGGAAAAGGCCCATTACTGAGGTCCAGACTTGACCGTGTGTGGTTTTACCTGGTCTGAAGAACTGAACGGACCTCCTGAAGTTCTACGTTCTGGTAATAGTCGTCCTAAACTGACCTGTACACGATTTTCACCTGAAAGACTGACAGCAAAAACCGTTGAGACCAACATAGCTCGTATATTAAACAGATGTCTCACTATCAACTAGTAAAGGTTAGACGCTTCTCTCGTGTTAAAAAACACACAAGGAAAACTAATTTGAAATAAAATGTGGTCTCAATCATCAACGACCACTTCAGAGTGACAGAAACGAATCTTTTGTTAAATTACGAACCCGCTCTGCAAATCACACTATTATTCAAAATATCACCCAGAGTGGGACCTCTTATTGCTTTGCTCTTCTATCTGTGGCGAGAGTGACAGTTCGCTTTGCATTGTGGGAAATTAATTCATTACCGTAATAACGTTACACGAAAAACCTGTCTCAGCTTCCACTTTTGCTGTCAGAAACTATGATACCAATCACTAATATGTTTTCAGCTATTTAAATTTGAGCAAAACTGTAAATTTTCCACAAGCTGTCGGTTTAAAAGCAAAATAGAAGCTCGTTAGCTAATTTTGGGCTAACCAGGAAGTCCAGGCTGTGTCATGTGATAGAAAAGATGGCTGCTGTGCAGTGGTAAGAGGCTGTTTGTCATTATTATTAAACATTCTTACTAAATTAGCAGCTCATTAATGTTGTGTGACGTTTCAGAGCATAAACACAGTGAAAACACGTGTTTCATGCGTTTCCTGACATTTCTTAGGTTTATAAGTGTATCTTTAGCAACAGCTAGGTCTTTGGATTGCATATTCTATTATTAGCAAAACTCTAATTGATTATTTGCAAAATGTTCCGCGTTTGGTCAAGTTAATCAACGTGTTCTTATTGTTGAGTCTTAAAAATACTCAAACAAGTGTACTGTTGTTCTATATGGGCTTTTGAAAAACTGAAAAATGCTTCTAATTGAAGCTTTAATCAAAAATGAACAGTATGTTTCCTGACATTTGCTGAATACACTGCCATATGTGTTTCTGTTTACAATCATCACTGTTTTAAAGCATTTTTACAGTTTTCATATGTTTTTTCATACAATAAAGCACAATACATGAAGACCCTAACTATTTAAAATCAGAATAACCTGTAACATCTCTCGTCCACTCATATTTGATTAGGAATGATCATTTTTTTCTTTTTACATGCGTTTTCCTGTCTTTCCTGTGAACAGGCGTTCCCGTGGGCGCAGCTATGACGCAGAGCTTCAGACATGTCATCCTGAGGCCACGCCGGTCGAGTTCGGAGACTATCATCCCCTCAAACCCATCATGGTGTCATAACCTCAGTTTCTCCTCAGTAGAGTCCAGTGCACATATTGTAGCAGTTACCTGATGATGAAATTCAATAGATTTACAAATTTGCGATTTCCATCCAGGTCACAGATACAAAGACCAGCCGTGGAACCCGCAAAGGCAGCACCTCCTCCTCTTCATCCTCCTCCTCCTCAGCTCCTGCGGACCCCCTTAGCTCCATGCTGGATGGGACCGACCCACTGTCCATGTTCGCTGCAGCCTCGACCACAGAGATTTCAACCATGTCACACAGCAGCTCCACAGGGGTCAGTTGACACTGCAGCTGGTTGTCTGGGGCAAAGCCTGGACTATGAAAATGACATTTCTTTAAGCTAGTGATGAGATGAAACACTGTGATTCCAGGACCTTGGCAGGAAGAGGAAAGAGAAGCAGGATGAGGCGATGGGACCAGATTTTGAGCCGTGGTCCTTGAAGAGAGGAGAAATCCTGGCCAGGTTCACCACAACAGAAAAACTCTCCATCGTGAGTTGACTCCAAATTTAACAGCAAAAACAAAAAAAGATAAGTTTAAGTGCTTTTTAAAAACACGTCAAATGTTACAAGTCAGTGTTCTCAGCAGATCTCTGCATCCATCAAGCAAGAAAAACAATTTCAGATGGTTTTAAGTAAAGTTTCTGACCTGCTGACAGTCTGTTTACTATAAACACTCACATTCTGTCAAATTAAAACCAAAAACCTGTTTGTTTTTCTAGAATCTTTTCATGGGCTCTGATAAAGGTAAGACTTCTTTTCTGTTCAACAAACTCATCCTAGATCAGAATGCTTTTGTTTTTGACAAATGCAGCAAAATCTCACTGGATGGGTTTTCATGACTCAGAAACAAATCACTACAGGTGATTAACGTTTATAATTAGAGGCCATTAAAGGCCATTAGAGTAATAAATAATGCAGGATTCAGAGATCATACAAATATACTTTTTATTAATACACAAGCTATGAAATTTCAAGACTTGATTAAATTTAAAACAGCACAGATAATATATAAAGCAAGAAATAAAATACTTCCAAATGAGATTTGTAAACTGTTTATGGAGAGGGAAGGGGAATATGACTTAAGAGGAACCTGGAATTTAAAAATACAGAGGGCTAAAACAACTCTAAGAAGTATGTTTATTCCAATAGCAGGAGTAAAAGTATGGAATAGTCTAGCAACAGAAATAAAACAAAGTAATAATATAAACCATTTTAAAACTAAATATAAAAAGCAAATTTTTGAAATATATATGAGAGAAGAAAATAGGGTGAATCTAGGATGGTAGAGGAAGTGTTGTTTCGGTTTGTTTAATTATTTGTAAATCTGATAAACTAGATATCCTCTAGAAGGATATAGTAATGTATATGTATACATATATATATATATATATATATATATATATATATATATATATATATATATATATATATATATTCTTTTTTTTTTTTGGTCATTGTAGTTGTTTCTGATGTTTGTTTTCTTGTTTGAGATGCTGAAGCGTATTTACTATAATTGTTAGTTGATTCAAGAAGGGAATGAATAAGAAGTAAGATAAAAGGGGGTAGGGCAAAATAAGTGAACACTTCTGCCTACTCCTTTTCAAACACAAAAGGAATGATGAAATGTATTGGAGATGTATGCACAAGTTTGAAAAAAATAAATCACTAAACCACTAAAATAATCAAAGTGATTCAAGATGGCTGTCACAGCGAATCAGCCTTCAACACTAAATAAAGTCGGTCAATTTGACTGATTTTCAGATAATATGTGGCGTTAGTAGCGGAGTCAGTCAGAATAATAAGTCCAAGTGATTAGTGACCTGTTGGAGTGTCAGTTAGCAAAATATCTAATAAACCACTGGATGTAAAATGTCTCAATACGTTTATTAAAAGGATTCATTCAAAGAGTCAAAGTGAGGAGATGGGAGACGTCACTCAATGTGTTTAATCTTGATGAAGAGGAGCAGGTCTACGAAACGAGCTAGCTCAGAGTGAGGCGCTCTCACTGACAGAGAGGAGGATCATCCCTGAGACTGACCCTGAATCAGCAGTGAACAAGGAGAAACTAGAACATCATCTAATAACAGCCTCACTGTTCTCCAGCTACTCTCTGTTCTAACAGAAGATGAGATCCTGTGTAAAATCGAATTTAAAGATTCAGATCCATCAGTACTCTGTTGTTTCACCATCAGATGAGTTTCATCAGTGGGTGCCAGCCAGCCCTTTAGTTATCTCTGTCTGAGAGGACAGCGGTGAGGAGGTTTTAGTCATGTTCCATACGTCCTGTTTAGCAAAAACCATTTGAAGAGTCGTTTTATTTTTGATTAAATATTTTAGTTTTTAATATTTTCTTCCATCTTTTTGCTGATTGCTGTTGAATCCTTCCTGTTTGCAGGAAGAGCTCAGAATTCAGGACCGTCAGCTGTTTCTGAGAAAGTGCGCACTCGCCTGGAGGAGCTGGATGACCTGGAGGAGGTTGGTGGTTTACACCTGAAGCTTTAGATTTACAGGAAAGAAGAAGCCACTCTAAAGCACCTGGTTACCTGTGTGTGTTCAGGGTTCCCAGAGAGAGCTGCTGAATCTGTCCCAGCAGGACTACGCCAACCGGATCGAGGAGCTCAACCAGTCCCTGAAGGAGGCCTGGGCCTCCGATCAGAAGGTCAAAGCCCTGAAGATCGTCATCCAGGTAAATCTAAACGCTCGTCAACATTCTTTCTTCAAAGAGGATCAGCACTCATGTGGTTCTGTGCTCCAGTGCTCCAAGCTTTTGTCCGACACCTCCGTGATCCAGTTCTACCCCAGCAAGTTCGTCCTCATCACTGACATCCTCGACACTTTTGGTGAGTTCTTCTCTCCTTCTTATTAGTGGACAGTGGTCCAAATCCTTCTGATGGTCTTCCTATTTATTTGTAGGTCGTCTGGTGTTTGACAGAATCTGGACCATGTGTTCAGACCCCAGACCCCTTCCAGGTAAGGGCTGCTGTCAGTACTGTCTCTCAGAAGCTGCTGAGACTCAGGACTAACTAACTAGCTTGTTTGTGTCTCGTCTCAGAGTCCTTCACCATGGAGGACGTGAACGACACGGCCAAGGAGACGTGTCTTAACTGGTTCTTCAAGATCGCCTCCATCAGAGAGCTGCTGCCCAGACTGTATCCATCACCAGAGTTCAGTTTAGGGTCAGGAAGGAAACAGATGCTAGTGTTGGTGGTTACTGTGGTAGAGTTACCGTTTTAATGCAATGAGCTGTGCTGGCTAATCCTGTGATTGTCCTACAGACGTGAGAGAGGACTGGACATGTTTAGACCTCCAGGATCTGTAGTTTGTCTTTTAGGTTCTATTAAAGTGTTGAGGGAAGGTGTTTAGGATGGACTGTCCACCTGCATGTGACCAAAGAGAGTTTTGACTGAGGGATCTAATGAGTCGTCTGGGTTTTGTAACACTGCTGTGATCTGTGAAATGAGGTGTTCAGAATTTCTTTTGTCATTACAACCAGAGGATGAGTTTATACTTGATAAAACTGATAAAATACCTAGCTGTTTTATTGAACTATTCCAAATACAGTTTTTATTATCCTGACATCTGAATTGAACTGAGACAGAACTTCCTTTAAACACCTTTCACAATAAGAGTCCTGGACAAATGCATATGTTTTAAAGGGATCAAAAACTCTTCACATTAAGAGTCTGTGATGATGATGTCATTAAAAATCCTTCAGAGTAAAAGGCTGCCGTTTGGGTGCATCATGTTTTGGCCCTGCAGACTACGACAGCACAGGTTGAACCCTGGGTAAAGTTCTCTAACTGAGGGATTCAGTCCAATGATGAATGATACTACTAATAATAAATTAATAGAAGTAATCAGCTGGAACCCCAGATGATATTAGCAGACAGAAAATCAGTATTTCACCACCAAGGACCAATAAAGTTTTGACAGTAATTTATCCTATGACTGCTCTGGATCAGCTGGTGGTGCTTCGTGGTTCTAAAGCTAGCTCTGTCTTTAACATCCGGACACAGATATGTTGAAGCTGCTATCCTCAAGTGCAACCGTTTCCTCAACAAAGTGTAAGTTCTACATGTAGCCTGGGGTTGGTCTCCTGTTAGAACAAAGCACAATAATGTTGATGTTTCCTCAGAGGCGTTCAGGAGACGCTCCCTCGGCTGGCGTCTATGATCAGAGGGATTGGAGATCCTCTGGTTGCTGCTTATGCCAGAGCTTATCTCTGCAGGGTGAGACTGCTCTGACTTCTCTTACCTTTTGACTTCTCTGCCTTCATCAGGTTGTAACTGAGTCTTATTTTGAAATCTAGGTAGGCATGGAGGTGGCCCCCCACCTGAAAGAGTGCCTGAACAGAAACTTCTTTGACCTGCTCACCACCTTCCGCCAGATCAGTGGAGAAAATATCCAGAAGCAGCTGGTGGTGCAGAGGGTGGAGGCGCCCGAGTACCTGACCCTCTACTCACCTGCCATCAACTGGATCCTGCAGTGCATTGCCTACAGAGCTCCAGAGGTCCTCACTCAGACATAACAACAAATACCAGCTGAAGATCAGCTGCCTTAAAGCCGAACGGACGAACCAACTCTGATAATCTGACTTTTAATTCTCCTGCTTTTCTGTTCAGTCACTTCTCACAGAGATGATGGACAGGTGCAAGATGCTGGCTAATAAGTGAGTATGTTTACCTTAAAATGGACAGATACTGTCTGTTTTACCATTGGTTTTTATTAGAGGTGGGCATAGATTTATTTTTTAAATCTAGATTAATCTCACCATAATCTTGAAATTAATCTAGATTAAATGTCTCATTTGAGTTCTGCCAAAGGGTTCATAATGTGTGTTCATGAGCATGAGGCTGAAGAATGGTGATACTTCAAGTCAGTTTAAGGTTAGTAACAGCTGATCCACTGTTTGGATCAGCTGTTACTAACCTAACAAGAAATACTAAACCTGTCAGAACTTCCCTCAGAAACCCAGACCTGAGTCACAAACCAGAACCTCCAGACCAGATGAGCTCTGAGCTCATTTTAACAACCTGTGATGGTTGATCAAGTTATCAGGATGAAACATTTTAACACTAAAACACATTGATCTGTCATCAGAGGTCTGTCTCCTTTAACTCTACAGCTGTTTTCTGAGGCTCACTCTGTTTTAATAGTTTTACTGTAGAAACCTTCTCCTCTCCTGACAGTAAAGGATTACATTTAGTTTACAGGTCACCTGATTAAAGCACCAACTCTCTTTTTTACCACATCAAATAACTTCAAACTGATTTTTTTCACCTGTCAGAAAGTGATTGTAACATCCAGTTTATCTGTAATGGATTAAATCTGCCTTCAAATGTCTTCATTTCTCTACTGTTTATTTCACATTATCCCATAGGGCTGTTTCATCATGTTTTTGTTAAATAAAACCACTTTAGGGGATTTAAACATTAATATGAGTCTCTGAAAACTAAAGACAAACCTCTGATAAAGAGTTTCATCTGTCAGTTATGCTGAGAAACACGTGTTTGAGCAGCAACATTCACTTTATTAAAAAAAGGCGCGTGCACAGCTGAGACTGTCTGTTCACCAAAACGCCTGGAACCCAGACAGCCAGTCCAGACCTGGTTGATGAGGAGCGTGGTCGGAGTTCTGCGTGAATCCTACCAAGTAGCTGCCGTGGGTTCCGAACCTCGTAAGGTCCAGTTCAGGAGGAGGGAGCCGAGTTGGCGCGGGCTTAGCTCTAAAGGGGCACTCGCACGGCTCCCGCATGCGCCTCCCGATCCAGGTGAAGGTCCTGGACCAGGGGACCCGGGCCTAGATTTGCTGTGGGTCCGGACTCCAGAAAGAACCGGGTCTGGATCAGGATCGGAGTCCGCCATTTGATGATAGCTGGTACAGACCCAGAAACCAATTCAGATTAACGGAGATATTTTTTTGTCAGGCGATAAAGAGTCTGGTGTTAAAGTAGCGCAGTAACGCCGATAACGGCCTACCACTAGTTTTTATTTTATTACCTTTTTGACTTGTTAAAGACACACTTTGCAACTTTTTCATATTTTTAAATCTTTTCCTTGAGCCAGTCTGTGCTAATCTGACCCTTTACAGGTTCATGAAAAGTCACTCAGCCCCATCTGCTGCTTGGATCCAGAATACCACGTTTGTAACTTCTGAGTCTCTGGTCCGGTGCCCTGAAGTCTCACAAAGTCACGTATCTCACGAGGGTTAGGCTAACCCAATGTGGTTAGCTGTTATGCTAGCTCCGGAGTGTTTTCAGCTCATGATTCCTGATTTTTTTCCCATCTCTCCCTGCTTGAACACAGCTGATTTCTTTGACTGAGTGATGAACCGCTCCAGTAGAAAGCAGTGAAGGCTGAGGAGACGTTTAACTGTTAGATGTAGGGGTTTCTGAGCAGAAACAATGGTGCTAATGTTTTTATGACAGGGATTTAAAACAGACAGCAGGGGGAGGCAAAACTGCGTAGTATCTCTTTAAATTTGATGTTTTAAATTTTTCTCTTATTTTTGATAGAAGATCTGTGGGTCATTTTAAGGTGGTTTTATTAAGGCGTTTTATCAGTTATTAATCTACAGTAAGAGCCACACCCACCAGTGACATCACAGGAAGTAGTGTGACTACGTTTGCAGTGTAAGTGAATGGCTGAGGAGTTTATTTAGAAAACAGACCAGGGTTGGATTGATGGATGAGGAAAACAGACAGCACTGCTGTGAAAGCAGAGTTTGTCCAAACAGGTGAATAAAATGCGTTTGTTGTGGCGCGTCCACTCACGACGCCATGCCACCCACTGTGTGGGGTCACTACACATACCGGAGGTGTATTTTTGAAGTGGTGTGTTTTGCCCTCATTCTGCCGTCTTTATCTAGTGCAGAAGGTGATCAACACAACAACTAGAGCTTATTCTGCTTCTGTTACTGAAGCCAAAACGTCCTGTTTTCTGGGATGTGGAGTTTGAGCCTGTTCACCTGTCTTTGTGTTTTTAGAACACTTAATAACTAATTACAGCTAAACATGATGTGAATAAACACGAGTCAACACCTGGAAACGATCCTCTTAGGGGTGTGTTTAATTCTCTCAGATAAATGTCCCCAGTTGTTTACATGTAACCGCATACTGCAGCCAGCCACCAGGGGGTGCTAGTTTCCTTTGACATCAGCCTCTCTCTGCATTGCGTTCCTGTATCTAATTTTGTGTGTCGATGGTTCCAATACAGTAAGCTTACCCTGAAAACTTGAGTGTAAACAACCATTTGATGCTCAGACTGCTGAGACTCCGGATGTTTCTTCTTAGTTTATTTTAGGATTAAAACTCACTGTTTTCCTGCTCCACGCAGCGCTTTGCTCCTCAACTCCGTCATGAGGGCATTCAGGCCGGAGTTTGTTGCAGCCAGAGCCTCCGACTTCATCGGTATGATCAAAGACTGTGATGAGTCTGGATTCCCAAAGGTCAGAGGGCATGAATTCACCTAAAGCACGTTTTGTTTGTCAGACTTTTCTCCTTCCATCTCTATTCCTGCCCCAGTTAACGGACTGTTCTGTAGATGGGAAAACGAAACCTTCAGACCTGGCAGATGTTTTTCCCCTTTTCGCCAAGGTTTTCTTTATAAATATATTTTGATTGCTTTTCTTTGCAGCATCTGCTGTTTGGCTCTCTGGGTCGTAGTCTGGCCTGTGCAGATCCTCCAGAGTCTGAGAGGCTGACCATCCTGAATGAAGCGTGGAAGGTCATCACTAAAGTGCGAAGTCCTCAGGTTAGCTTCCTCAGTAAAAGCAGCTTCTTCCTGTCAGATGGTTCTAAATATAAAACGGATGGATTTCATTGGTTGTTTGTAGGATTACATCAACTGTGCTGAAATCTGGGTGGAGTTCACCTGCCGACACTTTTCTGTGAGTTAAACACAGTTTTATACAAACAGAGTGGATAAAACAAACCTTTCCAGTCCTTTGAATACCTGTTTTGTATTTCACAGAAACGCGAGGTGAACACGGTTCTGGCTGACATCATCAAACACATGACTCCAGACCGGGCGTTCGAGGACGCCTACCCTCAGGTAGAGGGATGATTCACTCTGCTCTGACTCGTTCTGTCTGCTCTGAGGTCATCATCATGTTATCTGCTCTGCCTCCAGCTGCTGTCGGTCATCAGGAAGATCCTCACCCACTTCCACGACTTCTCCGTCCTGTTCTCCATGGTGAGCAGCTCAAAACAGACGGAAAACTTCTCCCTCCATCGTTCTTTGGTTCTACTGATTTTTTACTCCTCCTATCCTTAGGAACGCTTTCTTCCGTTCCTCGACATGTTCCAGAAGGACAGCGTCAGGGTGGAGGTCTGCAAGGCCATCATGGAGATCTTCATCAGGTAAGACAGGTCTTCTGAACCTGAGATTGATCTGATAGTTTCTCCTTTTGAGGGTCTTTTGTTTCCTGCAGACATCAGGTGGAGGTAACCAGAGATCCTGTCATCCTCAATGCCATGCTGCACATCTGCAAGACCATGCACGACTCAGTCAAGTAAAGATTTCTTTATTTGAGCTGTTAATAACCTGGCGGCTGGTCCTTTAATCCCACTGTCTGTACTTTTTGTCCGTAGCGCTCTGACTCTGGAGGATGAGAAACGCTCCTTGTCCCTGCTGATCGTCGGCTTCATCCGCATGGTGAGACTCCACCGTTTGACTGGACTCAGCTGCTGCTTCTCTCACGTCTTTTCTTCTTCTTGTTTGGATTTAACACATAAAACTCAGAAGTATTTTTATTATAAAACTTTCTGGACATCTATGTAAGGAAAAGCATTCTGTGTTCTGTCATAAAAGTGCAGAAGTTCTAATCTGACCCATTAAGGTTCTGCTTCTGGTTTCAGTACGATGTGAAACGTACGACCCTTCATTTCTTTCTATTATTTTTCAGACACCCAGACCATAATAATCTGGATAATCTGAATTCTTCGTTCTCCAGATTTTCTCAACCTGTTTTCTCTGGCTGCTTTATCACCATTATTAAAGGGAAACATATTGATTATTTTTAAAAGATGTATTATTATTATTATTATTATTATTATTATTGTCTATTTAACTCAAAATTCATGACTTCATAGCCCTTAAAAATGATATTAATAATGAACAAATATATTTTCCCAGCAGTCATTTCTTAAATGAACTAACTGCTGTAGAGGAGGAGGATTTAATACTTCTTCTATGTGTTCAACTCTTTAGTTGATGCTTCAGTACCTAGTGCTAATTTCCTTTTGTAAAAAGCAGGTGGAGTTCAGAGGGAGTATGAGCTGTTTGTCTATCCAACACATCGTCTCAGGAATGGAAGAGAATTCATCTAGAAAGTCCTGAGTAGTCCTGGTGGTCGATATATGACGACCATGAAGAGTTTGACCGGTGCAGCTACCAGGATGGCATGGCATTCCAAGCTGGTGTATTTAGTCATGAGTAGCAGTTGACTATACTTCCATTTGTTGGAAATGTGCATGCCTGTTCCAACACCTCGTCCACATTCACGAGGGCTGTGGGAGAATGTGTGGTGGTTTGAAAGTAGCACTGGTACCGGGTTGGATCCAGGTCTCAGTGAGAGCCAGGACATCCAGTGACAGGTGGTTGGCGTATGCAGTAATGAAGTCTGCTTTGTTTACTGCTGATTGGCTATTCCACAGTCCCACAGACAGGTGAGTGTCACTGAGGAGAGTAGGTTTTAAGGTGGAGGTGCTATTTGGCTGTGAGACCCTTTCCCCCAGCTTGTGACAACAGGAATAGGACTGGTGCACATTATAAAACAGATGGTAACACTGGCGAGATGCAGATAAGACAGCTAGGACAGGTTTGATGTTCCGTGTCCTCGCTCGTTGGACACACGCTGGTAGACACGTACGTCTTTATCTAGGAATGTCTTCACACAGGAAGGGCCGACGCTACAGCTGCTGTGCTTCCAGTCAGATGCAGCAGTTTATGCGTTAGCTGATTGCGCTTGGCTGAGACCGCCGCCCACCTAGAGCATGTTTCAGAGAGGGGAGCTCTTTAATTACTCTGACTTCTAATGGACCAACCTACCAGACTACCAACTGGTTTATCCTCAGATGGGTTCCAGCCACTTTCATAACTATATGTCCATGAGATCATCTCTGGAGTAAAACATCACTGTGTGGCAAAATCCAGATTTATTCTAGACAAAAACAAACAAAACAAACCCCATCGAAGCTCCTCGGCAGCCGTCCGTGGCGCCATCTTGATGTTTGTTGAGTGCGTTCCTTGTTTCTTTGAAACAGTTGTTCCTGCTAATTCCAGGTCTCTCTACTAGTGGTCCTTGGTTCTTGGACAACTCTTCTGATTACTATTTTCACTCCTCTGTCTGACATCTTGCGTGGAGACACCTTGGTAATGAGACACCTTTTTTACGGGTCATTAGTTGGGACTGAAGCAGCTGGTGTTGATTTGTAGGTTGCTTTCTGACAGATTCCAGCTGGTCTCATGACTTTCCAGGCCTTTCTACACCTTCCTTTCTTCATGTGTTCAAGCCTTTCCCCCCCCCTGAGTCGTTCCATTTTATTACACAGAACTTCTTGTCTGGACATGGATGGTTTGGTGGGTTGTTACCAACATCTGATGAAAATTTCATGTTGATGTCACCTTGAGGAATATTCCGGTCTTTACTTAGAAAACATATCCACTGCTTACTTTACCTGCTGTATCTCCTCTCTGGAGCAGAAGCACCTTACTCTCTCCAGGAGGAGCTGGAGAGTGACTGAGGAGAGGGGTGACTGGGCTGATGTGAACTGACCTGGGATATTAAATGAAAAATGAGTTGTAAAGTGTTTTAAAGAACACTCCAGTGAATAAATGTACAGTACACACACAGTCCTTAGTGGGAGGCACATATGCAAACTGTTGTAATTCCTACACCGTTTGTTTCATTTCAAATCCATTGTGGTGGGGTATGGAGCCAAAACAGTAAGAATTGTGTCAATGTCCCAATATTTATGGACCTGACTGTAAACTAAATGTTCCTCTGAGCTATAAAAGCATTGAACACAGTGTCCATTCCATGTTGTTTAGGTTTCTTTTGGTCGAGACTTCGAGCAGCAGCTGAGTTTCTGTGTGGAGGCCAGGGCCACCTTCTGTAACCTGGAGCCAGTTCTGGTGCAGCTCATTCACGTCAGTAACCATCTCAGTCTGAGGGTTTTCAGACACAAACACCATGCTCAGTGTGACCTGGTTGTTTCCAGACGGTGAACCAGCTGGCCATGGAGACCAGGAGGGTGATGAGAGGGAATCACTCCCGGAAAACCGCTGCCTTCGTCAGAGTGAGTTAGACACTCCCAGCCTCTGGTCACATCAGGACTTCATTTATCTGGTAATGAATGTGTCTTGTCCTCCAGGCATGTGCTGCCTACAGCTTCATCACCATCCCGTCTCTCAGTAGCATCTTCAGTCGCCTCAACCTCTATCTGCTGTCTGGTCAGGTGGCGTTGGCCAACCAGTGTCTGTCTCAGGGTGAGCGTCTCCCTACTCTCCCACCTCAGTCAACTTTTCTTGTATATTTATCCATTTCTCCTTTCCAGCGGATGCTTTCCTGAAGGCAGCCGTCAGTATTCTTCCAGAGGTTCCTCGATCCATCAGCGTTGAAGGGAAACTTCGCTCATCTGAGAGCTTCCTTCTGGACTTCATCAATAACTTCCTGGCCATGTTGCTGGTTGTCCCGGTAACACTCATCAACCTCCTAACAAAGAAACTAGGCATTATTTTCAGGTTATTTCTAATCAGAGAGATGTATCAGACCTCAGAAAGTCTGACGGATCTTCTCGTGTTTTCCAGGACCATCCGGAGCACGGGGTGCTCTACTTGGTCCGAGGTCTGCTAAACGTGGTCCAGGATTACACCTGGGAGGACAGCAGTGACGGGAAAGTGAGGGTTTACATCAGTGCTCTGTCACTGCTGGCTGCCATGAGCCAGGAGACTTATCTCTATTCCATCCCCAAAAGTAACCACACACACACACTCTGAGTTCTCCTGAACTCTGTAAGGTTTCATGTAATCAGGGTGTAACAAACCTACTGTAACTCCTTCCCTCAGTGGACTCCAATGAGACGCTGTATGGAGGCGACCCAAAGTTCCTATCTGAGATCAACAAGCTGTGTGAGACTCTGATTGGTCAGATTTTGGACCATCTGAAGGCCCTCATGCGGGATGAGGTCAGGCTGAGACCAGCACAGCTCAGTTGGGTTTTGCTCCTCCATTCTGCCGTTGTAATCGTCTGTTCTCTTGCAGCAGAGCGCTCGCCGTCAGAGCGCCCTGGCCTTCTCCCTGTTTGGAGTCCTGTTGGCTCATGGAGATCTGAGGAACAACAAGCTGAACCAGCTGGCCATCAACCTGTGGAACCTCAGCCATAAACACGGACACAGTGAGACCCGAGTCTCAGTGAGTTCACGTCACTCAGATCAGATTATTGTTGGTGTTTATCCCACAGAGTTCTGCTGTTTGTTTTTTCCACACTTAATGTTTCAGATCAGTGAAAAACTTAATATCAGACAAAATATCCTAATGCAGTTTTATCAGAGGTTTCCAGCACAAACAGCCAGTCTAAGGTCAAAGGTCAGACATCTTGCTCCAGGATTTTCTGGTAGTCAGCAGAATTCATGGTTCCATCAGTCCAGGTCCTGAAGACCAGACCATCACACTTCCACCACCATGTCTGACTGTTAGGATGAAATAGTTTGACTAACTAGGTTTTGTCCTTGGAACTGTCTGATGGAGGCCATTTTTGTTGGTTTTGAGAGCTTCGTTCTCTTAGTAAGTGAAATCATTTAGTATTAATCAGGTTATCTGAAATTAGTTAGCTCTTCTGTAACGTTTAAGTGTGGAACAACAGAAACCTGTGAGGGCTTAATACTTTTTCACAGTGCTGTACCTCACACCATGTGGTCTTCACCAGGTTCGGACTCTGGAGTGCATCAAGCTTCAGGCTCAGCAGCCTGACATGGCTCACCTGACCGACACAGTCCAACAGCTCACGCTGCAGTCCCGCACCTGAAGCTGCTCACAACTATTCTAAAGATCACATCAATGTAAATAAAAACTCACAAGAAGCTCAAACATGTCTCTAAATGGTTTTGATGGATGAAAAACCTAGACGTAGTTTCTCCACCTACTTCCTGTGTTAGTCCCATTGACTTCCATGTAAAAGTGGGACTTGAAGCTTATTCTACTGGCCACTAGGGGGCGATGCAGTGCATTTTATGCTACAGACACAAATCTGTTCAGACTCTTCCCAGTTGTAGTTTATTGTATGAGTAATTGAACTGTTGAAAAGACAAAACACTTGCTCTCAAAGAACAATATGAAAATCAACTTCACCAACCTTCTGCTTTAAGTCAAACGTTCCAGGATAAATCGAGTTCACCTGACATTCAAGTTAATAATAAAACATTTCAGCTTCACACTAAATCAAAACATGCTCTGATGACATTCAGCTTCTGATACCAACAGTGAAACGAGCTGCTCTCCTCAGTTGAACTCATTGGTTCAGAAAGCAGCAGACTGAGTATTTCCTCCCTGGATTGTGACAGACAGCAGAGTAAACTGATGGATCAACATTCTTCTGCCTTTGTGTTGTTCTACCCTGTACGGAAAGCCAAAGTGGACTAAATTAGTTTTTATTAAATCGACTGAAATAAATTTTTGAAGTGGGGTTCTGTGGACAGGTTTTCTTACCTGTTGTAGACAGCTCTTTGAGCAGCCTCAGTTTGGAGAAATAGGTCACCTATGACCGGATTGATAAGCTAACTGCTAGCCCAAACAAAGAAGTTCAAACTTGTGGTTATCAATCTATTTATAGCTCTTTACTGATTTAGTATTAAACAATGACCCCAGCTGAACTCTTCCTGCTGGACGAGCTACAGCTAGCTGGTGCTAGTGCTGGTTTTACTCATAACTAAATATTTAAATAAAAAGTGTATAAGCTCATATGACCTGCATCAATTTGAGTTGTTTGATGACTAAAATCACTGACCCTTTGACCTCTAGCTGATTCAAACTAGCCTTTAGCTCATCGATCCTGTCAGTCATTCAACATGTAAGACATTCCTTAAAGTTCCACCAAAATAAAAAAAAGTTTTAAGACTTTAAAGTGCCCATGACATCGGTTTCCATGTTTTCTGACTTATCTATCATGTTGCAACGTTGAGTTCTCACCTTAAACCTGCCAGAAAGAGCAAAAAACGGCGTCCATCTGTCTCCTAGTACAGCCAGTGAGAAGCTCTTCAAGATTTCAGACCCAGGTTTCAAACAGTTTTTTTCACTCCAGCCCGGTCATATGACTCATATGACCCGGACTATGAGGTCATAGTGATCCGGACTTGCTTATATGGTAAATTCTCCTCCCACATGCACGTTCACGACACCTGGAGCGAGGCAGTGCCGCCGCCATTGCCCATAGACCGTGTAGTGTTTAGTTTCAGTTTAGTTTCTCTTTCACGCGACGACACTGCCCCCTACTGCAGCAGAAGTGTCAGGCTGCCAAATAAGGAGAAACCCAGCAGAACCGGAAGGCGGCGCTTTCTTCTGATCTCTGAGTTGCTCGTTAGGAAATAATTACAGCGTATTTTGAGTTATAATGGTGGAACGCTAATCTAGAGGCATCAAAGATTACACCTGTTTAATATAAAGTGATTTAAATATGGAGTCACAGGCACTTTAATAAAACTGATCATCAGCCACCTCACTAGAAAACACCTGAATCAACCAACTCTTTATAAACTAATGCAGTGAGGAGTTCACTGGTTTGTTCATTATTGGCCTTCTGGACATTCCAGACTAATGCAGAAAAATAAACAAGAGATGGATGACTTCACATTGGAAGACATGAGCAGTCAGTTTATTATTAAACTGGAAAGATGCTGTAGAGCTTAGGTTTCTGTTTTAAAACACGAACTGCTGAGACATGAACTTAGTGTCCCTCTGAAGACAAACAGCTGAAGATGCTCTGAACGCTGTGATGAACAGGAAACTGAGTGAAAGGTTGAACAGCTCGTCTCAGTGCAGCAGACCCACTTCATTGTTTAGTTTGACCTGCTGGGTTCCTGATGCGCGAGAGCTGAACAGCAGCACTCACTCATTTCACTGTAATGATCAGAGTGTGTTTGATATTTAAAGTGTAACCCTTCTATGATGAAACTAGAGATGAAGCTCTGACACGTGGCCTTGACTAGCAGTACATTTTAATTTACATCTGACAGGAAGGAGACTTAACGGCGTGAGTAAAAACACCATCAGGAGCTACGGCCAGCTCGCCGAAGCTGATCCACTAAACACTTTAAGAACTGTAGTGAGCCAACTGCACCCTTATTATATAAACCAGGTGAACTGGAGGGATGATTCCTTTCTCCTGGACGCAGGTCTTCACAGTTCATGTGCTGATCGTACACTCCTAAACAGCAAGCAACAGTCCCAAACTACCAAAGAAGAGTTAGAGTAAAAGAAAGGATCTGACCACAGTTCAACATGGGGAGGGTCTGCTGTTTAGCGTCAGTCCACAGCTGTAGAGGGGTGTTTTTGGTGGAATGGTACTTGTTTTGGTTTTGAACTGAACTGATTGGACTTTAGTTAAACAGCATGTCTCTGAAAGCACACAGCAGCGCCTCAGCCTCACCCCCGTCTGTTGAGGAGGAGGAGGGGAGGCGGGGTTCCTCTTTTTGTTTTTTATTCTCCCTCATGTCTTTGTTCTTGTCGTCTGCAGGCTCAGTCTAGTTCTATTGGGCTGCTGTCCTCGTGGGCCTCTTCAGCACCATCATCCTCTTCACCTGAACCCATCAGGCTGTTCAGCAAATTTCCTGCCGAGACGTGAAGAAACCGATCAACATCGTTTCAAGCCAACATCAGTCAGTTTTCTTATTAGGAAGTGATTTATTTTGAAGTCTATCAGTTATTTATCTACAAAAAGGACATGGAGAGTCTGGAATCTGGCTCTGGGTCACAGAACAGGAGCAACAATGCAACATTCTATAAGCAAGGTGGTGATATATTGTGATTTGAAAAATATTTAGTTGTAGGAAAACTGACCCAGCACTCACAGCTGACTGAACCAGAACTGGACACTAAATAAAAACCTTACTCTTTATGTGTGAGCTGAGTAAATTATTACCTCATCTCATCGTTCTGCTGGAGCAGAGGAGCTAGTGACTGCTGCCAACTAGTGGTGAGGAGTTTAAATGCAACACATTTAAAATGTTACTAAAACATTCTAGACTGTTTAACAGCCATAAAGAATTGTGACTGAATAGTTCAGTGCATCAATCAAATCAAACTTTATTTATATAGCACCTTTCATGCCAGAGCGAGCAACACAAAGTGCTTGACAGATTAAGATGACCCAAACAACCCACATTCCCTCCCTTTTCCACACATAGAACAATTATGACACTCTCCCCTCCCAGTCCACAACCCATTCCCAGGCACACATACAAACAAAAACCACAGTAAAAACTAGGGCTGCACAATATATTGAAAATTTATCGTTATCGCGATAACAGGACGTGCGGTAGGCCTATCGCAAAAGACGTCAAAAACGGTGATAAATGCTGGGTTGAAATGTATCCATATGTTCTATAAATCAACTCTTTGCAAGCTAATACGGAAGTATTTGACCAATCAAATGTAGCCCTTCCCATATATGACCAATCAGACGGCTTTGTTTACGTTAGCCCTTCCCATATGTGACCAATCGGATGGCTCCGTTTACGTCTGCCCCCTAGGTAACCCGGTTGATGCTACCTGAGTTAGCTTTGCTTCACGTTGCAATGGCTGAGAGCAAAACAAGAGAGGAAAATGTCAGCGACGACCTCGTGGTTAAAACAATATCAGGTCTCTCATTTGGAGACACTTTGGTTTCAAGAGAGACGAAGTTCTACAAACACGTCCTCTGCAGGACAACCGCGGAGTACTGCGGTGTGTGCTTGCTTTTGTGTGTGTATGTGTGTTCGTGCCAGCAGTTGTGTGTGTGTGCACTTGTGTGTTTGCAAGAATAAAGAGTTGGTAAAATGGATTACAAGAGGCGCTGAACGTCTCCCCGTAGTTCAACCACATGAACGCATTAAACCAGAAGTACGAAAATATAAACTCGGCGTCAGCAGGGCGGGGGGAGAACTACACCGCTTAGCAGCGACTCGCTCCAGACACTAAAACAGCAGTCAGCTGTAGTCCGATCTCAGCTGTAATAACGAGGATTAAATGACAGAACTACAGCTCAGGAGGAGACGGTAGCACTACGAGGGTCAGATGTGCTGCTCTCGGTCCGACACCCCCCTCCTCCTCCTCCTCAAATCTATAAACGGGTTAGTAGACTCAGACACTCAGAGAAACTGAGATGATGATCAACTAACTTCTTATTTCATTCAAAACGAGCAAACAATGTACACACAAAATCAATATGAATGAAAAGGAGCTGAGAAAGAAGATGAAATCCGTTTCCAGCATCATTCCTGTTCTAACTTTCAAACTTAGTCTCATCTTAATTTACATTTTCATAATGACCTCATACCTTTGATTTAAAACATTTAAAAATATATTAATGAGCTTGATTCTTTCCATAATTTTATACTGTTTACAGAAATACTAAATTCCTTCTCTTTGGTTCTAATTAGAGGTGTCAGATTAGCGCGTTAATTACGATTAATTAATTACAGCCCTAATTAACGCGTTTTTTTTTTTAATCGCGTCAATTGCATTTTTAATCGCTTGACCGTTTCTGTATGCAGTCAGCAGCTGCAGTGATGTGTGTGTGCTGAGCTGGTCTCCTCGCGGTGTTTGTGTGTCACTGAGCAGCTCTGTGAGGCTCAGAGCCCCTCACTTTCAGGAAGTGATCACGTGACCTACGCATGACGCCAAGACAAAACAAACAGCTGATGGCCATAGCGGTGTTATGAAACCGGCATCACCTTTTAGAGCGCTATTTATCTGACCCCGCTGCAACAGGAAGTGCAAATTAAAACAACCTGCTCATTTCACAAGCTACTCGACCGGAACCGATGACCACCGTCAGCCCAGCACAGCTCTGATCACTGATTACACGTAGCTGTCAGCCAGTTCGGTGCGCGACCGGCCGGCTGACAGCTTCCACCGCTTGTGGAGCGCCGTGCTGATCACTAGAAGTAGCCTACACTGAGTGATCTGACGGACTACAACGGTTTATATTCAAAGTAACGGCGCAACGTGGCGCAGCGCTGATCGCTGGTGTATTTCAGCCTTAACTATCAGCTGGTCCGGTGCGCGACCGGCCGGCCCACAGCTTCCACCGCTTGCCCAGCACAGCGCTTACCACTGGTTACCACTGGTTTATTTATTTATTTATTTTTTTAACTTGTTTTATGAGTGTTGACTCAGCTATTTTAACCTTCTCCTCTGTAGCACTTTGAGATTGCAAAATGTAAAGTGCAATATAAGTTAAATTTATTATTATTATTATTATTTATTACCAGTACACCGCTGGACTGGCGGTGTTATGAACCGGTCCAGTCAGCAGTGCCTGATGGAAGACATGGACGTAGTTTGGGGCGGTGCAGGGGGGACGTGTCCTCTGCTCGTTTTTAAAGTCAGTTTTGATCCTGTAGTTTTTACTGTCTAAAACAATGTTGCACTATATTAAATGGATACTGGCTGTTGTTTTTAGGTGTAGGGTTGATATTAGGGCTCTTTTTAAACAGTTCAGCCCCTTTTCTCCACCCCTGTATTCAAGTTGTGCCCCCCCCCCCCTGACCTTATTGGTCAGGTATTTTATTAGCTTGGTACATTGTAATATTTTCCAATAATATTGAACATCTAGCCAAGGCCAAAGTTCTAGAGACCAAACTACAGGAGGTCCATCTGAGGGACAGGTGATCGTCCATCAGACATTTAGCCATGAAATATTCAGGTTGAGATGTTCTGAGAAACATGAAGTTAAAACATTTGAACTGATCCTAAATTGAATGAAGTTATGATTCTGACTTCATCACGTTGTTTTTCCTCTTCTTCAGCTGCTGGTTCACTGAGTTTTGTCGTAGTGATGAAACACAAACTGTTAGAAAGGAAATCATTTGGGCTTTAATTTAAATGGTGACTTGTGTGGATAGGAATCCTATTGCATTGTAGCTGCTGTGTTTTTCTCTGTGTGTATTTAGGGTATTTTTACTTTTTTCATTTAGCTGCTTAGTGTTGGATTTGGGTCCAGTTGAGGTAGAAAACATTGTTTTTATAGATCAGATGAGCTTTTTCCCATTAAGTGGACATGCAGCATCAATATATTAGTAAAGTTTTAGCAGGTCTTTGGAATGAATTAGTTGCTGGATGTGCTGCGGTGTCCGGTACCTGGACTACTCGGGGGAAAACGGGGTTGTTTATATATCGCATCTGTTATCGATATCGCAATATTAAGCACTGTTATCGAATATCGCAGTTTTTCCTAATATCGTGCAGCCCTAGTAAACACTATGTTGAGCTCAGATGGCTCCAGTAATGAGAAACACGCCATCAAGTGGGCCCTCTGCCTCGTCAGCTGTAGAACCAGGTCAGCAGCCAACACACAACCAAGGGCACCCGGGGATGGAGGGTGGCAACCCCCGCCACTGCCCGGGCCCTACCGGGGAGCGCCCGAGCCGCCACCGCCGACCACTGGTCCCAAGGCAGAGGGCTCCACAGAGGAAACACTGGAGGATTAAAATGCGTAGCATATAAAATAACGAGAACTTATATGAATAGTAAATTGACCAATAAAATGTGAATAAAAAGCTAAATAAATAATAATCAGTTAAAAGCTAATCTAAAAAGGTGGGTCTTGAGTCTATTCTTAAAAACCTGAACATTTTCTGCGGTCCTGAGGTCCTCCGGCAGCCCGTTCCAGAGGCGAGGGCCGTAATAACTAAAAGAAGCTTCCCTACACCCTTTGTGAGGACCAACTCACTGATGACATCACTCAAAAAGGGCGGCGTCTCTAGAAACAGTCTTCAGACCAATGGAGTCAGTTGAGGAGAGACGCTGCTGCAGAATGCTGACAAATTAATGGCTAAAGTTTGGGTTTTTAAAACGACTGTTTCAGAATGAAGACATGTTGATGCATTAAAACACTGATCTACCCATTTATAAACCTCTACACTTTAACATGAGACTGTTTATAATATTAGTATTAGAGTGAAGGAATTGAAACTGAGTGAATGTAGACGGTACCATCGACAGCTGTTAGAACGTCAGAGGTGGTGTAAACTACAAAGTGCTTAACAGTCATTCACACTCTGAGGGCAGTGAGCTACACTGTAGCCACAGAAGAGGGAAGACCAGAGACAGACAGCACCAGACCCTCAGACCACCACCACCAGACCCTCAGACCTCCACCACAGACCCTCAGACCTCCACCACCAGACCACCACCAGATCCTCAGACCTCCACCACCAGACCCTCTGACCTCCACCACCAGACCCTCTGACCACCACCAAACCCTCAGACCTCCACCACCAGACCCTCAGACCTCCACCACCAGACCCTCTGACCACCACCAAACCCTCAGACCTCCACCACCAGACCTCCACCACCAGACCCTCAGACCTCCACCACCAGACCCTCAGACCTCCACCACCAGACCCTCTGACTTCCACCACCCAAAGCGCTTCACAGAAGCTCCATTATTCATTCAAGCACTCATTCTCACTCTGGTGGTGGTAAACTACGACTAACGTCTGTAGTCACAGCTGTCCTGGGGCAGTCTGACAGAAGACAGGCTACCATTCTGCGCCATTGGCCCTTCTGACCACCACCAACATTCACACATAGGCAATGTGGGTGAAGTGTCTTGCCCAAGGACACAACGACAATGTAATCCAGACAGAGCTGGGGATCGAACCAGCGACCCTCTGGTTGCCAGACCGGCCACTCGCCCAACTGAGCTACAAGCCGCCCCACTATTGGGTGGGGATGCATCGCTTCTGTAACCTTGGATCAAGTTATTGGTGAGGACATGTCACCTCCAGACCTTGTCAACATTTTTTTGAGTACCACTTGTGTTGCGCGGACTTTTTGCAGACATTTGCTACACCATTGCTTTGCATGCAGTAATTTCCATATTCACTGGATGGAAATTGGTTATTATTTTAATATGTATTTAATTAAAACTGTAATAATGTATTTTGTATATTGCAAGAGGTGTTTTTGTTTTCAAGAATGTAATACCGGTAATTAAATTGGCTTCCAGCACATATGCACATCACTGGGGCTAATTTATACTCCAGGGAGCTGCAGGTAATGTCAAATAAATTGTTACATTACAATATTACTGTATTTTAAATGTAAGGCATTACACTACTATTGCATTACTTTTAAGCTACTCTCACCAAAGTAACTGCAAATATGGATTTGACCATCTAAATGTAGCTCAGGACACTCAATGAGCTTATTCTACATCCAGTGGGAGGCGATGTGATGGATACATGTGATGATGCGGCGTGTAGCTCAGTTGGTAGAGTCTGGCAACCGGAGGGTCGCCGGTTCGATTCCCAGCTCTGGCTGGGTTACATTCACCCAACTTGCCTGTATGAATGTGTTTGAAGACTAAACTCCCAGTATGGTTTTAGTATTTTAAAAAGTCAGTGGAAAAACAACAGGTGGTGAATGATGCATCAAACAAACACCCTTTTTTGGGATTCCCAATATTTTTGCCACAACATCCAGCAATATTTCTACATGTAGTTCTATTCCCAAGTGTCATCGCTTCTAATTACTCGTTTTTATGTGTAGTCACTCTCAGCTTTAACATCTAAGCTTCTGTAGCAGCTAAACTGCTCAACTCTGCCACCTACTGATGGAAAGAGAGAATGCGTGAATTTCAAGCTCTCGTAACAACCCAGTTTTCGTAACTACCTCCAACCTTGTAATATTACACATTATTCAAACTGCTTTTAAAAAGCAACCAAACATTTCATCAGATGATCAGTGGTCAACTCACCTAGCAGGCCTCCGTATGATGGAGACTGTTTGGGTGGAACACCAAAGAAAAGCTGCCCTATTCTGTCAAGATACTGAGCAGCCAGGGGCATTTAAAGAGAAACAAAAAGAAAGAGACAGTGTTGAAAACATGGCCATACTTCCATCAATATAAATAAACTAACTGGATTTAATGACCAGTCTCACCTCGTTATACATGGGATCCCTCTTCAGGGACGGCTGATATTGCTCACACAACACTGTGAAAACTGTTAATTTACCCCTGAAAAGAGAAAAGAAACAACAGTTTAAAACACATTCAGTTATTTTTCTAACACATTTTAAAAACATTTATAACTAGACAACAAAACATGCACAATAAGAGTTCCTTCGAGGATGAGAATCAGTAGACTATCCTCACCCATCCACTGCCAGCAGCAGAAACCAGATAAAGTTTAGTAGAGGCTGGACGAAGGGGGGGCCTCCCTCTATGGACGGGTGTTTCTCTGTGTACGTGCTGAACACCACGGAAGCACTGGTTTTGTTCTTTAAGCAAAGGAACCTGGAAAGGTTGAAAGGTGAAAACGAGGATGAGACCAAAAACACACCTGAACAATTAAGACTCATTACAAAATCAAAGTCTGACCAGCTTTAAGCCCCACCACCTCCATTGTTTTTACTTTTAACTAAACACACTTCTGGTCATTTTCTCTAGGGCAGTGGTTCCCAAACTGATGGGCACGCCCCTTTGTGTGGGGGGGACGCAGGATGATTTATTTTTAGATGAATGCTAGGACACTGGTTGGACAGGTTTTTGACAGGGCTAACACAGAAACACAAAGATCACCTTCAGCAACAAGCAGGCATTGAGAAGGTGAGAGTAAATAATTTTTTTGTAAAATTAAATCATTACATTTTCTCAAGAGTTTTTCATGTTTTAAAACTCATTTTGCACAGAGGCATTTTTTGAAGGTTATATTGAGCTGTACATGTGGTTAGTTTGTTGTTTGTAAGATAAAGTTCAAGTTTATTTCGTTAATTGCAGTTACTTTTATTGTTCAAACGAAACGAAAAGAAGGGTTAGGATGTGAAATACCGTATTGACCTGAATATAAGACAAGGTTTTTTTTCATTGAAAAAAAATGTGGAAAAATTGGGGATCATCTTATAATCAGGGTCTAGTTTCTTTGGGGTCATTACACGACTGAACCAGTAGAGGGCGCAGGCTTCTGGTCAAAGCGGCATCAACAGGAAGAAGATCAAATGGCAACCAGTCCCGTCCAGACCAGCTCAAAGTTACAGGTCCACTGGGGATTAAAATGCCTGATGGTCAGTCCAGCCAGGTCCACTTCCAGATCCAGGGAAGGTACCGTATGGACCTGAATATAGGACGACCCCGATTATAAGATGACCCCACCACCTTCTTTATACTGGTCTTCAGAAAAAAAGACTAAATTCACTTTTTAAAGAAACTATTTTTATTGAAATTTTGAGAAAATCATTTAAAATAATACCATAATTACAGACTGCTTTAATATTTGCCTATTAATCAGGGGTCAAAGTTCTCCATCATGGTGACAGATTTCAGTCAATTGGAAAAAACAAGAAAAAAGTTCCATTAAATCTTTTTCATTCTCTCAGTCTTCCTCTGTGTGTGCGTGCGTGCGTGCGTGTGTGCGTGCGTGTTTGTGGCGCAGCTGAGACGTGAGACGGCGTGCCCGTAGTAAACACACAGACTTCTGCTCTCGACTTTGTGAGAGTAGGGTACAGAAAGTAGGGATGAGTAGGGAGGTGACGTGTGACGCGAGCCGCCGAGTTCTCACCTGGACAGAAGTCCAAGCTGAGCTGCCCACGCTGAAAGCTCCTTCCCAGGTTCTGGAGGTGAACTTGGCTGGGCTGATCATCATCATAATCCCCAGTGGGCCTGTAACTGAGCTTTTCTGGAACCAGGACCAGTCGAGGCCTGAGCCGCTTCCTGTTGCTGCCGCTTTGACTAGAAGCCTGCCCCCTCTGCTGGTTTGGTTGTGTAATGACCCCAAAAACCTAGGCTGCGATTATAAGACGACCCCGCCCTTTTCACATTTTATTCAATAAAAAAACCCTCGTCTTATATTCGGGTCAATACAGTACTTTCAGCGTGAACGGCTCAGCTCTGACTTCTGTCCAGGTGAGGGCTCGATTGGTCGATTCACACACACTCTCTTCCTCGCACAGCTGCACCAAACCTTGTCGCTATTTCTGTACCCGACTCATGTATCTTTATTTGTGCCACAAACAGACACACACACACACAGAGAGAGAGAGAAGGAGGGAGAGAAAGAGAGAGGGAGGGAGAGAAAGAGAGAGGAAGGGAGACTGAGCGCTATAAGAAAGAGAGAGAAAGAGATTTAACGGAACTTTCTGGGGGGCATGGGAAAGCATGTGTAAAATCAAGGGGGGCCCAGAAGAAAAGGTTTGGGAATCACTGCTCTAGAGGATTTGACTTCTGTTGATTTACATTTTAATATTACTTTTTCTAATTCAATTCAAACCAGCTTTATTTATAAAGTACCTTAAAAACCCGTGTAGGAACAAAGAGCTTGAACAAGTATTAGTTATTAGATGCAAAGCAATAAATAACAACATGACTGTGTAAGTCAGTAAGGGTTACGGGGGGGGTACATTTCAACTGTGTAGACTGGTTAAAAAACAACATAGTGGGCGGAGCCTTAAACTGGGTACTCACAGGTAAAGTAGGTAGAAATCCTACATCTACAAGACACCCTCCCCCTCCCCCCCTTTTAAAACTTTATTTGTTTATTTATTTTTCTTCTGTTTTATGCATTACTGCCCCCCTTTCTTTGAGTTATTTTGTAGGTTTTAATTTGCTTGTTTGAGAAAAAAAAATATTTGAAAACTAGTTGGAGAATATCAGTATTTCAGTGTTTTGTATATTGTGTCAATTTTGTATATTCTTCTGAGAAACAAAAAAAAAAAAATCCTACATCTAGTTCTGATTTACAGTAAGAACCACACCCACTGGTGACATCACTCACAGTGGAGTCTCTAGATACAGGAAGTGGTCCTCTGACTGGAGCGATGCTCATGGATGGTCAGATTAGAACACTAGATTACCTGTTTGTTAACCTCTAAAAGACCGTTGGTTCAGTTCATGGTTTAGCAGCTAATTCAGACGTTGTTCAGTCTAACAAACATCTCATGGTAGACTTTAACCCATAGGTACACTCAATAGGAGGCCTCCTATTTCTGGCCCCCAAGCAATTACTGTCCCCAAAGCTGTCCATATTTCATCAAATCCACCATGAAACGGTGCCATGACAGCTTCAGGAGGTGGAGCTACTGCTGGTGAGCATTGACACGCACCCCCCCGTACCCCAATCCCCCTGCAAACCTATCACACACCCCACCCTCTCACATTAATATTTTGTAAAATCCACACGAATCACCACCGCATCTCTCGCGTTGCTTCCCCCCACCCCAGCCCGGGGACTCCTCCATGGATAGTCATCGGGCCCTTTCAGGTTTGTAATTGAGTACCGCTGCTGTAGAGGTTTCAGACAGGTAACATAATGCTCCAACACATCGCTATGACTGTCTTGACCTGAACATTTGCAGCTAATTTGTCACCATTCAGCAGCAGCATCACTTATGATATAACCAGCTGCGTATGGCTTCAGTCAGAGGACTACTTCCTGTTTCTAGAGACTCCACCTACTTTTAGTGATGTCACTGATCCTTAGTGTAGATAAATATCCCTTTAAGTTGATGCTTTCATCTCATTTACTCACTGTAGGACAGCCTGCGCCACAAACATGTCGACCTCGCTGCGGTAACCTCGAGACGACGAATACTCCACCAGCATCTGAGCACAGCCCTCCCCGTCAGATGAATGTAGGAAATGGTAACGAGACTCGCTGTAGTTTTGCTCTGGAAGACACAAACAGGACGGTGTTAACACACAGCCTGTCGACTGGACTACAGGATTCTCTTCAGTTTATGGTTCCTCTGAAGAAGTTCCACACAAAACCTTTAGACCTTAAGCCTAGTTTATACTTCTCCAACAGCACGTTTGCGATCACATGCACGCCTACGAAGACGTTTTTGATTTATACTTCTCCGTTGGTGTTGTGAAGCAATTCTTCACCAGGACAGCAGAGGGCGTATAACTTTTCTGCAGTAACGTCTCTGGTCGAACAAAGTTTGTTTACTTCAGCTTAGTAATGGCCGACAGAGTGAATTTTGATTGAGCTGGAACGGATTGATGTCAATGAACAAACAATGTTGTTAAAAAGAATTAAACAGGAGTGAAGGAGACGACGGCGTCTGTTGAATGTCCGTCCACTGAACAGGACAAGGCAGAGGACGAGCGAATCTGTAAACTGAAAATTTACAGTTACCAAATTTTATAACTCTTACCGACGTCATATTGCTTATGATGGTGTGTTCGATCTTTAAAAAATGAAAAGATGTGAGAAGGTTATGGATGTTCATTAGGGATGCAGCGAAATGAAAATTCTTGGCCGAAACTGAAAACCAAAAATGAAAACAAGGAAAGAAATGATTATGTCAATTATTAGAACCATAGAATCTATGATGTAAACTAACCTCACTAAAATCAAGGCATTGCATTAAATTAATACAAAACTATGAAAACAATGGTGAGAGGAGGGGAAAATACTGCTTGTAACTTGGAAAAGCCCCTGTCTGAAGATGTGAAAGCAACAGAATGCAGCAGCAGCACGCAGCAGCCGCAACAGGGAAAAAAACAACACTCTGGTTCTGGTTTGACTCGGGCCGAGTCAGGGCTGGACTGGGACAGAAAAATGTTGTGGCAGTCCAACATGATCTAACAGGTAGGGTTGTCACGGTATGAAAATGTACCTTCACGGTTATTGTGACCAAAATTATCACAGTTTTCGGTATTATCGCAGTATTTTTTTTAAAGGATGTTGAATATGTTCAACTAGACAACTAAATAAACCCTTTATATCAGGATAATATTGTCCTCAGCTTGTGTCCTTCCAGTGAGCTTTTCAGATTTGGGGAGATGTCATCAGGGAGTAATCATTGTTAAATTCATAATACCGTATTTGCCCGCATATAAGACGAGGTTTTTTTCATTGAAAATAATTTGAAAAAGGGGGGGTCGTCTTATTATCGCGCCCTAGTTTTTCCGGCGGAGGGCGCAGGCTTTTTGGTCAAAGCGGCAGGAAGCAGCTCAGACCGCGAGCGGTTCCAGAGGTCCGGGCCTGGCCTAGTTCAAAGTTACAGGTTTACTAGTACTGAGGATTAAAATGTCCAGAAAATGTCCAGACCCAGCAGGTGTTTTCAGCAGCAGACTCTGTACAGGTGAGGGCTCGCGTCGCTCGCTCGATTCACACACGCTTTCTCCCTCAGAACCTCATCCGTCTCACCGTTCTTTATATGCACCCGACACACACACCTACACACTCCCTCACACATACAGCGGGTTTGTGTGTGCGCGCGATCATGGCGCAACAGCATGTTTGTGTGTGCGCGCGATCATGGCGCAACAGTGGGTTTGTGTGTGTGTGTACGATCATGGCGCAAAAGTGGGTTTGTGTGTGTGTCTGCGCAATAATTGCGTAACAGCGGGTTTGTGTGTGTCTGCACGATCATGGCGCAAAAGCGGGTTTGTGTGTGTGTCTGCGCAATAATTGCGTAACAGCGGGTTTGTGTGTGCGCGCGACCATGGCTCAACAGCGGGTTTGTGTGTGTGTACGATCATGGCGCAAAAGCGAGTTTGTGTGTGTGTGTCTGCACGATCATGGCGCAAAAGCGGGTTTGTGTGTGTGTGCGCCATCATGGCACAGCAGCCGGTTTGTGTGTCTGTTCGTTCATGGCGCAGCTGTGTGTGTGTGTGTGTGTCTGTGCATTTTGCCGCAGCAGCGTGTGTGTGTAAACAAGCTTCCCCTACATGAAAACTCCATCTCAGCTCCACAACTGGATGTGAAGTTCATCAGTGTCTGATGATCGCGAAGTTGCACAATCTGACCGTGAAAGCTCTTGTCAGCAAAGGTGCGTTGGGCAGAGAGATCAGTACGGTGGACTGGTGGACTAGTTGTGTGCACCACTGTTAATAAGCAAATATTAAAGCAGTCTGGAATTATTAGTAGCTTTAGTTAAATTATTTTCTCAAAATTTCAATAAAAATTGTTTCTTTAAAAAGTGAATTTAGTCTTTTTTTTTCTGAAGATTAGTCTTGAAAGGGGGGGTCGTCTTATAATCAGGGTCGTCCTATATTCGGGCAAATACGGTAATTCATAATCAATCAGAATTGGCGACTGTAGATCAGTTGACCAAGACCCTATTGTACTGCATGGGCCACCGTACTTGACAAAAACCTTGTTGCTATGGTTACCCATCGTACGTTACGGTAAAGTGGTATTCTCTCTGTACTGCTCCCGCTCCCCGCATCATGGCTAATAAACAACCAGTCATTTTCTGCTAAGCTGGAGTTCTGGTGAATTTATTTTGACATGCTTCATTAAGCAGCATCAACAATGACCAGCTCTTATCTGCCCGCTGGGAGCCCTGTAGCGTCATTTCAATATGGGGGTGACTGCGACACGGTTTATATAAGTCCTCACATCATGTATTTCAGCTAAAGCGCTAACGTTAACTTCCTTGCATTGACTGTAGAGTTGTGGGTGACGGTCACGCAGATGTGTGATGAGATTTCACATGTTGCTGCATTTTGCAGACACTTTTTTCCGGCACGTTCTGCAAACAACTGTCCCTCAGCATTCTTCAAACCCCAAAATATGCCCAAACTTCTGACTTTATCTTCTTTGAGGGCTGATAGATGCCCTCAGCGCTGTTTTCTCCTCTCTCCGCCGTCGTTTTAGCTTTAGCTTAAGTTTCAGTTGTAAACACTACAAAGTGCGCATGTATGGAAGCTTCAGCAGATGGAACGGTGGCTGAATGGCTCACCACGCCTACACTGAGAACGTGGTAATCCACCGAGATTTTTTTTTTTTTTAAACATGACGGTAATTATTATTGTCAACATTTTTAACGGGGTCTACCGCTACACCGGTAACCATGACAACCCTACTTACAGGTGATGTTTGGTTTCTGTCTGGGGGGGTGAGACCTGTAAGCCATGTCACATGCAAGTATGCCACCGCACACTGTTCCAGCGCTCTGCAACGAGTGGAGCAAATTGAAACAAGCCGCTGTGTGAATGACTCGTTGCGATCCAGACCGGCTCAAAATCACAAGCAGAGATAAAGAAATAAGTCCACACCGCACCACGCAGCACTGGCTCTCATCCTCTGATCGGGTGCTGGCTGCACTATTTGCTCACCACATCACCTTTTGGCTGTGTTGTTTCGGTGATTTAGGTGTTTCAGCCGAAAACAGAAAATGCAATTTTGGGTCATTTTCGGTGGCCGAAATTCTGGTGCATCCCTAATATTTATATAGTGCTTTCTAGAGTCTACCTTCTCAGTTCACATCACACACTGGTGGTGATCAGCTACATTCTAGCCTCTGCTGTCCTGGGGCACACTGACAGAGGTGGAGATGCCATGCACTGGCACCACCAGGTCCCTCAGACCACCACCAGGTCCCTCAGACCACCACCAGGTCCCTCAGACCACCACCAGTAGACAAGATGGGTGAAGTGTCTCCAAGGACACAACAACAAAGTAACCCAGCTGGAGCTGGGATCGAACCGGCGACCCTCTGGTTGCTAGACGGCGACTCAAAATAAAACAAAAAAACAAGAACCAAGGTGTAACCAACAAACAAACGATTTAAATGTTAAAAGTAAAGGTTAGCTGATTACCTTTCCACAGGATGACTGCCAGCAGCTGGTGGAGTTTGGGGTGACCCAACTTGCCGGACCCTCCAGTGGACCATTTCAAAGCTCTGGAAACGAATGCTACTCTCTCTGGAGAGTTCTGATCCATCAGACTGAACAGCTTGGCCAGACATTCTGCTCCACACACAAACACACAAATCACTGAGTGTGTAGTCTGAAAGGAACTCATTAAAACACATCTTGAAGCTTAACGTCTCATCAAGTTAAGGTTTAAACATCTGAAATATAAAATCTAGCAAACAGCAAAACCTGAAATAATCATCCACCTCACTGCCAGTACATCATTAACCCAAAGCATCCAACAGCTGTAACTAAACCACTTTGAAACACTTTCCTCTTTAGGGATCCTGCTTTTACACGTCTTGTTTTACATGTTTGTTTGACAATAGGGAAACAAAATCAGCTGATATTTGTGTGATTTCTCACTCAGGTTGCTTGATAATGGAAATCAGTTAAGATTTTTGGTCAATATTAAAATCATGATCATTTAATAAAATTACTGAACGTGTTGGAAACACTGAATACTGCAAAGTAGCTCATCAAAATAAGAGCGTTAAGCCTCGCCCCAACTCAGGCAGAGATCCACACTCTGCAGGGCGCACTAGACTGTATGTTATGATACGTTCATTTCAACAGTTATACATTCTTACATAATTGTATGTTTTGAATGTTTTTGATTAAGCTAAAACTAAAATATCCAGAGATGACGTTTTAGGGAGGGTTTTGCAGTTACAGATTTACATAAGCAGGTGGCAGAGTTTTGCTGTTTAAAGAGAATTAAAACTTGTAGGAGTTTCAATTTTGAGACCAAAATGAGTTTTATCATACTAGAATGAATATGGACAACCATGAACATATCAAATGTCCAAATTATTTAGGATGAGATTTAAAGGATTATTTTATAACAGGCAGCTTAAAACACTCATACTAAATAAACCTAATCGATCAGTAACATGTAGAGAACATGGACAGACAGACTGAGCTGCTATAGAAGCAGAGATGAGCTGCTAGGAGAGCCTGAAAATGTGTGGCTTCTCGAGAGGTGTTGCTTGGAAATAGAATTTTATCAGCTAATATCATAGCGTGTGGAGGTCCTGATTTTTAAAATTGAGGTCTACTTTGGATGATATCTGTATTTTGCCCTTTTTCTGCCATCTTTACTTGTGCTGACTTTAAAAAAAACACCATAAGACAAATCTGAGTAGAGCCTTCTGAAGAAGTGGGAGAAAACTCCATCTGGATGGCATGACAGTAAAAACAGAATTTGACAAAATTATTTATATATTTTTAATACATTGATTTAGTGGTCGCTGAAATTAAAACTGAAATTAGGGTTGGGCGATAAAACAATAACGATATATATCTCAAAATAACTTTTCCTCAATAGAGCAATATGAACAGGTCAATAAAAATTTGATATATATATATAAAAAAAAAAAAGACGAACAGCCAATCGTAATAAGTGTTGCTCAGCGTTAGACCAATCAGAGGCTGGAATAGAGCTACAGTATGTGCGGTAGCAGCTAGGGCTAACTGCTATCGTTTGTGCAGCTGTTGCCTCTTCGGTAGCTGGAAGATGGGAAAAATGAGTGATTTGAAAAGTATTATATTTTTATCAGTTTTTATCAGAGTTAACTGGCGACTAAAACAGAGCACATTTATTTACAGGCTGTGGTAAATGTGCTGACTCGGTTGTTCCTGGTCTTCTGAACAAAAATGGACTTAAAGCAGACACTTCATCATTATTATTAGAAAATGATTGTATTTGTTGGCAGTTCATGTTCTCAGTTTGGTTTTCAGTTTTTGATAAGTGTTTGAGTTGAAGTTAAAGTAGTGTGCTGTGTGGTTTGGGTCAGGTCCGGACAGTGTTTAATGTGACCATGTCATCCCGTGTTCAGGTTAAGCTTTTGGGTCCACTGAGAACTCTACTTCAGTCGTGTGGAGGTATTTTGGGTATTTAGAATCTAATCTAATTTAGAAATCTTCAAATTTCACTTCATAGTATCAGGGAACAATTAAGATCAACCAAAACAGGGATTTGTTTTATATTGTGATAAATATTGTTATTGACCAATATGAAAAATGATATCGTGATCGGATTTTTTTTTTCATATTGCCCAGCCCTACCTGAAATACAAACTAAATTATTCACACAGTCCTACTTCTCACATAATGAAAGGAAAGCATGTAAAATTAGAACAAACATCTTAGGGCATCACTAAGACAGCTTGAAACCCACCTAATATTTCATCTTCAAATTTAATATCAGACTTCTCCAAAACCTCCAACACCAGCATGGAAAGATCTGCTGCGCTGTTTTGCTGAAAAGCAAAACACAATTAACATTATGCCTCAGACAGCATTTTTCCACAGAGATTTTAGTAATGAATAAATAATGCTACTATAAAATATTACTAAATCTTATCTGCAAAGTTAAGTACTGGTTAACTGGACATGCAAACATGAGATTAAAAACTGATAGCTGTGGATGATCTTAAAGGGCGAGTTTCCTCAACAATTTGTGTACATGCAGGCTCTGATCAAATATGTTTCCAAATATGACATAAGTTTAATGTGAAAAACCTGGTGTAGTGCGTACCTGGTTATAGCTGAAGAAAAGCAGAGCACCATTGTACATCAGCTCTCTGGCCTCAGCGTGTTTTCCTTGTGACATATACCTGATGGGAAACAGAGACACTACCTGTAAACGACTCCTGCACGTTAATGTGAATTTTATATACAACCTTATTATACTACTGAACACCATCTGATGCTGCCACCTCGAGAAAAGGGCAGGCATGTTAAGAAATTTGCTTTAAAAACGATGTTTTCTGGACAGATTGGTAAATTTTTTAAAAGGGAGGAATCAGGTCTGGCAGCAAAACTAGTACTATAGGGCGGACACCGTTTTCTACCAAAACAACTACCTGTGACAAGTAATACACTAAAATAATATATAACCAAATGCTATCCTCCGGAAACATGGTTTTACTCAAAGTAAAACAATTAAACCAATTAAAAACACGTCGTTATAGTATTTTAGTGTGACGGACCAGCAGAATGTAGCTACACACCCAGCTAAGTGCTAACACAAATGAACAACCTCAACAAATCTCGCTAAGGTAATGACATTATAACACTGCTAAATCAACTGGCCTCTATATTCTGTTTCACTTCATGGTATTGTTTGGTATTACATGAAAAGAGCTGTCTCACGGCCATATTTTACTAGCTTTGCTAACACAATTTTGCTATCATCAGCTCGGTGCTGCTAGTGTTGCCACAGTAAGCCAATAGCCATCGTTCTTCTAAAGATAGAAAGGACAGCTATCCAATCAAACACAAGGACCAACAAGAGCAGGCGGCACCCGAAGGAAATCCAACCAATCGTGTACAAGCACTGTTCAAAGCACGGCTGACAGCAGAATGATCTGGAACAGGCAGGCCTGGACGTAACTACAAATGCACCCACGTAAGAACACATTGCGAAGTCTCACCTAAAAAATAAAGTTCTATACATTTGATGGGCTTCATAGTAATCTCCTTTTTCCACGCTGGCTCGAAGCTTTCCTTCGACCCGTTGGACACCTCCTCGGTTTCTGGCACTGGAGCACCTCAGGGACTCGGGCTCCGCCATGGTGCTTCCTTCGCAGCAGCAGCAACACTCAGGTGGGCGGAGCTAACGGCCCGGTTCCGTCTGCTGCCGTAAACCGGCGGATTCAGGGAACCTGGATAGTATGGCAAGCCGTTTTAACATTTATTAAGTAGACTGGATGTGTATTTAGATATCTATAAATCTATTGTTCCTAGTAGAAATTAACATTCCAGATATTCTTAATACCATTCTGACTATCTAGAATTAACATTTCAGATATCTGAATTGTAATTCTTCCTAGGACAAATGATGTCACATTTCCCATACATGTGTATTGGGTGTGCAGCGCCTCCTATCTGCAACTACATTCCTCCTATCTGGATTCAACATTATGGATAGTAGAAAGTGAATTCTGACTAGGAGAAACTCTCATTTTAGATAGCTCAAATTCAGCTGTCATGATGTCATTTTAGATATGGTGATGTTCACTGTTGTGGATTACAATTCCATGCCCTCTAAAACAGCATTATGGATAGGAGGAATGAAATAAGACATCAACAATATCAAAACAGATCGCAGTAAGTTATTTGTTCCTGGGAAAATTGTAATTCTGCCTGTCTACAACAAAAATAGTACTAGTGTAAATGTATGTTTGGATATCCAAAATACAATTACAGACAGGAAGAATAGAGTTTTAATTTTACCTGTCTGAATTAAGAGTTTTTACTAGTAACAGCAAACCCAATACACATGAATGGGAAATGTGACATTGTTTGTCCTAGGAAGAATTACATTTCAGATATCTGAAATGTTCATTCTAGATAGTCAGAATGTTATTATGGATATCTGGAATGTTAATTTCTACTAGGAACAATACATTTATAGATATCATTCTGAAATACATATCCAGGCTGCTTAATAAATGTTAAAATGGCCACCTTAAATTTTTAAGAAACTTAATTCCTACTAGTGCAGTTGTTATTATGGGTATCCTTAAATATAGTTTATACGAGTAACAACATTGCTGTTATCTTCATTTGGAATTTTGACTAGCAAGAATACAATTTGTACTAGGATAAACTAAATTATTGCTATATAAAATAGGAATTACAGAGCGGTCCGATTGTTGATTAAATATTAAAACGGCTTGCCATAGAACGTTAAAAAACAGTTATTCAACACTTTTTTTAATAAATCAACACATTAATTTAAAAATCATTCTTCTAAATTTACACTTACAAGATCTTGTACAATGACATTGCTAAAATAAATACATTTATTCAAGATCTCGTAGAGGAGAACAAAAACAGTTACATGAACAAAAAACAATAACAAGATTGCTAACAGCAATTCAGCAAAAGACAAAATGATAAAGTAGATAAAAAAGAGAAAGAAGAAGGGGGGCTAAATAACAAATCAACAGCAAAAATAAATAAAAATAAAAAATTGGGAGCAGAGAACAGTTTGGTCATCAATTTAAAAAAGCAGTAAAAAAAAAAAAAGCAGCAAATGATAAATGTCATGACAAATTTTGAAAGTGTGATTTGATGACATTTGAGTGACAGGAAGTATTGTTTAAACTAAGAATTTTATAAATGACAGTAAAACATTTCAATAAATAATTTCCTATGAGAATAAAAAAGATGATATTGTATAGGAGGCAGGCTGCCCATGTAAAATAAAATATGAACTAAATCAAAACACGGGATATCCTTGATTCTTAATGACAACCAGTTATGTATCTGTGTCCAGAAATTAGCTGAGACAGGACAAGAACAGAATAAATGTTACAATGTTTCACAGGCTGAGTCACAGAAAACACACAGATCTACCTCCAGTTAGGTTTAAACCTCTTCTTTAAATATTCTGCCACTGGGTATATATATTGTTAATTATTTTAAAATGTGTTTCTTTAATTTTTGGTGATACCAGCCATTTTACAGATTTAGAAAATGCCTCTTCCAAATAAGATTTGTCCTTATTGATAGTTTGCAGATGCCTTCCTGAACTATAATCATGAAAAAGAATGGATTTAAAATTAGCATGAATAAAATAGAATAGATTGGAATAGAATGGAATGGAATGGAATAGAATAGAATAGAATAGAATAGAATAGAATAGAATAGAATAGAATAGAATAGAATAGAATAGAATGGAATAGAATAGAATAGAATAGATATTCTTCATCTTAGCAGAGTCACTGAATACCACCTTTGCTCTAGAATTAACATTTCTGCCTGTTCTGATCCAGTGACTGGAAAGACGTCCTATGAAAAGACTCTTCTTTCCTCTTTAATAAAATCATTTTTTCTTCTTTACAAATTTAATGACAAATGAATAACATTAATTCTTTTTCCTAAATGTGTATTTTATCAGAATTCATTACTTAAGAAAGTAACAGTTAAATCATAATTAATGATAATATTTAAAATGAATTAAATACATCAAATGTCTCTAATTGATTATATAATCATGTTTATTATCAATCATGTTTCATATTAATATCAAGATATTAATAATGACCTTTATTTAGCTTAAACTATTTGTTTAAACCATGATTCTAATGAAATTCTCCTTTAGTTTCTGGAGAGGAAGTGAAAACAGATTCTTGATAACACTCCTAATGTTCCTGGCATCTCATTGGATAATTATAAGTCCTATAAAAACATGATTTCCGTATTCCTCCAGTTTTGAGTCTGAGTTCAGTCTCAAGTCTGAAGTCTGATCTCTGCTGACTGAGTCTCTGCTAAACATGTAGTCTGAGACCTGAGAGAATGATAGAGAGAGTGAGGAGAGGAGGCTTACTGTGTCCGAGGGGCGAAGGAGCTTGGGAGGGTACTGGACCAGGACTGAGAGCTGGCTGGAGGACAGCTGGTGGAAGGATCGGTGGTTCTGGAAGATCGAGGTAGGCAGAGGATAGGCAGGGTTGAAGCTGGAGTGAGGGGAATGTGGAGGAGCGAGGGACGGCAGCCGTGGTGGTTTTTCTGAGGGGAGGAAGGTGAGAGAGATAAGAACTGTGATAAACAATCAACATGTAGCAAGGAGGCCTGAGTTTACCACATAGGTTGTGGAACGGACTGGCGCCGTCTAGGTGTAGATCCACTCCTCTTATGCTCCTCTGCTAATGAAGTTGATAGGGTGCAGCTGGTGATGGTGATGATTAGGCAGATTGAGTGCAGCTGGTGGTGAACGGTGGAGGAGAGGAGTGTGGACATGACAGTACCCCCTCTCAAGGCGGGCAAGCAGAGGTGGAGGGCGCGGATTGCTCAAAGGCCGTGATGAGAGTGGGGTCCAGGATGAAGGAGCGTGGAACCCAGGACTGTTCTTCAAGACGGTAGCCCTCCCAGTCCACCAGGTACTGGACGCCACAACCACGAGGCTGGGAGGAGAGGATACGGCGGACGGTGTAGGCAGGATGACTGTCAATGTCCCGGGCAGGAGGAGGGGGCTCCACCGGGGGGCACAATGGACTAGTGTGGATGGGCTTGATGCGGGACACATGGAAAACAGGGTGCACCCGAAGGTGAAAGGGGAGCTTGAGGTGCACGGCAGAAGGACTGAGGACAGCCTCGATCTCAAATGGACCCAGGAACCAAGGGGACAGTTTCTGGGACCCGGCCCTGAGAGGAAAATCCCTAGAGGAGAGCCACACCTTCTGGCCGGGAACGTACTGTAGGTGGGAGCGGGGAGTCTGTCTGCAATCCGCTTGTTCTGGGCGGAGGGGAGATGGAGGGCAGCCTAGGTCATTTCCAGACCCGGCGACACCTGGCCACATGTGAGTGGATGGAGGGGATAACTGCATCTGGGAAGGAGGAGGGGAAAGGCCCGTGGCTGCTGACACATGGGAGTTGTGAGCGTACTCCACCCAGACGAGGTGCTGGCTCCAGGTGGTATAGGTTAGTAGAGCATAGACAACGCAGCATGTTCTCCATCTCCTGGTTGAGCCGCTCACACTGTCCGTTGGTCTGAGGGTAGTAACCTGACGACAGCTGGGACTTAGCACCTATGGACATGGAGGCTGGCTCAGCATCAGCTGACTGGACGTCTGACGCTTCTGTCCACTCAGTGTCTTCTCTGATTGGACCAAAGGCCTGCTGCTCCATTTCCAGCTGCTTGAAGCTGTTGGGATCAGTGACATCACTGGAGCAGGACTGTCTGGGGAAACGCTTCCTGCTGCCGTCCACCACCGACACGTCGGGTTCTCCTCAGACTCCAGCAGTGGCTGCGTGGAATCTGACCGAGAAAAAATGGAGTGCTGCAGCTGAGAGCTGGGGGTCTGGCCCTTGTACACCACGATGGAAGAATACTGAACCGTGCTGGCTGTGGTGTCAGCCACGTCGGCACCCTCATCACTGTCTGACACGCTGTGGCGAGGTGAGGACATACACGAGGAGCCGCCGATCCCACTGCTGCTCCTCAGACAGATACTTGTCCTTCTTCAGAGACAGGCTGGTCTTGTCCTCTTCAAAGCTGTTCTTCACTAGCCTAGTATACTAGACCATCAGTTCTGCTCTGCAGACTTTGGTCTAGACACGTTCCATTGGAACCTCAGCAGCCCACTGATTGGTCTGGTCAGGCTCGTACCGGGCCAATCACAACGCTTAAACGGGTTGGGTTAGCGTTCAACGCGTTTCTTGGTGGTCTTCATCACACTGTTCAGTCTGAAGGTTAGACACAAGACAAGTTTATAGTTTAGTTCTCCTGATTTCAATATTCAGACATCGTCATGTCTTCTGATGACCAGAAAGAATCAGGTTCAACCACTTCTTTACATTTTCTCTCAGTAAATGTTTATCACATAAAACACTGAGTTAGTGAATCACAAGGAAAGGATTGAGCTCAAACAGCTTTGTATTTGTCTTGTTGTCTAAGAGCTTGTTGTTGGTTTGGTTGATCTGTTCTAAGAACCCACTGGATTTGCTTCGTCTTCTTCCTGTTCAACAAATGTTCAAAACTAGTTACAATTTGTGCTTTAGTCTATTTTCTTGTCATGTTGAGGCTGTGGAAGAAAAACTGCTGATTCAGACTTTAGTTGAAAAGAGGATCTTTAATTAAACAAGATCACATCAGAACGGACACACACACACACACACACACACACACACACACACACACACACACACACACACACACACACTAAACAGCACTGAGGACTCTGAGGGTCGTAGGAATAGTCTGACTAGGGCTAGATGAACCACGTGACCGCCTGTCGGTGAGTTCAAAGCGTGTTGTAACTTTCTCTTTACAGCTTTGGGGAAAACCTAAAATATGAGAGAGAAAAAACTATAAAAAGAAACATGGCATTTTAGGAAGCTAAATCTTTCTTTAAAAATCCCCTGTTAATCATTTGGGCAAGTAATTTCAGGTGTACATTTAGCAGCTCAAATAGAAATAATAATCACGATTATTCACGTTTTAGTGAGACTGCAGTAACTGATTTGTGTCAGCAGGTGACAGAGTTGGGCTGTGTCACAAACATTTTGCATGTGTAAATAATGCTTAACAGAAAAGACGTCAGATGCATTGAGATAATATTACACTGGAAAAATATTAAACTAAACTAAGAAAAAAGTTGTTTTTGCCAGTAAAGAATTGTAAAGAAATTTCTGTATGAATCAAAATCACATTGAAAATCAGGGAATTCCACAGACGTGATTTCTCAGGTATGGCGGATCCTACAGGATGTACTTGTGGTTGTTAGCTCAGTTGCTTAGATTGTGGTGCTAATAACACCAAGGTCACGGGTTTGATCCCTGTATGGACCAAGCGCTCTAATCTTTGCCGATGCTTGCTTTTTTAGGGGGACAACAATGGCTGGGGGGATGAGGGGTCATGTGGGAGATCTGGGCACAACCCCAGCCTGGCCATGTGTCGAAGCATCCCCAGGCAACAGCAGGAAAACAATTTGCCTAAGGGGGGCAAATAAAAGACTTCCTAAAAGAGTTCTCAGCCTACACACCCACATTCGGTCATATAATGTCAGTGCAAAGTAACTCATGAATATTCTGCAGATACGTAAGGTGCTGATTTCTGGTATTTCATGGTTAATCATGACATGGGAGAGGTCAAGAAAATGCTATTTTACAGAGACTGAAATCGAGATGCTTGTGGAGGAACAGGGAAGTGTGCTATTTGGGGCAGCATGTAGGTAGAGTGGCCCATGGCAACTGGAGGATTGCAGGCTTGATCCCAGCTCCAGCAGCTCCACCTCTGTCAGTGTGCTCCAGGACAGCTGAGGCTACAACTAGCTGATCACCACCAGTGTGTGAATGTGTGAGCGAATGGGTGAATGTTGCTTTGGGGAGTGTAGAACTCTAGAAAGATCTATAGAAATACAGGATATTTACCATTTTATTTGGTGCATGGAGCACCTGGAAGTGACCATAAGCTGAAAGACGCTGTTGAACAACAACAATCAGTGCAGAGAAGGAAGTCTGGGTGAATTTCATTACGTCACCTTCAGACCGTTTTGTGGGTTTAGAGTTGAGTCCCCTGTTGAATCACGTGTTGACTTCTGTACATTCTGAATCACTCCTCAATAGTAAAACAAATCATCTGTTGATTCATTCATCCTGTTACACAAATGGCATTTTCTACATGGATAAATAGCATTAATGGTTTTAAACTGAACTTCTTTGTGTTTGGGAGAGACTGGAGAACTGTAGTTGTGATGGATTGAACTTCATTCTTACTTTAATTTGTCAGGTAAAAGTTTCTTTTGTCCAAACCAGGAAACATTCTGGTCAGTTACTCTCTTATAGAAATATTTCATTTCTAATGTAAAAAGTTCACACCATCAAATGTAATGATTGTGTATCTTGGTACATGTATTATCAAAAATATTTGAATTAAGTGAATCAGGGCTTTTGGAATATTATCAGTTTACATCCATTAGATGCACCGCTGACCAAACTCCTTTCATCATCCAATCTTTCATAAGTATGATTTCTTTTAGGGTAAAATGACTATTATTCATGAGGACAAAAGTTCTTTATAAATCATTTTCCAGAGAAACAGGACTTGCTGATTGAAATCTGAAAGTTTACCGGGAGGTTTTAGGGTTTCAAAGTCACATCTCTTAATAAAAGTCTGTTCCTCCCAGTTTACTGAATATAAGAGAAGGTATTTATGTCACTGCTATTTAGCTGTGATGAGGTGCATTACATCTTGCAGTACACATAAATGACGCTAGATGGAGACAAACACCATTCCGTGTATAACCCAGACACAACATTTCTACTGTCGATAGCGCAGTATGTGTCCTATATGTGCTTTTAGTTTCATTGAAGTTAATCATTGTGCAGATTTAATTGTGTCTGACCCGGAAACTGTTTGCTGTTTGTTTGTTTTTACTACGGAGTCGCCTTTTGAACGTGTTGTTGTGAAGGAAGTGGGTCATCACGTCCCACACGCAGGAAGGGTTTTCCGGTTAAAGTTTCCTTTGTGACTCGGAAGTGGCTGTTGGGATGCCGGAGCTGTTTATCCTCAGACACAACACATAAGTGACAACCATGATAAGTACGGATGGGTGTAAATATTAAACACTTAGCGTTAGGGCTCGTGTGTATAGACGGGGAAAGCCGCGTGATGCTGTAAATGCCTCGCTAGCGGCTAGCGCTAGCCTCAAGCTGCTAGAGGTTTTGGGGTTGTTTGCAGCGAGGCTCGGGACAAGTCGGGTGCAGTCGTAGCTGATATGTAATGGAATTGTGTTTTTATTGTCGTATTTGTCGTTGACTTTGTACTGCAGACCGACTTTAGCGTTTGTTTAGAATCCAACTCTTACTCAAACTAGCTAACAGTAGCCTAGCATGTGTGTGTTTTGGACAGTGACAGCTGCAGGTTGCGGACCCGTGACATTTGTGCAGAGGCCTCCTGACGCGTGAATTCCTCTGGAGCCAGCGACATCAGTTGTCATGATTCTTTTTAACTGCCTTCTAGACACAATGGCCCCTGTGTTTAAACACAAACACCACACTGGTCCACATTCCGCTGCTCATCGCCACGCTGGTCTCTTCTCTCAGCAGATCCGTTCAGTCCATTCCTGTCCTGCTGAAATGGGAAGGCGCCCCGGTAACACTCAGTAGCACTCAGGTGAGATCTCTATGGACTGGTTTTGGTGCAGCTTGGAGCCACATCCGTTACCTGTAGAAGCGCTCGTATTGGTATTGGTTTTCCTGTGTTTCACAGAAGCCGAGCTGCCTGGGCGTGCTCGCCTCCTCTGGGTGTTATTGTGACACTTTTGTCAGTGTGGGCGTGTGGGGACTGGGGAGGATTGTCTTCAGTGCGTCCACAACATGTTTAAACAGCAGCCATGTGTTAGGATGGGGCAAAGTCTCCTGTTTGTTAATGGCCAGGTTGATTAAATGTGTGACATTCGATATGCCAGATCACATGTAAGGATATAAAGCCAAACACACTTTCTGAGTCTTGCTGGACAAGCGATAAGCATCTCAGGAGATCACATGTTGAATTAAGGATGTGTGTGCACACATGATCTCACACTAGGACAGACAACCTGAAAATCATTTTGCGTCAAAATCTCAGATCATCTTCAAAATCCGTAAAACGATGATGAGTCATGCGGCCTTTCAGTAGGGCTGTGCACTTAATAGGGCTTAACTGATAAATGATTACTATTAAAATGGTTTTGTCACATTCCATTTTTTAAGCATGCTTTGATTTGATCATATGGCACCAGCAAAGTGACATTTATTCATTTATCTGTTTATTCCTCCAGACAGGCCAGGATTTAAAGCTACAGCTTGTTGTTGATAAACAGTTTTTGTTGCAAGGACATGACGCAGACAGTGACCCCAAAGACACCTACTTCTGTAAACACAAATACTGGCTACTAGGCTAAACCCGGTTGAAGATGATCTCTGTGCAGCTCCCACCTTGGTGTTATTTTTCTTCGTCTTTGAGGTTTACAAAGCGGATACATGTTTACAGACCTAGGTGTCTTTGGGGCCGCTGCGTCATATCCTTGCACCTTTCAGCGGAGGCTAAAGTCTAAAATAGTACCTGTAATTCCTTCGTGTTATTTTTTTATTTTCACTTGCAGTTGAGTTATTGAGGTCACTAAGCAGAATTAGAATCACTACTGAATGAGTTTTAAGGACTTTTTTCTCACAATGCTAGTTGTTACCATTCATTTACAGTGTTTTACGCTAAGCTAAAGCTAAAGGAGTACTGCCGGCTGGGCTGTTTACGAATTGTTTTTACCCACTTATCTTACTGAGTATTATGGCTATTGGCAATAGACAAAAAATCACTTTCTGGTGGAGTATCCCTTTAAAAGTATACTATGCAGTTTTGCTTGTTTTTAGCTCCCGCTAGTGTTAGTTTTAAATCACTGCCGTAAAAACGTTAGCATTGTTTCTGCTCAGAAACACCTCAATCTACCTGTTGAAATGTCTCCTCGGCCTTCACTGCTTTCTACTGGAGCGGTTCATCACTCAGTCAAAGAAATCAGCTGTTCAAGCAGGGAGAGATGGGAAAAATCAGGAATCATGAGCTAAAAACACTCCGGAGCTAGCATAACAGCTAGCCACATTGGGTTAGCCTAAGCTTCGTGAGATATGTGACTTTGTGAGACTTCAGGATCAGAGACTCAGAAGTTACAAACGTGGTATTCTGGATCCAAGCAGCAGATGGGGCTGAGGGACTTTTCATTAACCGGTAAAGGGTCAGATTAGCACAGACTGGATCAAGGACAAGATTTTAAATGAAAAAGTTACATAGTGTGCTTTTTAGCCACTCAGCACTAATTGATGCTAACAGGTTTTTGTTGTTTTTATTGGTTCGTCTGAACCTTTCCCCTCTCCAGGACTCCCCTAGCTGAGACGTTTGAACATTTTAGTTAAGTAGTATTTCCACATCTTGGTTGTTAATTTTTAAAATCTTGTTTTTAGTTGTTTTCTAACAGGAGAGAGGAGATCTAACTCCCAGTGTGACTCTATGTTCAGATTAGATCAGAAGACATGCAGTAGAACATAGCACTACTTAACCTCTTGCTGTTATTTTTATTTCAACTACGTATTATGCACACAAGTATTTTATTGTTTGAATTGAAGGTTTTGATTGTGTTTTATTATATAACTAAATGAATCAGGTGACTCCTACCTCAGTAGTCAGATGTAGTTTACCTGCAGAGAGCTGGTAGTTGGTTGTGATGGTAACTTTTGTGGTTTGTTTTCCACAGTTGGCTCCATTAGAGCATAAATAAAAAACATCAGTGCTGCATTTGTTTATATGTAAATATGACTGATGGTTACGTTCTGTTTAAAATCAGTTGTTTTTGATATTGGGGTTTGAAATCTTGTGGTAAAACAACAGATCATTTGTCATCGTTGAGATGAAGACTAGAAATGACTGTGATACAATCTGGAGGCTGATCCTAACACAGCTCCATATTAATGGTTTCTGTTCAGACACAGAGCTGTGTGTGAACTGTCCTCTGTTATAATGTTGGACGTGTCCCCATAAGGTGCGTCCTGCTTCAGGAGTTTCCTCCTCCAGCAGCTCTAGGTGAACTGAATGTTTGGAAATAACACAAAGGCAGTGAAAAGGCTGAAGAGAGAAATCTATAAATGTCTTAAAACAGCTGCTACAGCGACAGCCCTGGTGTCTGCGTTCATCCTCAGCCTTCAGCTCCACACTCTTCCTCCGGGACTCGTTTGTGGGACAGGGTCCTGGAATGGTGCCCAGTTTCCAAGAAAACAGTTTTTTGACTTCTAAAGCCAGTTGAAGTCCCTGTAGCTTTAGGTTTGTCTTTAATTCGACTGTTGAGTTAAAATGTGAGTCTTAGCTCATGTTAACAGGGTTATAGTAACTGATAAATACTTTATCAGCGTCCTTTAGTCAGACCATCTTGCATCCTGATTGATTCTTGACATATTAAAGTTTGTCATTTGTCTTAATTCCAGGTCACGCTGTCACCATGGCAACAATAGACTCCCTCAAAGGGGAGGAGCCAAGTCCTGGCACCATGGAGGTTTCTGGGACTTCCTGTTCATCCCTGAGTCCCCAGAGTGAGGCGGTGACCAATGAGCTTCAGGAGCTCTCACTTCAGCCGGCTCCCAATCTTCTGCCTCTGCAGGAGCGTAAGAACGGTGAGACAAAGAACTCTACTCTGCAAAACACTTTAGTGTTCAGATAGATGTCCAAGAAGACGTCTTTTCTCATAGCAACAATGTTGAGCATTGGGAGCATCTTCAGTCTCAGTGTCCAGCAACAAGCCACATGCCGACACACTCTCAGTAAAATGTCAAGAAGCTGTGTCCAGAGGAAACCTCATGTTCATGTTGAGGATGCAAAACTGTCTGATCTGAACAGGCATACAGGCAAAAACATCTACAGCTGTTCAGTTTTCAAGTGGTTTGTTAATGTTTCAACACAAATGTTTTTGTATCCATTCATACATTTAAACATTAACCATCAGATTCAACAAAGAGTTTTCACTCAGACAGCATGTTGTACTAGAGGGGGACCAGTAGACGGAGACAGAGGTCTAATGGCAGATTAGGACCTGACCTGACCTCAGAGAGCAACATTTTTATTCAACACAATTCTGTTTCATTTATGCATATTGGTGTCAGTGATTTGTAGATTATAGTAACGTGTATAAGTACTTTTAAAAACACATTTTCAAACTGTACTGAGTTGTTTAACCAGCAGAAAGAGTCCCAGGTTGCTCTGATGTGAATCTGTGTGCGTGATACTGGATACGTGTGGTTGGAGAGTGACAAAAGATTTCGGGGAATAAAGTACATCAAATCCAGGTAGGAGATCCCAGAGGGACGGCGGTTCAGTCCCCTCTGGACCAGAGACGGATCAGAGATTTGTTTACATCTACACCTGTGATAGAGCTAGGACAGAACCTGGACTCAGCCCCTCCAGACCTGGTGCTTCTCTGTTTACCTCCATTTGTGTTCGTGGAGCAGAAAGCATTTTTCTCTTAACCCTGTTTCTGGAGCACCCCCCTGACTTCTGCAGTTTTCTGCTCAGAGCCTTAGTTGTTGCTTTACCTGATCAGCTGGACCTGTGATGGACGAAGTTCTAGGTTTTTATAGACAAATCACACAAAACAAGTTTGACCACCATGACTGTCTTGGTTTAATATAACAAAGGTTGAGAATGTTTCTGCTACAGAGTCCTGGGCAGTGTAACTAACACACATGCACACGCACACACACATGCACACGCACACACACCTGGGTATTTTAGGAGAATCAGCCATACTGGGCTGGCTGTCACTCCAGGCTGGTCTCTGGCTGCTGCTGTTTTGGACGTACTGGTAGTGTGGTTTAAGCCTAGTTTATACTTCTCCGTCTGCGTCGTTACGGAGACGCGCAACGCCATTATACGTCAACGCAAGAGCTCTCCGACATCCACGCAAGGACGGACGGAGTCGAGCTCACTTTTCTAAACATCCGTCGAACGAGACGGAGAGCGCACGTCTCTGATTGGTCGGCTCAACACCTCGTGATCATTTCCGGCTTGACGCTGGTATCAACAGAGTAGTAATAGTAAAATCTCAGCAAAGCAGATATGGATCAGCTCGAGAAACGTCTGGCAGACGAAGTACGAACATTTATATAATCCATCAGTGTCCCTAAAGGGTTAAACAGGAGCTACATAATCGCTCGTCGTCTGCCTCGTCCTCACTGAACGGACGGACTCCTGTTGTAGTCTCCTCACTCCTGTTTAATTCATTTTAACAATATTGATTGTTCCTCGAGATCAATCTGTTCAAACTCAATCAAAATTCGCTCTCTGTCTTCCATTACTGAGCTGAAGTAAACAAACTTTGGTCGACTGAGGCATTACTGCAGAAAAGTTATGTGCCCTCTGCTGTCCTGGTGGAGAATTGCTTCACAACACTGACGGAGAAGTAAACATCAAAAACGTCTCCGTCAATACGTGTGCATGTGAGCGTGAACGTGCTGTCGGAGAAGTATAAACTAGGCTTTGGTCTAGAGACGAGGTTGGGTTGATACATATTTGATCACCTGTGGGGGTCAGTCTAACGTGCACAAGTTAAAGGGTGAATCAGATGATAAAAATAGAGAAGCAGTTCATGCACAAAAGAGTGATGAACTTTAGCAGTAGTTTAGGTGTGAGAGGAAGTATAGTGTGGTTTTTGTGACCTCCAGTGACATTTCTAAATGTTTAGCTGCTTGTCACACACACTCTCACGGCCTCAGGCCACCACTCCCTCGTTGAAACTATCTCTGCTCTTGTTGGCTGATTCCTGACACTTTACTCTGCCACTCAGATGCAGACAAGTCGATGCAGGTATGACTGCAGCTAACCTAGCATCAACATGCTTTTAGACAAGTCCCCTGCAGGAGCTTTCTCTGGTGTGCACATTTTAACCCTTAAAACTAAACGAGGCCTGGATAGTAAAACCTATCTGATAGCAGGTTATGCAGTTTGTTTATTTCCTCTGTGTTAGAGGAGTGTTTGGGGATTGTAATGTGCATGTACACATGAAGAGGTGACGTTAATCAGCATGACGACTGGAGACAGATGTCCTGAGATGTCCAAATGCTGAGATGTAAACAGACCAGTTTTAGAAGGTCTTAATTTCCTGTCTTCCTGGTTCCAGACTTGCCCCTGGGCCGTTAAGCAGGAAAACAAAAGCAGTCAGGCTCTGATTATGCGCCTGAGATTATTCACAAAACTTTGAAGTAGAGAAGCCAGTCTGAGTGTAGGAGTAGGGGCTGTAGGAGCGGCAGGAGGAGGAGGATGGAGAAGTCGAGAGGAGGGGGAGGTCATGTCTGAAATGGCAGCATTGCATAACTTCTCAGAGGGAGCAGAAGGAAGGAGAGGAAAAATGGAAAGCAAGAAGAGAGGGGTGTGCTAGTTCTACTTGAGGGGGTGTGGCTTGGCACCAGTGTGTTCTTACATTTTACTTAGTTCTTAATTAGCTGAAAGTGAAAAGGAGACATTTTTCCGACTTTCTATTGAAACATTTTATGTACTGTTGGTTCCTGGTAGCAAGAGGGAACAAAGGTGGACCCATAGTGAGAGGCAGGAACCAGGGGGTGGGCCTTGTTCTTACCCAAGAAGGAATGAGACCCACACACACCCTTTTTTGCCGGGACAGGCACACACTTGTAGACTCTGTGTGGACAGGAGGGCGTGAGGTGCTGTACTACCTGTGGAATAGCAGCTGCTGGTTGGAGGAGAGCTCTTCTCTTTCGGAGTGTCTCTCCAGCTGGTGAAGGTTGACCACCCTGCTGACTGCTGCTGTTTGGGGAACCTGAATCCCTGAACATGTCAGAGAGGTGAAGATTCCTTTGGCATGGTGCAGAGGGACATGACCATCCTGTCAGGTAAAGTCTACCTTCAGCTGGTTTTAGAACTCTCTCTAGGATGAGAATGTGGATTTGTTTGGTTATTTATTTATTTATTGATTGCTTTATTGAGACCTCCATAGCTGCTGCTGTAAAGTTTAAAGGACAAATAAAAACTGGTAGAATAAATTGGTGTCCTCAGGGCAGAAGAAACGTGTGGGACTCTGAGGCCTGTCCCAGTTCTCTCTCTGAAGTAAAACCTGGTGGCATGTTGAAAGATGCAGCCCCTCACTCTCAGCAGCTGTCCTGCCTGGTTAGCTGTTGAGCTCAGACTTGAGACTGGGCCAGGTTCCAGGTCGAGCTGCAGATTAGCTGAAAGATGTGGATTAGAGACACAACATGGGCTCTGTGGCAGACCGGAGCTGGAGGGGTCCCAGACTCTGCTCTATGACCTAGACTGTTCCTGACATCTACCACCGCTGAGTACATCAGGAATGTGTTGAACCAGATGATGTGAGCAGTCATCAGTTTGTAGTGATGAAGTTTGGACATCTCAACAGTTAATTTCACTACTGTAGCCAGTTTGTTTATGCACTTTAAAGACCTGTAGGCTCTATAGCAGGGGGTCTTAACAGGCTCCTTCTCTCAGCTATCAGAGGGACTCCACTTAGCAGCTGATTGTGATGGTAGTGGACACACACAGCATGTTGGGATGACAAGAAAACACCACGAGTCAGGAACATGTGGGATTTCTTTCAGCTGATCTCATGTCAGTATTCTGTAGTAATATTACCATCTGGATTGTTTTTTGACTGACCTCTGAAGCAGACCTTTCTACCTGCTGTTTATTTGTGAGTAGTTTGTTTGTATTTTGTGTTGAGCTGTGAGGTTTTAATTCTAAAGCTCTCCATCGTTCAGACGTGTTAATAAAACGGATCATCCCCACTGGAGCACTAATAGAAATCAAACACAGCTGATGTGGACTGGTTAGCGTTACGGTTTGCTTGGCAGATGGCAGAAATGATCAGAAATGAATGCTAATGTGTTTTTAACACAGGCAGTGCCGTCCTGTGTTGTTAGCTATGCAGCCCGGCCGAGGCGGGTTCAGCCCAGCAGTGATTCAGGGGAGGGACGAGGCTGTTATGTAACAGACTGGGAGGCTGCCAGGACAACAACAGAGGCCCAAAGCACTGGAGGCAGCTGAGAGGAGGAGTGGAGGGGCAAGAGTAAGATCACAGGATGATAGAGAGCAAGAAAGAACGGGAATGAAGATGGAAAGTGATTTAGATATTAAAGACATGTAGATTAAAGAGTAAAAAAAGAGAATAAAATACTGTAGAAGTTGATGTTGGAAGGAGTTTTGAACTAAGAACAGTAAACTCAGTCCAGCTGACATGGACTCTTCTGAAGTCTAGACTCACCACAGCAGCAGCTTTCCTGATGACTCTAGTTTGATTACAGTTCATTCTGAAGGTTTTCATGAAAACTGACAGAAATTCATTAACATTTTGTGAGAACCATACGATCCTAAATAAGCGTAGAAAACACGGATCACACACAGCCGTCCAGAGCATCAGCTCACCCACACATCACACCTTGTGTCGCTGTCAGGACCTGAATGTGCAATACTTGGTAGCCGTCCATTTTCACAATATGTTCCGACAGCGCGGTATTTCTGCAGGCACCAACACACTCGCGTGGTTGTTTTGCGATCCAGTAAATTCCTGTAAGATAATGAGAAGTCAGGGAGCGTAGCTGAGCAGCCTCAGTCAGATCTGTTGCCTAAAGCCAAAGAAAAGCACGTTATCAGCTTCCCAGGTCTGCTCATAGCAACAGGAACACAGTGCCTGCCTGCACACCCACAGCTACAAGCCCACTCATGTAATGTGTTGTGTATCTTTCAGTCTGAAAGCACAGCCTTGGAGCAGGCAGTTTCCTCAGAAGAATGGATCTGTTTCCTACAGTTGGCGAGGCTTTTAGGGACTCTTGTGACAGATTGAAGGTGGATTCAGATTCCAACATGTCCAGTCTCAGCTGGAGCTGCTGTTGTCATGTGCTTCAGAGACAGCAGCTGAAAACTTTCACGTTTGTGATGAGAGAGAAACTAAAACTGAAGGCTGTGTGGAGATAGGTTCATCGCCACTTGGGCGTGTCCCCCGCTAGCGGTCCCGACACACACGACCTCGGTCCAGCTGGAGCGCTCCTGCTTAAAGCAGCTGTGATGGCGAACTGCATGGGTGGTTCCACGCCGGCTGGCGGTGTCGCCGTGTAATTACTGACAGAACGACGTCTCTGTTGAGAACCCCTGGTCTAGACTGAAATTCAGTTTATTTTAATCTGTTTCTTTCTATTTCTTTTTAAAGTCTTAAAAATAAAAACCTATAAACCCAGGCATCAACACAAAGTGAAAAAACCAAACAGAATAATACAGACGTGAAAATCATCTATATTTGAATTCATTTCAATGGTTAAAACATGAGCTGTAGATGGACTGAAAGTAGGTAGAGGCTAATCTTTTCATACCTTCACTTTTATAACAAAAAAAAAATCTTATTGTGAAACTACCTGAGCTCAAAAGGGGGTGGAGCTTTCACACCTGTTTTCTCTAAATCTTTTCTTTTTGTTTTTGTGAATTATTTCTGTTTTGTGCAACATAAAGTTACCAAAAGTATGTCTGCATGATATTAGAAAAACCTGTGATATGCAGTGACACTGCTCAAGATCACAATGACGATATCACATGCAATAAACGAAGAAACAGCAGTCCTGGTTCTGGGTGCTGCAGCACTTCCAGCAACAAATTCATCCAAAGACCTGCTAAACATTTACTAAAATATTCATATATAACAGTGCACGAGCACTGTTGCTGTTGTCTTGCAGAGTACGTGTTTGTAGAACTTCGTTACTCTTGTAACTGAAGTATCTCCAAATGAGAAACCAGATTTATTTTTTTACCACGAGGTCATCGCCAACATTTTCCTTACTTCATTTGCTCTCAGCCATTGCGATGCTAAGCTAACTAAGCATCAAACACAGGGTTTTCCCTCAGAAAACCTGCAAAGCCCGGTGGTAGAGAAGCCCAAAAATATTACACAGGTAACTAAGCACTAACTTTATTTAATATTCAGTCCTAAAGTATAAAAAATAAAAATTCTTTCTCTGTTCTTTGGTTTGACAAAGTCTGTTAAAAAATAAATAGTATAGTAAATAGTAACCCTCCTCTCAAGCAATCCTGATACAGACTTGGGTTCTGAGGCTTATAAAGCACTGGGGGAATCCCTGAAATAGGTCTACGTAGGGGTGGGCATCTATGTAAATGGATCTGATTGGTCACAATTGGGAAGGGCTACATTTTATTGGTCAAATACTACAAACTTGTGTTTAAACAACAGCTTTAGCTTACCAAGAATTGATGTATGGAAACATATGAAGCCAAGCATTTATTAGTTTCTGACGTGTTTTGCGATGGGCCTATCACACGTGCTGATATCACCATGACGATGAGTTTTTGATATATTGTGCAGCCCTAACCACAAGTCACTGCACATTGTTCCTGATTGAACAATTTTTTGTCAAATCTGCAAATTTTCTACTGCGAGGCCTCAAAATAACTGTTATCATGAACAGAAAAGTAATCAGGCAGGGAGCTTCAGTAGTCCCTGTCTGCTGAATGTAAAAACCCAGCATCATCCTGTTCAAACCATCAGCTTTTAAAATGCTTAAGTGATGGTTTCAGCTGCACAGAGTCAAATCTGCTGCTGTGGAAATCTTCTGCCACACTAACAGGATATGTATCCTCTGCTTGGTTTCATTCACTTCGTCTCTGCCCTGCTTTGCACTGGTGTTTCTGAATAATAGAGCAACCATTAGCTGGTGACTCACCTGCCAGCAGCGAATGTGGCCCACTTGAAGTAGTCTGATGAGTGCAGCAGAGGTCTCTATGAACTGAAGTGTTTGGTTAGAGTGACTCAGACACAAGCCTCCAGATCTGCAGTCACAACAGCAGCAGTAAAACTCCAAGCTGTAGGCTAGACTTTGCCTTATGTCTTTGTTTGATGGGATAACACTAACCTGATCCGACTGCTGTGTGATGACGTCACATGGATTCTTCCTAATGTTAATCTAACTTACTGATTTCACTCTGAGAGGTTTTAATCTGCAAGTAATTCTGAGAATCAACCTCTTTACAGTACTTAGCTCTGTGTATCTACTGGATTTACTACTGTCCTAATCTACACATTAGCATCAGTTTGGCCTGTTCTTTTCCTGTTGTTGACAAACAACCAATCAGGAAAAAGATGAGAGAATTTTCAGAACTTTTATGATTTTAAGCCTTTTTTCTCTCATGTAATAAAATGTGTGTTCTTAATTATACAGCTCAAAGTTACTTGTATTAAAAAATAGAAAGTTGTGACCCCATTGAAGGTCTGAGTCTAATAAAAACCTGACACTCAGGCAAATTAACAGCCAGGCTTTTATTAGATGTTACATTATACAGTAACAGAAAGAGGAGACGGTGGAGGTCTGGAAACCTCAAAGAGCAGAGGCCTGTCAGCACTGATTTCATTGAGCAGAAAATGCTACCTAGGTTTAAAGGAGCCTGAACACGTTCTTGTGGACTCCCTCAGAAAATAGTTTTCTTTATTTGTGTCCATCTTCCAGCTGCTTTATCATCAGATTTCCCAGAATGCTGTTGTGGGAGTGTGGGACCAGTCATGTTTCCTCTCTAAGTAAGGCAGAAGGTTAGGTTAGGTTAGGGGGTTTGTTGCAGTAACATGATTTTCAGATGTTTGAATTATGTAGCTAACAGTCTGCAACAGCTGTCAGAGAAAACACCCAACATCTCTTGTTTTCTTCTTCTTAAATACTGATTTTCAGTCTTAAAGGGAGGTTCGGGTCCTTTTAACTGGTATTTTGTCAGTTATTTATCTACAGTAGGACCACATCTGCAGTGACATCACTTAAAGCAGGCGGAGTCTCTAGAAACAGGAAGTCCTCTGATTGGAGCAGTACTCATGGCTAGACTGGAGAGACACAAACTGTCTCTTGCTATTTAACATGTAGAGGTTTACAAACTGGTAATAAAACATTCTAATGCATTAGTGTGACATGTTTTAATTATAGCTGATAATTTGTATCTTCTTTGTTGAAAGTTGTCCAGTAGTAGAAGACCCATTGTTAGTTAATGTGTCTGTTGCCCCTAAATGTCTTTACAATGACTTCAGAGAGAGGGAGATTGAGAGAGAGAGGGAGATTGAGAGGGAGATTGAGAGAAAGAGGGAGAGAGAGAGAGAGATGGTCTGCAGACCTCAGTTGACTGTTCCTCTCTCTTCAGTCAGTGGTGAAGTGCAGCTCTGCTGTTGGCTTGTTTACATTCTGTGCTAGATTCCACATCGTGTTCTCGTAATCACACACATGGTTGCCATGGGTCCCTCAAGTATCTTCAATGACGTCATCAGGGCTCGATAACAGCAAATAGTTTACCTGACTTTATCTGCTTAAAGTTCAGCGAATAACCTCTAAGCAGATCTGATCTGATGTCAGTGTTGATTCTTAGCCACATGTAGGGAGTGTTGGTAAATTCCACAGCAAACCGGGAGAGGAGGGAGGACCAGGAACCTAGGAATATTAATGGTTGGCTTGACCTGACACCAGCCTGGTTTCTTGGTGTGCTGGTTTTTGTTGGGTGGGTTGGTGTGTTCTTTAAATATTTCCTGCCAGTAAACTTATGTGAGAGATAGCTTATCAAAACCCATCGCATCCTGAGTAAATGGTGTATCTGTGTGGTGGCAGCTTGTTTCTTAGTTTTATTCATGAGATAATTTAGTTTCTTAGTTTTCTAAAATTGAACATAATGCTCTAAATGGCAGAGCATAAACATTTAGATGCAGAAGGTTGTTTAAATAAATGAAAGGGAAGTTGAAACTGACCTCATTCAAGTCAAACAAAAAACAAATAAAGATCCTGAGGACTTGTTTCTAATAGTACTACACTCATCTACTGTAGGAGAGAAATACCGGTAGGGCTCAGTTAGCAGTTTAGTGATTAGGTTTTTAACCAGTCACTTTCACCATTTTATCATGCCAGTGCTGAGGTCTTGTATAAAGACAGACGGACGGACGGATGGACAGAGATACAGACAGACATAGTGAGCAATTACCATCACAATTCAAACAAAGTGACTTTATTTGTTAAACAGTCTGGTGCACCTTGGGGGAACCAGCCTCTGTTGAAGGTGTTTTTTCGTAGAATTCTCAGAGCGTGTGGTGGGTGGGAGGATTTACTGACACATTAATTCAGTTTTGAACATATTCTCTCCTCTGCTACCTGCTGACCAATGTCCAGGTGTTGTCCACATGTGGAGCCAGCCTTCCTGATCAGTTCTTATGCTCTGTGTGGCCCCTCCCCCCACACTCCACCAGAGAACAGCACAGTGGAGTCCTGCAGATACTGAAGGATGGCAGCTGTCTTAAGAAATATAGATGTGTTTGTCCCTTCTTGTCCAGTGTCTCCATGTGATAATAATAATAATAATGAATTGGATTTATATAGCACCTTTCTAGACACCCAAAGCGCTTTGACAGAAGCTCCATTATTCATTCACACACACATTTACACCGGTGATGGTAAACTACGACTAACGTCTGTAGTCTCAGCTGCCCTGGGGCAGTCTGACAGGAGCGAGGCTACCATTCTGCGCCATCGGCCCTTCTGACCACCACCAACATTCACACACAGTCACACAGATAAGTTGGATGAAGTACCGTATTTGCCCGAATATTGGACGACCCTGATTATAAGACGACCCCCATTTTTCAAGACTGATCTTCAGAAAAAAGAATAAATTCACTTTATAAAGAAACTATTTTTTATTAAATTTTGAGAAAATAATTTATATGGTACCTTAATTATAGACTGCTTTAATATTTGCTTATTAATCAGACAGGAACTAAAGTTCTATGTGACAACAGATTTCAGTCAATTGGGAAAAAAAAGAGAAAAAAGAAGCTCTCTCTTCCTCACTCTGGCTGTGTGGGCCCTCTCTCCTCCCTCTCTCTTTCTCTCTCTCACTGAGACTGTGTGTGTGCGCGCAGCTTCAGAACCGGGTCCTGTGGACGTCAGACAGCGCTGGATTCTCAGGTGTTTTTCAGGCTTGAGGATGAATGCGTGTGTGAATAGAGTGACGCGCTCACCTGTACAGAGCTCACGCTGAAAACACTGCAGCTGCAGCGGGTCCCACAGAAGGTGTCGGCTCCATACGTACTAAACAGAACCGGACCGAACCAAAAACCCAAACTAGTCTGAAAACGCCAGAAGTTGATCTGGCTGGAGCTGGACTTTGACATCAGGTGTTTTAATCCTCAATAGACCTGTAACTTTGAGGTGGAGCGGACATCTGGGACTGCTTGCGGTCTAAGAGCTGCTTCCTGCTGGCGGCACTTCTGCCGTTTGAACATAAAGCATGCGCCCCCTGCTGGGGCGCGATAGTAAGACGACCCCCCCTTTTCAAAATTATTTTTAATGAAAAAAACCTCGTCTTATATGCGAGCAAATACGGTATCTTGCCCAAGGACACAACGACAATCTAACCCAGCCGGAGCTGGGGATCGAACCGGCGACCCTCCGGTTACCAGACCGGCCACTCTACCAACTCTACCACTACCACTCTACCAACTGAGCTATATGCCGCCCCAAAATGTGAGCGGTCTAGTCCAGCTTGCTGTCAGTGTCCAGCTGGACTCCAAGGTACCTGTGGCTGGACACAATCTCCATGTCATCTCCTCAGATAGCCAGAGGAACTGGTTTTTGGTTCCTCCTGAAGGTGTTCATGATCTAAAATACAAAAGAGCTTAATGGATACGTTCTTAAAGGAGCCTTTGTGCTTTGTGTTTAATTGCAAAGGTAGTAAATCCAAGCATTGTTTATTAGAGGCATTTTCTAACAATCAGCTCAAACATTTTCCATCTAGACTGTGAAGTATTGAAGTGATCTAACATGGTTAACTCTACATGAACACATGGTTTATGACAGCAGTGATCCACTCCATCACTCAGCCTGGACTCCATGTCTACTCATTCAGAAAGAGGTTGTCATGGAGACAGAAAAGTACACTTTACAAACTGTGTGGCTGTGAAACACTAAAACTATCAACTCCAACTGTCTGCCAGGAGGGTAAAATTAAAAGTTGTCAAAAAAAGGGAAATTATTTATACTGTTGAGCTGTAAGTATTACAGCAGTTATTATATGTAAAGGAACTACTTGCTTACTTTGAGGTACTTTAAAAGAACAGAGTAATGTTATGATTCATTTATAAATGAGGATGCACCGAGCAATCGGCCACCGATCAAAATCGGCCAATTTCCGTGAAAAAAACGTGATGGGTAAATTCCGATATTCTCCTTTCCACGCTGATCATACCAGCCAATCAATAGCAACTAAACCAGAGGTCACTAGGCGCACAGAACATCCACGGTGCTCATTGTGCACCCGGGACTCGCCGTCCCCAGAACGGGCAGCTCCATTATAGTTGGTTTGGACTCAGAGCTCAGACCAGGAGGCGACGTCGGGCGGCGAGCGAGTCCCGCTGACTCGCACAGCTGCGTCCCCTCACGGAGCTCCAGAGTCTGTTGCTGCTGCTGCAGAACTTTACGCAACACCACGCAGCCGGGAAGCTGAGATAAGTCTTCAAATTGGTATTAAAAGACAATAATTTAAAAATTAAGGACGAGGTTGGAAAGAGCTCGCTGCTCATGCACCAAGAGGAGAGGGTAAAGCTGCTAGAGAGGATTAATAGAGAGCAGCGCACAGCACAGGTGGATCAGACAGGTGGAGGGAGGAGGAGCTGAGAGAGCAGCAGGTAGACTCTTTAGTAATGATCAGATCATTGTATCGGTGGTCCGTATCGGTGATCGCATCGGTATCGGTGATCGCATCGGTATCTGTGATCGCATCGGTGATCGTATCGGCGATCCGTATCGGTGATCCGTATCGGCGATCTGTATCGATGATCCGTATCGGTGATCTGTATTGGTGATTGTATCGGTGATCGACAGCAATAAACATGATCGGAGGCTTCGGAGCATCCCTAATCATGACTGAAGGTGTTGACACGGTGTCTATGTAAGTTGCTGAGATTGTTTTAACTTGTTTATGTTTAACTCAAGTTAGGACCAAATGTAGGGTGGACCTTAGTATTCCCAGAATGCCGCTGGTCCTGTGACCACCCTACAGTAACTAGGGGTGGGAGATAAACTCGTTTTTCCGATGCATCAAGATGCAGACAGGAACGATTATCAATCGATTGAAAAATATAAAAATTCGATTCTATTATTAATGTTTGCGGCCTTGGAATTTCACAAATCACCGCAACTTTCCTCCCAAATCTGACCAATCATCTTGGTGTTTGTCGTGCGTCACCTTCTTTTTTGACCAATCACTGCCATTTGAAAAAGGTTTGACCAATCCCCGTTGCCTCGAGCTGTGTTTACTTCCTGCTTTTGAGTCGAGTCGCTAAACGCACCGGCCAGGTTCTATAATATATTACAGCTAAAATACGAGCGAGTCAATTTCCCAAAGTAGCGATTACACAAGAGTGGTAGAAGCTGTTCTGAACCAAACATCATGTGATGGATTATACACGGAAATATTCGCTTGGCTGAACAGAGAGGAGCAGAGGGTCCGCGGCTGGGGGGTCTGATACGAGTGCTGAAAGAGACGAGGTGAGTTCTGTTTAAAGTCCGTATTCGGTCAATGTGAGAAACTTTGTTTAAAAAGAACTGATCTGTGTCCTAAACTGTGCTGAGTCTGCGGTTTTGCTATTACGTGAGAAAATAGGACCGGGGCGTCAGCGTGAACTAACGTGAAATCCTTTGAACGTCGTTTTTTTAAACATGCGAACAACCACGTGATGTGTGTATCCAGTGAGCGATCATGAGGAACCTCTTCCTGCTGAACCAGTGAACCTTTGAGGTGAACGTCTAAAAGTGAAAGTAAAACGAGTCGCTCACGCTGTAACGCCTGAGTGATGCTGAGACAGGCTGTCAGCTCTGTCGTCATGGTGATTACAGCATCTTGTAGTCTTTATATTATGATGAAACGGCGCATACAGTGTGTGCATATAAACAAAATAAAACCTTAAACAAAAAATGCTTGAAAAACTGCAACTTTGACCACAACTTTTGAAAAATGTTTCGCAAATCAGTCATTTTAGGATGAAACCATCACAAAAACCACACAACTTCCTGGAGGGACTGTATTTAAACTTATATTTACACATTTAAACACCGCTATGTTTTAATAATTAAATTATTATTAAATAATTAAAGATAATTGAAGTAAAATCGTGTCGGGTTATTACAAATGCTTTAATAGTACCTCATAGTCACATGGCAGGAAGGTGAGGGGGAAGAACAATACATCTTTCATCAATAATCGTTTTATAATCGCATCGCAGCTCTCTGAATCGAATCGAATCGTGAGGACCCTGAAGATTCCCACCCCTAACAGTAGCAGGAGCAGATGGACTGGTTTGTATATTAAACGGTTTTATTTTAATTCCTGTGTTGAAGTATTAGGCCTGTTGAAAGTAGGGATGTTATATAAAAGTAGAGCCTTGATTTTCAACAGGATGTGTTCTTTTCACATTAAAAGCTCTGTTTTATAAAATGTGTGTTACTGAGTAGAATCCAGCTAACTGGTTGATTCAGATTATTTCAGAACATAATCTCTTGAAACATCATGGATTGTTTTCAGATACGAACTGATTTGTTTTGGTATGTTTTGGCTCTGTTATGTTTGTTTTTACTAAAGAACTTTAGTCTGGTGGTTACCAGAGTAACCAGTGATTTTAATGTTGAATGAATATTCTGAAGTCATTTCATGCTGAGCGAACATCCAGGAACACTATTTGTTTTTCCCTTGGTTCCGGTGTGGCCTGCATTTATCCCTGAGTGTGTCGTCGTCTCTGTTTCCTCTCCAGACTGTGAATCATCACAGCAGGTGGACTTTAATCTCTGTGACTGTAGTAGCAGACAGGTTTGTTTAAGGTGTTGTCTTTGTGGTTACCTGTAGGATGAAGGTGTGTTCTACTGGTCAGCCTTCCCCCATCAGGTCTTTATATTCAATAGGCCTCCTTTCTGTGCTGTTCATAAGGTGACGGAAACAATAAAAAGGTCTTGTTTTTGTGTCATATTTAATCAAACATTGATCTAGTCTAATAAAGAGCCACCTAACCTTTTCCTGTGTGTGTCAGCTGTGATGTGTGTGCCTCAGAGTAACTCTACCCTGCTAGTGCACAGGTGATACAGAGCTGAATATAGCCCACTTATGACCAGCTGGCCTTGCTATTTAAAACCCATCAGAGGAGGGGGGTCCTGGTGGCACTCACCATCAGCAGTCTGATGGAGACGAACAGTCCAGGGACAGTTCTACTCCATAAAGAATCAGGAAAAGTTAACAGGGTTCTTATAGGTTCCTCCTTGAAACTGCTAGAATTTTAACGTGGTCCTTTCAAGGTTCTGAGACTAAAATAAAGTTCTTAGACCCAACAGGAACTGGTCGTAGTGCTGTAACATTTCTGAGACCATGAAGTCAAATGTTTGTTTACAGCTTATATGTTCACTGTTAAGTGTTTTGACAAATACAGTTCAAACACCTGTGAAAATGTACAATTCCTTCAGGTTTTTACAGTTCATTTAACCCTGTTTTACAGGTTTTTTTAATATGTAATGTTTATCTGTGTTGAAGTTGTGTGAAGTGCTGGAGAAATCTTGAAAAGCCTCCTGGAGGTGTTTAACAAGTACTTGAATTAGATTTTAGCAACATTGTAAGAGCCCTGTATTTAGATCAAGTATAGATACATCAGATTCTACTCCTCTGAACCCACTTGTATCAAAAAATGTCCCCTTTGACCTCAAATCAGACTGTCCCATGAGGAGCGTCTGTCCCATGAGGAGCGTCTGTCCCATGAGGAGCGTCTGTCCCATGAGGAGCGTCTGTCCCATGAGGAGCATCTGTCCCATGGGCGTCTGTTCTTAGAGCGTCTGTCCCATGAACGTCTGTCCCATGAGCGTCTGTCCCATGAGCATCTGTCCTTCGAGCGTCTGTCCTTCAAGCGTCTGTCCCATGATGAGCGTCTGTCCCATGAGCGTCTGCCCCATGAACGTCTGTTCTTAGAGTGTCTGTCCTTCGAGTGTCTGTTCTTCAAGCCTCTGTTCTTCAAGCGTCTGTCCCATGATGAGCGTCTGTCCCATGATGGGTGTCTGTCCCATGGGTGTCTGTCCCATGGGCGTCAGATCCATGGACGTCTGTCCCATAATGAGCAGCTGTCCCATTATGAGCAGCTGTCCCATGGGCGTCTGTCCTTTAAAGCGTCTGTCCCTTGGGCGTCTATCCTTTAAAGCGTCTGTCCCTTGGGCATCTGTCCCATGGGTTTCTGTCCTTTAAAACATCTGTCCCATGAGCGTCTGTCCTTTAAAGCGTCTGTCCCATGGGCGTCTGTCCTTTAAAGTGTCTGTCCCATGGGCATCTGTCCCATGAGTGTCTGTCCTTTAAAGCGTCTGTCGCATGGGCGTCTGTCCTTTAAAGCGGCTGTCCCTTGGGCATCTGTCCCATGAGCGTCTGTCCCATGGGCATCTGTCCTTTAAAGCATCTGTCTCATGAGCGTCTGTCCTTTAAAGCATCTGTCCCATGGGCGTCTGTCCCATGGGCATCTGTCCTTTCAAGCGTCTGTCTCATGAACGTCTGTCCTTTAAAGCGTCTGTCCCATGAACATCTGTCATTTAAAGCGTCTGTCCCATGGGCGTCTGTCCCATGAGCCTGTCCTTTAAAGCATCTGTCCCATGGGCATCTGTCCCATGGGCGTCTTTCCTTTAAAGCGTCTGTCCCATGGGCATCTGTCTTTTAAAGCGTCTGTCCCATGGGCGTCTGTCCCATGGGCGTCTGTCCCACGGGCGTCCGTCCTATAAAGCATCTGTCCCACGAGTGTCTGTCCCTTAAAGCGTCTGTCCCTTGGGTGTCTGTCCTTTAAAGCGTCTGTCCCATGAGCGTCTGTCCTTTAAAGCGTCTGTCCCATGGGCGTCTGTCCTTTAAAGCGTCTGTCCCATGAGTGTCTGTCCTTTAAAGCGTCTGTCTCATGGGCGTCTGTCCCATGGGCATCTGTCCTTTAAAGCGTCTGTCCCATGGGCGTCTGTCCTTTAAAGCGTCTGTCCCATGAGCGTCTGTCCCTTAAACCGTCTGTCCCATGGGCGTCTGTCCCATGAGTGTCTCAGACATTTACTGGTGGTTTGGTGTAAATGTGTTACTGAGTTGAATCCCAGAGCTGATTATGTTGGATGAGGTCATTTTTTAAAACATTTCCTGCTCGTCCAATAAAAGCTGTCCGTAGTTGGACTGAGTCACGTTAGTAAAGAAGGCTTGTGTTTCCAAACACCTCGAGTGTGTTGTTGCAGTGATTTCAGTTCTGTATGGTGTGTTTGTGTCCAACAGGGTGGGGGGTGTAAGTGGCAGCCCCCCAGAGCATGTAACTGTGAATGAATGGCAACAGCTGAGCAGGAGAACTTCATCAGCAACACTCGCTGCTTGTGTGTGTGTGTGTGCATATGTGTGTGTGTGTGAGAGAGAGAGAGAGAGAGAGAGAGAGAGAGAGAGAGAGAGAGAGAGAGAGAGAGAGAGAGAGAGAGAGAGAGAGGGGGAGAGATTCAGGAGGTGCTGCAGCCAAAGCCGTCACTGGGGACTCTCAGCTGAGCTCACTGCTGTACTGTCTTCCTCAGCCGCTGGCCTCTTTTTAGTTATCTTCCTCTCGGCGTCTCTCGTCCTCTTTGTCCACGACTCGCTCTGCAAAACCCTTTAGCCCGACTCTTTGAGAAACCGCAGAACGGTGTTGTCGTGACTCGCCGGCTGCCACTGCAAGGAAAGGAGAGATCTGAAGGAAGGAGAGAGTTGAGACGGACCAATCGATCACCCTGATTTAGAGGAGACAGGAGGAGGGACCAGGCAGTAGCAGTGTTTTATCTTTGGAAGTTAATCAGAAACATCCTCTAACTTGTATGGGAGCCGTCTAAAGTGTTGGATTTCATCTGTGCCACTGGCTGACACATCAAGGACCTGATGCACCCGCATTTAAGACTTTACAAGAGGACCACTTCAAAAGCTTTTTAATGCTGAGGGAATAATTGGTCACTGGTCTGAATGATAATGCTGGATACCAACCACTGCCTGTCCTTTGAACCCTCCCCCCTGGGCTCTCCCCCACTGCCAGATGACATGGACAAGGCAGACTTGAAGATGGATCATGAGAGACTTGTCTATCACAGCCTGAAAGAAGGTGGGCCATCCAGAGTCTCAAACAGCATACCTGGTTTTATCAGTGCTAGCTGAGATTTCATATCAGTTGTTTTATGGCTCAGTATTAATAGTTAACAGGATTTCTCTGGAGCTCCTCTGAGTATCCTTCACTCTATTAAACCAACGTAACTAGATTTTATGCAAACATTAAAATGTGTATTTAATGTTATTCTCCTTGGCATGTGTTTTTGTAGAGAAACTGTAGAACTTAGTGAGTTATTTTAGTTTTTCAACCTACATTAAGCAGCGATTCTCCTCAGTGATTTGAAGTTTACAACTGTGTTTTCTTCGAGGAAGTAGGGAGGGCAAGTTTTCACATTATAACCAGAAAATGGGAGTCTTATCATGCAGTTCAGTAGTTCTACCAGCTGAAAAGATCTGTAATGAACCCCCTGAGTCACTAACTTTGTTTAATGTAAATAAGCATTGCTTTTAGCTTAAAAGAGTTCAAACTGAAAAGATAGAAATTTTATCAAATTAAAAACAAAGATAATTTTAAAAATGTGTATGTCCAAAAGAGAACAGGTTTAATTTGTTAGGATGTGGGGAAGTCCAGGTGGATGCTGGGATTTAGGAGGTCTAAATAAATGTTTGACTCATTCTACCTGTTACTTATCTACAGGAAGCGCTACACTCTCTGGTGACATCACTCAAAGTGGGTGGAGTCTCTAGAAACAAAGTAGGCCTCTGAATAAAGAATACTCATGGCTGGTCAGATCAGGAGAGACCTACTGCAGATCAGAGACAAACGAGCAGCTAATCTGTAACTGAGAAGTCACTTGATACGCTGACTCGGGTATTTCAAACAACTGATACATACTGCGTTACAGCACTTTCTGACCAGTTTGTTGACCATCACTATGCTACTGTCTGGGCTGCAGCAGCAGCATAAACGCATCAACTAAACCAGTGGTTTACAGACCGCTAATACAGCGTGCTAACACAGCAGAGCTGGAGTAGTTTAAATATTAAAATTAGCTTCTGTTTGTTATAGGGTTGTCACAGTATGAAAATTTACCTTCACGGTTATTGTGACCAAAATGATCACGGTTTTTGGTATTATCTCAGTATTTTTTAAAAGGATGTTGAATATGTTCAACCAGACAACTAAATAAACCCTCTAGATCAGGATAATATTGTCCTCAGCTTGTGTCCTTCCAGTGAGCTTTTCAGATTTGGGGAGATGTCATCAGGCAGTAATCATAGTTAAATTCATAATAATTCATAATCAAGCATCAAGCATTGGCGACTGTAGATCAGTTGACCAACACCTTATTGTACAGCATGGGCCACCGTACTTGACAAAAACAACCTCATTTCTATGATTACCCGTCGCACTTTAAGGTGGTCTCTGTACTGCTCCCGCTCCCCGCAGCATGGCTAATAAACCACCAGTTATTTTCTGCTAAGCTGGAGTTCTGGTGTACGTATTTTGACATGCTTCATTAAGCATCATCAACAGCGATCTGCCCGCTGTGAGCCCCGTAGCGTCATTTCAGTACAGGGTTGTCCGTGACTCGGTTTATGTTCTGGCAGTGGCGCTCGCTGCATTCTCCCTCAACCCAAAGTCCTCACATCATGTATTTCAGCTAAAACGCTAAACGTTACCTTAAAGCAGCACTCCGGAGGATTTCATCAGGAGAGCAGTTTTTGAATCTAGCGTCCAAAGGCTCCTCCTCAAAACATCTCGACACGCGCGTCCAGTCGCGTGTGCGTGCGTGCACGCGGCGCATATACTTCGGACATGAACTGTACCGCTCAATGTGTAGAGTTTAATCACTCACAGTTCACAATCTTATTCCAACAACACTACGAGGGTCTGAAGAGCCCTCTCTGTCCCTGCTGCTTCTGATATTAGCTCTGTTAGCAGAGAGCTGCTGCTGGACTCTGAAGCTGAACTTGACTCGGCCCTGGATGAACTTTCTGACCAAAATAAACGCATAATCCTGTCAAGCCTTGCCATTCTGTGAGGTGAAAGGTTTAAAAATAAAAATAAACCCGTCTTTAGCTGGAGAATGGGTAGGTTTTTAGTAGAAATGAGCTGTGAGTCCTCAGTGAACGGCTGAGACGGCAGAGAAACACACGGAGCGTCCTGTACAACAGCGCCCCCTACTGGT
>SSNR01000059.1:15529-27795 GCA_006937965.1 Callopanchax toddi | reverse complement strand
GTGCAGGATTTAAGAAGGAGAGCATGTTTTTAAACCAACGTACCACGGCCCCTCCCAAAACATTCATTCTCCCCCCTCCTGGTTTTTATAGCCTCACCTCGACACGTACGCCACTCCGGTGTCTAGTCGGGCAGAAATGGAGCAGCTTCTGCTCAAACTACGATTACATTGCAGGTTTAAATCATTCACAGTTCACAAATCATGTTCTCTCACTGTACGAGGCTCTGCTGCACACAGAATGAAACCAGTGAAGCTAATAATGGTACGTCTCTGGACCGCGGCCCTAAGACGTATTGGACCGTGAATGGTGTACTGTACGGTCAGCAGCTTCTACAGCCTCGGGAATGGATACTTTGCTGCTCCGTTCTGGTTTTCTGACAGCTGGCTGATTTCTCTCCATGTTGCCTTGATCTTAACTTCTAGCCTCCTCCATGGAGGACAATGTGCTCCTTGTGGTCTTTACCTCCTAGTCCAGCTACTCAATGATCCCTAATGCTGTGGAGTAAACCAGCAGCTTATTGGTTCCTGTGACTGATGCCAGTAGGGAGTAGTTTGTAGTACTAGTAGACCTTCAGATGGTACTTTAGGACATGGTGTACAGGATGTAGGTGTCTAAGGCACTTCTCTAAATATTTGAATAACATAAAAAATTCTATTTATGTAACCTGGTCATGATCTGATTGTCTAACCCAGTTTGTTTTCACAGATCGAGTTGTGTTATGTGAACACTCCCGGAAAACCATAAGCTGTAGTAAGTCTCCTTTCTTCATTCAGTTTATAAAACATTTAGTTTGGGGGGATTTTTAGGCCCGAGCAGCGAAAGCGCTGCGAAGGCCTCTTGTAATTCCTCCGTTTATTTTTCTTTCTGCCGGTAAAAATTAATTGGCTAGTTGGAGGCCTTAACATATTAAAAAACTCACCAAATTTTGGGTATTTGTAGAACCTGGTGAAAATGTATGTATTTTAAGGACGTCACAAAAGTTGCCAAAAAATTGGCTCAACAGCGCCACCTAGAAAATGAAAAATCACCCTCCCCATTGACCCTATTTCACAGTAGAGTTATGAACTTTAGTGCACTTGTAAAACCTACCAAGATGCATGAAAAAGTGTCTTACCATCATGGTCCATATCAAACAGGAAGTCGGCCAATTCGGGTCAAGCACTCCATTTTTGGGTCATTTTGACTGTTTGGAGGGTTCGCAGCTGGTCATACTGCACGTAGAGATTTTGATTGATCGACTTGATTTTCAGTGATTTTTGCTCATCAGGCATGGGAAAGCTTAAGTTTTTAAAATTGTGAGTTTTCATTAATGTTCAGGGGGCGGGGCCAGGCCTCAAACTTGGGCGACTCACCAAAAAAATACAAGTAGCTATAAATTGGTCATTGAAAGTCATGGAATGATGAAACTTGCTGTGGTGGGTCATCATACAACCCCTAACAAATGTATTCTCTCTAGTCCTACAAAATAGTCTCTTGAAGTCCTGGTCCAAAACCTACAGAAAGTCGGACATTTTGGTCAGATGGCGCCATTTTGGCGTTTTTGCACACATTGCATTTGAACGAATTAGTCCTAGGGATTTTGGCCTACAGACTTCACCTACAGACGTACACCCCCATCTGTCACAATCACACCTTTCCCCCCTCTTTGAGTGATAATACTTTTGTAATCTGGAAAAGCAAAGGCCTAGTCACTTTGGCAAACCTTTACATTGACAAAACCTTTGTTACCTTCAAGCAACTGCAGGGGAAATACGCACTTCCACCTTCGCATTTCTTCCGTTATCTCCAGATTTGAGATTATGCGCGAAAAAACATGACGAATTTTGAAACACTCCCTGTCCCCACGGATCTGCATACCCTTCTAAATCAGGCTCCTCACTCGAAAAAACTTGTCTCTCGTTTTGTTGACATCTTTACATCCCTTGAGCCTGCTCCCACCTCGCACCTAAGGGAGGCCTGGGAGAGAGATCTGGGTATTGGAATCAGCGCTGTTGAATGGGATTCCTGCCTCCCCGCTATCCATAGCTGCTCGATAAACTCTAGGCATCAACTCATCCAATTCAAAGTAACACATAGACTTCACTATTCCTGTACTAAATTACACTCTTTTTATCCCTCTGTCTCCCCAATCTGCCCAAAATGCAAAGCAGCAGAGGGCACTCTCGGTCATCTCTTCTGGTCCTGCCCTAAACTAAACCAGTTCTGGTCAGGTATTTTCAAATGTCTCTCCAAGATCCATGGCTGTGTTATCATTCCAGACCCATACACTGCTATATTGGGCGGATCCCGACGTCTCACTACCTTAACCCATGTCCAAAAAAAAAAAAACCAGTACAATATTGCATGGTCATTGCTAAAAGAAACATTTTATCTTTGTGGAAGAGTGAAGAGGTGCCATCTTTTGAGATCTGGATGTCAGCCGTTATTAACTATCTGCAACTAGAGCAGATCCGACACAACGTTTGTTTAACCCCTGAGACTTTTGACAAAATGTGGCAGCCTTTTATGTTATATTTGACAAGAGTATAACTTTGGGAGTACTTGTGTGTTGTGTGTGTGTCACTGGTACTATTTGCCATGTTTAGTTCACTTTGTCTAAAAAAATTATCTGAATGATGCTAACTAATCTATTCATTGCAAAGCTTTAGCAACATGTCTGAGCAGACTTTATACTTCTGTTTGTTTATTTTATTTTATTTTTTATTTGGTTTTATTTATCTATTTTTCCCNCTGTACAACAGCGCCCCCTACTGGTACAGGTTTGGTCGATGCGCGTGCATGTTGAGAGAATTCAGAAATTTGAATTTCATTGGCTGAAAAATGTCGGCGGCAAGAAATAATGGAAAGGGGTCTCTAGGAGGAAGGAGGGTCTTCATCAGAATGACAGATGTTGTGGAACTCAACCCATAGATCATAGTTTAGACCTGAAATATCATTTAAAACATTTAGAAAACTTTGATACAGAGAAAAATGCTCCAGAGAGCCGCTTTAATACGTTCTCTTGCATTGACTGTAGAGTTGATGGTATATATATATATATACATATATATATATATATATATATATATATATATATATATATATATATATATACCATCAACTCTACAGTCAATGAGAGTCAATATATATATATATATAAAATATGACTCTCTTTTATTATTGTTCGAGACATTTTCCATCCAGTGGTTAATGGAGACTTTTCCTTAGCCTCAATATTTTTACAACTGACTGAAGTATCGACAGTCGTGTCTTCTAAGGTGAATTTGTTTAGTAACCATCTTGAATCAAGGTTACTATAGAAGCTGTTCAGGTGTAGATGTTCATCCAGTGATGACTAAGAGTTTCATCAGAATGGTATTTTGCTACGAACGCACACACACACACACAGACAGAGGTGTGTTTCTGCAGCAGACGATGGTTTTTCTAACAGAGCTACTTGTTTACTGTATAAGACTAAAATGACATGATCTTCTTGATTCAGATTTCTTGTTTAATCTTTTGTAGAAGCATTAAATGTCTAATTCTGCACTAGTTTGAAAACCAAGATTAAAAACAAAGACCAAGGTAGCATCCCTTGTTTGAAAAGAGCGATGAAACATCCTAATTTGGTCTGATCTGCGTTAGCGCAGCTGTAAAAAAGTGTTTATAACTAACATTCATCACAGACTGGGAGCAGAGACACAAAACATTCCTCAGAGGTTAAAGGGACTGGAGATGGAGTCTGCAGATAAAAAAGGGAGAATAAGCGACTTGTTTTTATATGTAATGTTGGCGTTGCACACTTGAATGGTGGCTGTTGGGTTCATCAGACTGTTGTTAACTCGGCTGAATTTTTCAGATCTTGATCAGCTTTAGAGAGCGTTGGTGATGTGCATTGCAGAAGGCTTTTTGAATTTGACTCACGTTGCCTGAACTTTAGGACACTTAGCATTCAGTCCAGCTCTTCTTGTTGTCATTTGGCTCCTGGGTGGTGGTGTAGCAGCGTGACGCAGCAGGAGTCATTGAAAGGTGTGAATGGCCTTAACCCTGCAGCTTCTTTCCACACTCACTGACGTACGGAGCATTTGCTGTGGTCAGGAGCCACATTCATCTCTCTGCAGTCAAACGGTAGAAACGATGAGCTCATGAACCAGGGCCTTTTCACTGGGCCATATTTCCGACGCCGGTGCCAAATGTCTCGGCCAATCAGAGGGTCTGGTTGGGTGGATTGTAGCAGCGAAGTTATTTGTTTCCTGCTTCGCGTGCCTACTTCCTTACCCATTGTGTCCATGGAGTGTTTTTATTTTATGTTCTGTGTGCTTAGTCAGGTCAGGGTTCTTTGAGGACAGAGATGAGCTCAGACACGTTTAATCAGATCAGCTAAGACCTCGTCGCTGCAGGATTAACCCACTTGGCATCTTAGAACCCCTCTAATGATTATCTGTTCTCACTTTAATCCGTCAGTTCTTATTTGACTGTTTTCCTCTCTTAGAGGTTTTCTCTTCAGAGCGTTCGTTGCAGTAAAATGGCTGTGATTAAATAACTGAACTTATCTGGAATCAACATGCAATTTATCCAGGAGCTTGTTCAACTGAGATCATTTCTTATCAGATGAATTCAGTTACACTTATCTAAACAAAGAATAGAAAAGATCATTTTAAAATTCAGACTTGGATGCTAATTTTAACATTAATGGTGTGGTTTATTGAAAAAAACTTTTTTTCATGTTTTTTCTGATTAATTTAGGTCACTCTGAGCTTTTCATGCAGGTTGAAAGTGAAAACAGTCTTGTACTTGGATCTCCAGCGATTTCCCCCCAAAAAATTTTTGCAGGTTGAAACGCTGGAATTTGAAAACTCTGTGAATTTGCATTCATGGTCTGGCCCATCGTGGCTCACGCCGCCCCACCGCCAGGATAGTGCATAAGCTAGATATGGCTTGAGCCTAGGGGCCTCGTGTGGTCTGGGGGTTAGGTCCCAGGTTAGGTCAGGACCTGGTCCAGGTTAGGTCAGGTTCTGGTCCAGGTTAGGTCAGGACCTGGTCCAGGTTAGGTCAGGTTCTGGTCCAGGTTAGGTCAGGTTCTGGTCCAGGTCAGGCTCCTCTCTACCATCTTTCAGCTGCAGCAGACTGATCATCAGTGAGGCTGAGAGAATGATCAACTTTAACTTCTGATTTGATTTCAGTCAAAAGAAAAAACAAGAACAAACAGAATGTTCATAGAAACACAAAATGAATATGAATGAAAAGGAGCTGAGAGAAGAAAAAATATAGTATATTTTCTGCCTGTTTTAATAAAACAAAATTCATCAAAATCAGTTTCCACCACTTTCATGTTCTAACTTTCAAACTTAGTCACTGAGGTCATCCTAATTTACATTTTTAATATAATTACTGACTTTGATTCATTTATTTCCATAATTTTACACTGTTTACATAAATACTTTGTTCCTTCTCTTCAGTGTAAAGTTCTCCTACTATATTGATGACATGACCCCAACTCAATGTCAAACACTTGAGTCTCTACAGGTGTTTGGTCATAGGTCTCTGTTTCTTTTGATTTCCTGCTTTACCTTCAAAGGAGAGTGAATGTGGAGTCACTCCTGTTGCTCTCAGTTGTCATTTTATTACAGGCGACCATTACAAGCCAGTTCTGCCATTAAACTAAACAGACAAGGACTTTACTCCGTTTTCTTTCTATTAGATATTAGGAATGAATTATTGTGACGGAAAGTGGAGGACAGAATACAAGAGTTAACTGAGGAGTCTGCATGAGGCTTGAGGAAAGTGTAAGATTCTCCTTCCCAGAATAACCCTCTTCCTTGGAAGTGCAGAGTTGCATGGCATCTTATCCTGCATCTCATGGGTGGTACATATTTGTGCACGTGTGTGTAGGTGTGTGTGTGTGTGTGTGTGTATATGCAGATTTTGCGCAAACAAGTCCTCTAGTTGCTTCATATACATGGACCTGCCTGGCCATGTTTAGGTGTGTTTTTACGACACTGAACTGACATGTTATTGCTTCCAGAAGGAGTCTCCAGCGTTAGACTGGAGACTGAGGCTGTACAGCTCACACACTGGTAAAAATAGCAGAGGGGGAGCGGGGATAGCCAGTGAGATTAGGAGCCAAGGAATGACATGTAGGAGCTCAGGCACTGGACCTGCAGCAGTACTGTCCAGGTCTGAACAGAAGGAGTTCTCTGAGCAGCAGCTGTTCTGTTTTTGTTTTGTTTTGTTTTGTTTTCTGGCCTGTGAGCAGCAGTGATATCACTCCATAAGTGGGAGGAGACAGGTGCTGCTTGTCCTCACAGCAACAGTCCACAAATATTAGGGAATGTTTAGCAGCGTGTTCCACTTCACCCACCTGCTCCGCTTTAACAGGGACAACTGGTACGCAGAAAACAAGGCCTTCATCTTCCACTGCACTCTCTGCCCTTCTGATGGGATTCAGTTCTTAGAACTAAAACACAGATGGGCGGTAGTTTATGATACATCTTCAGTTTGTAATTAGAAACATGCTCTTGCCAAGAAGCACAGTAGTATTGCAGTATCAGTTACCTGATAACTCAAAAAGCAGTGACACTACAAACAGTGTGTGGTGACACGGTGCAGCGTCTCAGTCACAGACATGTTTGTGTTCTGAGGGTCAGGATGGGAAGTCCACGTCAGTGTGTCACAGTGAGGGCTGAATACAGCACACTGTCTCACTCTATTCCTGAACATCTTTTAGCTTTTTAAACGAATTTCTAATAGATGTAGTTCATACTGTAACCTCCACCCAGAGGTGATTAATAGAGCTTAAATATTGCTGTAAATTCTTTTATTTAAAGCACTTTAAGATGGGGAACAGATGTTCATGGCTCATATATTACTAGGCTATTATTAGTTAGTTGAAGATTTAGTTTAGCAGTGTGATAGAATGGTAAAGTACAAAAAGTGTTCTGGTGCCTCTGCTGTTCAATATGAAGCCTGAGCTAAAACAAAAGGCCTAAACAGTGATGTGTAGGTTGTGTAGTGTAAAGAGAACCAAGATGGGTAAACGTGCCATTAGGGTCACCATGGTAACCACACACACACACACATACGTATACGTCTCTTACTTCCTGAACTTTAAGGAACATTCAGGTCTTTATAGTGATCTGACGTTTCATCACATTTATCTACTGTAAGGAACACTCCCCTGTGATGTCAGTCAAAGTGGGCGGAGCCTCTAGAAGCAGAAGGAAATCCACTGACCAGAGCAATACTCATGGCTAGTCAGATCAGGAGAGACACTGCTGCAGATTGGTGACTGTTGTGGAAGTTTTTTTATCCACAGGATGAGAGTTCAGTCCTACGTCATTTTAAAGAGCTTTATTACACATTATAATGTGGAGGATGTTGCCTCAGCCGTGTCTGAGAGAAAATCCTCCCTTCTGACCCACTCGAACTGTCTGTTAACCCTTCTCCCCTCCCACTGTGAAACTTCACCCCCCCTAGAACACACATACACACATAGGATCAACACTTCACCCCAGGGGGGGTTTCCTGTAATTAACAGATAACCACATCTTCCCACCTAAAAACAATCACATTGTTATTTAAATAATCACAGGAACACATCTTACTAAATTCCTAAAATTCCACCACAGTGACAAGCTAGCAGCACATTTTCAGGTATTTAAACTCGGCTGAAAACAGCCCTAGTGGTGCGTTAGAACTCTGCATTACCTGTATAAACCTCTACAGCTTAGCATGAGGCCGTTTAGTTGCTTCAAACAAATAACCTAATCTCTATACTACTGTAGCACTCAGCAGCAATGTCTCTCCTAATCTGACTCTTGCCCCGTCAGAGGATTTCTCCTGGTTTTAGAGGCTCCGCCTACTTTGAGCAATGTCATCTTTTGGTGTGGTCCTCCTTACTGTAGACTAGAAACTTCAAAATGACCCCTCTGAAGAGAGGCCGGCATGGCGGCGTACTAAACAGTAAGCCTTTAAAAACTAGATTACATTGAAGATGTTCTAGAAGTCAGAAGGCTCTGATGGTCACATTTGTAAATTTTAATGTTTCTACTGTATTTTTATCCAGAAATATGAGCAGTTAAACAGACATTTAGAGAAAGTGAAGCACTAAAACACGATTGATTTATTTGGGTTTGCACGCTGCACTCTGAGGGGATTTCAGAGAAAACCATAAGTTCTAAAGAGTGAGAGATGATGGTAAAAGAAGACAAACAGAACTAGGTTAGATGTTTGTTGTGAATAAGAAGAGTGTGCAGGAGATTAGAGCTGATTAAACATGTAGGACAGTGGGCCCTGAGGGTTTAAAGGACAATCTGTTGGTGTTGATTTTCAGTTCTTTTTAACGTCTCTTAGGATGTAACTCAGTCCTCCTGGTCTGATGTGTCCATACCACACGGAAGGTTAATAGCCCGTCAGCTGATTGTGATTAATAAAAGTATTAATAAGAGCAGAACTCTGATTTATGTAGGAACACCAAAAGGTTCAACATGATCTGTTGCCAAGCATTGTGTTCTGAAAAACTCTGAGCTTCTGCTTTATGTAACAAGTGCTTCCTGTTTTGAACTGACTGCAGTCGACGCTGCTTCAGTTTCAGCTGTCTTCTCTTTGATGTTTGGAGTCTTTCTGTCATCTTAGCTCCATTGACTGTTTCTTTGTAACTGTTTTTTCGGTCAGTTATTAGTTGTTCTATCCATAGACATTTAAACATGCTTGTTGCACAGAACTAAAAGAAAAAGCCCAGAAGCAGGAAGTGTGTAGTAGTCAGTTTACACCCACTGGTTACCCGCCTTCTGTGCAGATAAAAAAATGAAGAAGGGGAACTGAGAGGATGAAGTCGCTGCCTGAGAGAGCAGGTCCTCTTCACGTCAGCCCAGTCACATACATGTAGCGCTCCGTGTTATTAATGTAAATGTGGCGGATGGATTTCTGAGAGCTCCATCCTGCTGGTTGCTAGTTTCTCCGGCGGTTACTGACTCTCTCTTCTCACCTCTTCTGTCTTCATGCAGTCCTCCAGCTCAAGCTTCAGCAGAGACGCACACGAGAGGAGCTGGTCAGTCAGGGGATCATGCCACGTAAGTTTACATTACAAATCTGTGAGGTGAAATTCACACTTTCTTTTTCTTCTTTGGATTCGTTGATTTCTGTAAACCTGCATGCTGAATTGTCAGTATGGTCACAGTAGTTTCATTTGAATTCACTGCCAGTGATGCAGGAACTCCAATTTGTATGTACTGTAAAAGTTCAACTCAGAAATAGATAGGTTTAGTGTGTGTGAATGTTTTTAGGGTTATGAAACAGTTTGGCCCTAACCTCAGCTCCAGCATGGGGCTCTCTTCACCCTGATATGGTCTGTGTGTTTATGACCCTCTCATTCATTTGTTTTATTACATACAGTATATACACACACATTACACACATTGGCTTCTCTGGGGCGCTGATCACAGAAAAAATAAATAAAACGTACCAACAAGTGCAGCATGCTCCAGCTCTTTATGAACGAATGTATCTGAACAACAAGGTCTGTGTCACACGGAGCTGGGGTGTGCTACACTTCATGGAAAGGTTCCATTATTTTAGGGGTGACATTTTGTAAGAACTGACAGGTTTTCTTTTAAAATGTCATCCCTTATCTGTTGCTGCGAGTAAGCACATTCTGCATTTGCTGTATTAAATGCACCACTTAGTGTTATCGTATACGACAGCTTCCTCTTCTTTCCCTTTCACTTCCTGTTTCAAGAAAAACCCACATCACAGGCTGTAGATAGAATTTGAGCCTTTTTTGAGCTCATTAAAGTCTCAGTTAGACTTCAGTCTGTCAGGCAGTTACTACAAGGTCATCAGGTTTTGTAGCAATATGTTAGTTGTTTTGTTTTATCCCTAAAATAAATTTATACACTGCTTATTTTTGCAACCCTTTACAGTTTTTTTCTAGGTTACAAGCTAACATGAATACACATGGACCAATGCTCCGGAGGCAACAGGGACTTGAGTCCTTGACTCCTGTGATGGGGGGGGAGAGATTGAGATTGAGTTTCTCTTTTTTTAATTTGAAGATCACTTCTTTTCATCTGGACTCTATAGTTATATAGATATATTTATTTATTCTGTACCCACTCAGATACAGTTAGTCAATATATCAACCATTACCCTACTACTTACACTACATGTTATTGACCCTCTCACTGTGCCTGCATTTAGCATTTTGGCTAATGTCTATAATACAACAAACAATAGCAGGTTATGGGTTCTTTTCTAATTAAAAGCTCTAGCTAATCAGTGGACAGAGCCCTGGATCAGATTGTTGTTCTTGCTTTATATTAGGGCTGAAGATGTGGAAGTAAAAACCAGTACAGGTGAAGGTACGCTACTACTCAAAGAGCTCCAGATCTCTTGGAATTGTTCTTGTTTTCCACATAAACACATGAAGTTAGTTTGAAAAAGAAAATGAACAGGAGATGCAGACGCTGTCAGAGAAATTAAGGTTTAATAGAAATGACATTTTTCTTTCATCAGAAAACTCCTGTTGTTTTTTTTTTGTTTGGTTTTTTTTTTTACCCCGTGTCCTGTCCGGCTGTGGAGCAAACAGAATAATGTCTGAGTGCCAAAAACAAGCCCAAAAGTGTTGCTGTTTCATGTGAGAGGTTACAGCCACTGCTATAAAACTCCTCCTGATTTTTGTTTAAATATAACCCCCAAAATCTTTATTAGAATATTTTTATGGTTGATTGGACACGGAGCCTGAAAGTGAAGGGAAGGGTACAGAAAGAGGGATGGGGGAGAAAGTAAACAGAAAAAGAAGAGAACAAGAGACGTGAAGAGTCCACTTCTAGACCTGTAAATAAAGCACAAACAAACAAGCAAACAAAACAGGAAGAAAAGATACAACAGCAACAAACAGCATATGAATATACAACAGTTGTGATATTCTTCAAATGTATACGTATACACCAGTTCAAGAGAGTTCAGTGTCAACCACAGCCCCAGTTAATGTGTCTGAAAACACCTGAGTCCATTTTTATGTGAACACCTTGTGATCACCTGTGTGTATATATGCACGCTTGTTTATGTAAGGTTTCTCTATTGAAACATTCAATAACAAGTTCGAGGAGCCACAGATCCGCCCCCAAGGCCCACGGAGGACGTGGAGGAGGTCCAGGCCCCAGACGCCCAGAGGCCACCCAGGGCACGGACACCCCAGGGAGATCGCCGTCAGGGCAGCCACTAAACTCTCCCCCAGAGGGCGCAGAGGCTCACCCCACGTGGGCCCCCCGGCAGTCGCCGCGCTAGAGCCCCTGGGGGGTCGCGGCCAGGAGCTCACAGGCACCGCCTGCAGCCGGCCATCCAGGGTAGATCTAGCCGGAACCAGAGACCCGAGACCCAGGAGCGAACCAGCCCCAGCAGAGGCTCGACCACCCCCGGGGGCCCAGATCCCACCAGACAGCCACAGGAAGAAGAGCAGGCAGACGCCCGCAGCACCCAGCCCCATCTCCTGAGACACCCCAATACGCCAGCGGAGAAAGGCATCACCCAATGCTGAGGCGCAGCCAGGGAGGATAGTCTCTACAGAGGAGGGCCTAGCATGTCACAGAAAGAGGGGGGGGGGACAAAACCTGACAGAAAAACAGTCACACACAGACACAATCACTCTCCCTCCCTCATGCGTGCACACACACATTCCTGCAAACATACCAAGACACACAATAGCTCCCCATGCACTCTCTATGTTCAGGACCAGTGACCAGCGCCCTAGGGGTGAGATCCAGAAGATGGTCCCTCCCTTACTGAAGTGGGGATCAGCAGACCACCGCGCACCCTGCCGCAGCCGAGTAGCCCCCCACCGCAGACCATGACCAGACGGCCCGCTCCACTCCAGCCCCCCCCCCAAAAAAAAAACTCCTGTTGGAGATTGATGCAGAGAACAGCTGATAACAGACCTCAGTGGATAAACTGTAGATCTTTCTTTAAGAATCATCCGATTTATTTTATGTTGTTCGTGATCTGAATTAAAATGTGTTTTTCTTTAGAAAACTAAGACATTTCTAGGTGATCCCAGCTCTCATGTACACACATACTGTATGTTGAGACGCCGCTAAAGATCACTTCAACTATTACTCAGCCTGTTTATTTATTGAAAACACCTCCCAGAACATTCATCTTTATAAAGAAAAGCTACCAGTCATCAGATCTCCACCACTCTGACCTCCACCACCAGACCCTCAGACCTCCACAAGACCCTCAGACCTCCACCAGACCCTCAGACCTCCACCAGACCCTCAGACCTCCACCA
>SSNR01000059.1:0-10729 GCA_006937965.1 Callopanchax toddi | reverse complement strand
CCACCAGACCCTCTGACCTCCACCACCAGACCCTCTGACCTCCACCACAGACCCTCTGACCTCCACCACTAGACCCTCTGACCTTCACCAGACCCTCTGACCTCCACCAGACCCTCTGACCTCCACCAGACCCTCTGACCTCCACCAGACCCTCTGACCTCCACCACCAGACCCTCTGACCTCCACCACCAGACCCTCTGACCTCCACCACCAGACCCTCTGACCTCCACCACTAGACCCTCTGACCTTCACCAGACCCTCTGACCTCCACCAGACCCTCTGACCTCCACCAGACCCTCTGACCTCCACCACCAGACCCTCTGACCTCCACCACCAGACCCTCTGACCTCCACCACTAGACCCTCTGACCTCCACCACCAGACCCTCTGACCTCCACCACCAGACCCTCAGACCTCCACCACCAGACCCTCAAACCTCCACCACCAGACCCTCAGACCTCCACCAGCAGGTGATGCAGGTGAAGTGTCTGATCTGACCAAGGACACAACGACAAATTGATCCAGCCAAAGCGGGGTTCAAACTAGCAACACGATAAACTCTCTACCTACTGAGCTTCTTCCACCCCCTCTGGTTAAACAGACTTCATCTAGACTTTTTTTTATTGTTAAAAGTCTGGACATGTAGAGCTAAGGGTTCTTACATTTTTCTCTTCTTTGTTGAACAGAACGTTGGTCTCAAGACTTCTGATTACCGTGACTCCAGTCCGAGATATATCAATACTTAACCCTAAAGATGAGCTAACTGTCCCATGAAACACATCATCATCAAGCAGTGAGGAGTCACGTGGTTTAATCAAAACCCATTTCTAATACTTTTGTCTCCAGGATTTATTTAATCGACTTATTATATTCATCCCTTATGCTAACACCATGTTCCTCATCTCCACTCATTTCCTCCTTCACCTGTAACCCTCCTGGTCTCTCTATCACTACTCCTCCTTCAAATCAATTCAAATGTCTCCACTTTTAAGTTCTCTTTTCTTTGTGGTCTATAATTTGCAACATCTAGATTAGATAAATTGGCACACTTATATACAATATGAATCCAGAAATGATTGATGACATTCACACAAGCAGTTCCTGTATATTTAGACCTCTTATTGAAGCCTGTTTGTTATCCATCAGTCTGACCCTCTGACCCTCCTGACCATAGACATGGTTTATTTCTGCAGCCTCATTCATTGCTGTGATCTTAGAGAACCATCAGTGAGACTTCAGCCACTGAATCAGCGACCCCAAACACTCTTATATTTCTAAAGTGTTCTTGTGTTTATTGTAAGCAGAACTAACTGGGGAAATTAGCTAATGCTTTTACAAATCACACACAAGAGAATCGCTGAAAACAAGTGATTAATGGACGTATTAAACCGTGGCTGTTTGTCACTTTCAGCTGACATTTTATTCATTACTAACTTAATGTGACTTTAAGGTTGTGTGTTAAAACATAACCTGGAGAACTTGGGACTCAGTGACTCTGCTAGGCTGCAGACAGTGTCTCTAAATGTATCTGTGACATCAGAGCATGCAGCTGCAGAGCAGACGGTGTTTGATGCAGGGCCATAACTCAACTTTTTCAGAGAACTGAAGATTACTTTTACAACTATTTATTTCTGGTGAATTCCTATTCAACTTGAAGGTTATAAGAGACATTTGGACAATCAATCAATTTTTTAAAAAGTATTAAAAGGCCATAAAAGTAGGGGGGCTGCTGAGGAGGCTGAAGCCTGAAACACACCGGAGATGTCAGTGCTGCGCCAAGTCTACACATAATAAGGCTTGTAAGAAAATAACCTGTTTGTAAATCTGTTCATTTTTCATCGAGTTATGATTATTTTTAGTTCAGTTGATCACTCACCTTCCAGCTGCTACCATAGCGAGCAGAACATCAGCTGTGCAAAGTAAGATGGCCGACGTGTAGGGACGCTGTCAACTCCCACATAGGGCATCTAGCAATATATATATCTATGGCGCTAGCTGTTTGCCATGGGTATGGAGCCACCTCCTCCAAACCTTCATAACCAATGAGATTGAAGCACTGGAAAGCCCCTCCCACTGAGACTTTCTTTCAAAAGCAAAAACTTTTGATGTGCCCTTCAGAATAAAAGCTAAAATGGTCTGAAGGAAGCAGAATTAAATGAGAACCAAAAAGGTGTGTCAAAAAAATGATGTATAGATTGTCAGGAAGTAAATATAAGTTTTTGGTTTAGAAAAATAAATATTTATTTTGAATTAGTTTATTTTGTTTTTAGAGGTTTTATTTTTTTGCTTTTGAATCTCACATTGTTGCTTCTGAAATGTTCTTATTGGTTGTTTTATTTTTGATACATTTTGTGTGCGACTGTATGTTTTAATTGATCCTTTGGCACAAACTTTATCCCATAGAGAACTTTCACTATGTCAACTGAGTTGTCAGGCTGTTGGAAACGATGAAAGCAGAATCATAGTTCTCTCTGCTAATGCTAATGTTCAGCTAGGCTTGAGCACTGTAGCATGGAGGGTGTGTCTGATGTGCAGGAACAGCTGGACGTGGACCTGAACCGCTGCCTCTGGTTTTCACTTCAGTGTGTGATGAGTCTGTGGACTACAGGGGCCCTCAAAACCAGGGGTCTGCAGCATGTACAACTCAGAGCCTCTTCTGCCTTCTCTCCTTATAAATATAATTTAGAGCTACAAAATCAAGTTGATCCTTAAAATTAACAGTTCATGTTCCAATGTGACATTTTAATTTATTAGTTTTAGGTAACAAAAAGTGAAAGAATAAACTATATGGTATAAAATATTATTTTATACATGAACAGTGCAGAACTTCACCAGTTCTGCCCATGTTTGTAGAAAATGAGTAAAGTTAGTTTCCTAGTTACAGATAAATAAATAAGTTGCTCTTTAATGTCTTTAAAACATCTAATACAACACATCTTAAAATAGATCAGGTTGGTCTTTTTAGGACTCAAATAAAAAAATGACAATTGCAATAAGTTACTAAGTTTTTAGTAGAAGTCTTTCCTCCTTGTTATGAGTCAGGGTGGCCAGATCAAACCAGCATAATGTGGAACAAAGAGCATGTTAAATACTAATGGATTATCAAAATTTATATAGTGTACTGTAAAATACGCACATTCAATGTGTATGCAGATTATCAACTAAAAATAATTATTATTTATCCTTTGTTGAAGTTCATGCTTGCGTTTGACAAAAGGTCGGGCCAGGATATAAGCTCAGCTCTCCCACATGAACGACAGTTTCTCTTTCTCTCGGCCACGGGCACTTTCAACTTCTCCTATGAACTCAAAACAACCCAGGAACCTTGGTGGTGGATTTATAACCTATAGCTATATTTATAACCTATAGCTCTTCTTTTAGACAGAATTTGTTCTATTTTGTCTGTTTCTGCTCTCTATCGCTCATTTCTTCTCACTGCTGCGTTTGTGTGTGAGAGGGAAGCTGATTCGTGGGCCTACCATAACCGCAGAACAGAATTAACTGTAATAACACTATGCTGTCCTGAAAAAGCTTCTCTTCTTTCAAAAACCGTTAGATTTTTTCTGATAGCACAAACCTTTGCGGCGTTACGGTAATGCAAAGAAGACATATAGAAATGCGTTGAAGAGGACTTGCTTGGTGTTAAAGGGTTAAACGTACGTAACAATACGGGACAGTGTCTCAATTTGTGAGACGTGTTAAAAAAAATGTAAATGCTTTTAACCAGTTTTGTGGCTGAAATGATGTGAAGTATTATAGGATATACCGGTAATATAGTGTCATTCTGCTGTGGAAGCTTTATCCACTTATTGTGAAAATTTGAATGAAAATCTGCCCTTTCCTATTGTCAACTTTAATGTAAACAACATCATTCAGGTTCATGTTCCTCTTGGTCCACATCAAAGGAGCCACATCAGAGGGGCTGAAGGGCCACATGTGGTTCCAGAGACCCTGGTTTGGACTGAAGCTGAACTTAGACTCACAGTACAGATGGGAGGATTACCAGATTTGTACCAATGAACAGACACATGCATTAGTATGGAGGTAATTAAGGGTTGCAGCTGAGATCCATTGGTTTATGCTGCTTTGTGTCTTTAACATATCATCTTGTTGGCAGTGTGTTCTGGTTTGTGTCGTAGCAATGCAAAACAGGAAAACACAACTTGAGTTTGTACAAGCAAAGTCCTGAAAACTAAAGTTTTCTATCTTAGTATTTGTAACAATAGTAGCAAAAAACTACTAATACAAGTAATAAGATTATGTTTTGTTTACAACATAAAAATAAACCTTTACAGGTTTGGTCTTAAAGCAGTATCAGCGTTCTTTCATGGTAGACTGTTTGGGTTTTGTTCTCTGGACCTGCTGGCTTCATTGCAGCTGATGTGTTCTTTAAATCTTCTAGAGTTGTGACACGAGGAATGCCTTCGACCCCCACCCTGTCATCTGCTGTAGCCACACAGTCCACGCCTCAGCAGCTCTAACCAATCAGAAGAAAGCTCTGTTACATCACTGTAACTGCTGCTGTCCTCCAACTTCCTTCCCTAAATAAAGTAGACACACTTTTACTGAATTCTGTTTAGATGTGTTGTGCTGAAAGTGTTTGAAGAACTCGAGCTGTAGGTGCTTTGATGGTGGCAGTAATATAAATGTAAGCCAAAGGCCGTCCATCAGCCGGGATGCAGACAGCATCTTTAGTCTGCTTTGTTCAAATACTGCCAGCAGCATTAGCGTTGTCTGTTTAGAATAGCCACTAAACTGTCATGAAATGGTGGATGGTGATGACTTAGACCAGGGGTATTCAGCTCTAATATAAAGGGGTCGAGTTAGAAAACAATCAAAGCTCTGGAAGGTCACCGTGGCTGAATTTTTAGTGATTTATTTTTAAAGGTCTCATATTCGTCACTTTCTCTCCACTCTGAATCATTTCTTTTACATCTCAATAACAGGTCAAAGCTCTGCATTGGTCAAACTGACCCTTAGTTTAAGGTCAGCTGTTGTTCTTCCACACCTCATCCAACCTCCTGAAGTTAAACTTTCCTTTCAAATGGGCGGGGCAGAGCTTCTCTAAGCCCCGCCCATCTCTCTTCTCCATGTGTGCATGGAGTCAGTGTCAGTGGGTCTTCAGGGTCTCAGATGAAGGGAGTAAAAAAAACCTATTGCTCTCGTTGATCAACCATCTATGAAGCAACTGCTGTGCTTTGCTCTTAGCTTCACCATGACTGTTTGCTAAGGTTTGTGAAGATGAGCGCTCCCGTGGTTTTTAAAGGGCGGGGTGGGCTCAGGTAGACAAAGGTGCTCTGATTGGCTCTGTCCTCTAGAGAGGAGTGGTCTGTTCCCTTCTTGATATCAGCAGGGGAAAGATTTAGAATCCACCTGTTTTAGCATTAGCTCAAAACACACATTTTCTAAAAATGAGAATCAGGAAGTAAAAACGGTGAAAATACTTGAACACTTTTGGTCTCAGACACAGTCTCTGGGACTGATATGACTGTTAGAAGACCTTTAGAAAGGGAATTTACCAGAATTTGGGACTTTTAAACATCAACATATACACGTGATCAGTCCTCAACTGTCAAATCAAAGGAATTCAGTACGATTCAAAAACTTTTGTCAATATGTATTACCACATAGCATGTTTCAAAATATTTCATATTTCAAAATAGGAGAAAATAAAATTAGAAAATTGTGCACCTTAAAATGAAAAAATAAAGTGAGGACAAGCTCGAATTTTAAGTTCTGGTCCTACTGGTCTTTTTGGTCCTACTGGTCCTATTGGTCCTGTTGGTCCTTCTCGTTCTACTGGTTCAACTGAATCTCACCTTTGACCTGAGTGTCTGTCAAAACCTTTGTTTTGTCTCATAACAGAGTTTCACACTGATACTTTTAATAGGTACCACAGTTTCTTACTATGTGAGACACAGGTTTAGTGTTCCCAGTGGGAAGTCTGAACAGGAATGGGACCATTTCAGATTACATAATCTAGCTTTACTCTCCCCTTTTCTTTTTAGGAGAGCACCATTTGTTCTTTTTATTTATTTGCTTTTCTCAGTCTCACTTGTCTACTTCTCCCTTTCTTCGTCTGTTTCTCAGTGTTCTCCATCTGTTTAAAGCAACACTAAGTAGTTTTTTACACTTTAAGCTAGAGCATCAAAATTGATCTAATTGATTTTTGTCGGTTTGTTTGTTCTGAACTTGGTTGATGTGTTTCCTCTTCTTCTAAACCTCTGTCTACCATAAAGATAACAGAAGCATCTAATCCTAACTTTGTGTAGTGGCTGTAGGTCTGTACGGGACAGACCTGGACTGTGGTCTGCTTGGTAGTGATCTCTGCTTTAAATGAAAGATTTAAGGCTTCATTTAACATTAAAGTTTGTGGATAGTTTTGAGTTAATTCAAGCTGCTAGTGTCTAGTTTAGGAGGCTTTTAAAGTCGAGGCTGGTTAGTGAAACTACTCAGTGAATAGTTGATGCTCATTTGACTCTATAAAGTTGTGGGATGTTTTTCTTGTGTAAACCAAACTTCTCTGATCATATCTTAGCACGTCTGTCACACCAAAACCATCATGATCATGCATTCAGGACCAGTTTCTGTGTGAGGTCTCCTCTGCTGCAGGAGATGGGCCTGTCCGTTTGCTGAGATGTCACAAGAGTGCGGTTTAGAATTCCACGGCTGACCTTCTCTCAGAGCACCTACTTCTGCTTTAAGTCTGTGTTTCACATCAGCAGTTGCTGAAGGATCATTGCTGCTCATCAGATCCTCAGTATCTTTCTCTCCACCTGTCTGTGCAGCCCTGAAGAGTCCTGCAGCCTTCCACGAACAGCGGAGGAGCCTGGAGCGAGCAAGGGTGAGTTCCTGCATCATCATTTCTTCACAAAAGGTTTTAGCAGAAAGTTAAGTTACTGCAAATTGTGAACAGAAACGTGTGTGGAGGCTGCGTGAAGCAACATAAGGTTCAAACTGGTTGCATTAGTACCATTTTCTGGTTTGTAAAAGTTTATGCACTGTTTGTTTGTTCAACTTTTCCTCTTTTTATATGCACAATTATTATCATTTTCTGTACTTTTGTTATTTTTGTGGTCATTTCTTGTTGATCATTTTTACACCTAATGTAATATTTTCCATTTCCTGGGCAGACCGAGGACTATCTGAAGAGGAAGATTCGGTGCCGTCCGGAGCGCTCTGAACTGGTCAGGATGCACATTCTAGAGGGTGAGTTTAAAATTCAGAGGCATCTTTTATGGGGTTTTCCATTTTTTTAATGCCCTTATTTTAGGTAAAATCCACATTCTTAGAAACTGAAGCATTTTGTAAGGAAACCAGTTTCTAATAATAAGACTTCATTTCTCCTTTTTGCTTGTCTGATAATGGAATGAAACTGGTTCTCTTCATGTTGACGGATCAACATAAATATTAGGCTGATTCAGCTGCAGAAATCATGTTCATATTAGCTTTAGATTAGCCCTAATTTACTTTAAACATGTTACACGCTCACCTGCGATGCACCTGCAGGTTTTTAACTCAACAACACAGATGTGACATTTCATAGCATGTGTCTGCAGAAGGCCCCTCCTATCACAGTGGATTACAACTATAGGTAGGTAGAAAGGGTCACAGTTATCAGTTCCAACCATCTGCCTTTTTGTTCTTTTGGTCTTTAAACTCACTTTGTAAACAAATACAGGAAGTGGTGTGACTCAGTGCTCAATATCAGTAATCTTCATAAAACCTGCTTCTTATAACAACCTTTTACTCTCAACTCCTGCAGATTTGTCTGTCTTTTATCTTTCTGTGAGTACAAACTGAAAAAAAAAGAATTGGGTTGATGCACAATGTCCTCTGCAGAGACATCAGCAGAGCCGTCCCTGCAGGCCAAGCAGCTGAAACTGAAGCGTGCACGGCTGGCCGATGACCTCAACGACAAGATCTCTCACAGACCGGGTCCAATCGAACTGGTCCACAAGAACATCCTGTCTGTCACCTGCCCTCTGCAGCACTCACTGCTGGGTAAATGCACACCACCTCACCACTGTTGGACCTGTAACGTGTTTGTCGGTAGAAATGAAGTTTGCACAGGGGAAGCTGCAGTTTTAAGTAGGCAAATGTTTGGTACAATTGCACAAGTATACAGGAAGCCATTTGCAGTTGGCAAATAATAATGTAGTTGCACAACAATCAGCGGCTTTCAGAAGCTCAGGTTCTGGTTCGAGTGAGACCCAGTCAGATTAACCCTGTGATGACTACAGGTGTTCTACTCTCAGAGCCTCTATATCGGTAACTTCCTGTACTGTTGCACCACTCCTCATATTAGTTAGAACACATGTCATCGTATCCAGGTGTTAAGTCACAGCTGAGTGTGTAAACACACCCAGGATCATCATCATCCGACTGGATACAGAAGTTACACAGCTGTGTTTAGACATGGTGGTGTTTTGTAAGATGAAATACAAAACGTGTTGTTTAACTTCCCTAAAATTTGTCCCTCTGATTGCTAAACCAGTCACTCCGTTTAATGCTTAGTTGTGAGGAAGGCAGCAGTGAAGCGCTTGTGTTTTTAATAAATATTATCAGAGTTTATAACAGATGCATTTATTATATACAGCTGTGCAAGTATTTTAATTAGTAATTTAATTTCAGCTCCAAACAATCACAAAAACATAAATCAAGAAAAATACTTTAAATAATTTTGTCTTTCCTGTCTTCCAACCTGGAAGATAAATCCAATGTGTGTCTTGTAGTTGTGTTTTAAAAAGTTAGCACAAATAAAGATGGCAGAACAAGGGCAAAACACAGTAGTGGTGATGAAAAATCTCTCTCTGTTATTCATAGTTGTGACCCACGGCTATATTTGTCCAAGTATTGATGCTCAACAAACCCCCTTAATGCATGCAGACTCCTTGCTCAGACATCCGGGTCTTTCATCACAGCTCTTCTCTTTTTTTATAGCAGCACTGTTCATGTGACTGGTCGATCAAGTCGAACTATAATTAGTATAATAGTTGGTGTCTATATAAATTGTAGACTAATGATTAGGGATGAGCCGAATACCCGTTTCAGACGAGTATCCGGTACGGATAAAGCATATTTGCCGAATACGAGCATCATCCGAGTGAAACACGTGAATATCCGTGCTCGTGCTGAAGGAAAATCCTCATTGGGTGACGTCTGACGGTCTTTTCTTCAGGCTCTCTGATTACGCAGCAGTCACACACACCGCCCCTCCCTACACACATCTCTGCAGCAGAGATCATCAGGTGTGCTGTGGGAAATTATTCAGGTTCACCTAACTGGTCTAAAAACACTTTTTGAAAACTAATACATTTTTATCTGCAAATAATATGCCATTGTCACGCGTCGGTGCCAGGAGTCACCAAAGGGTAGATTCTGGTTCTGTTTGGAGTCAGCCCACACAGCAAATCCAAGACCTGGCTGGACCGGGTCAGACGCGCAGTGCCCTGAGCTACCACGGCCTGCGACAAGCTCGGCTGGCACGCCTCTTCCTCCTAAACTGGACATAGCTAGTGGTTCTGAGTTAGTTTGGCGAGGAGGAGGAGAAGGGGGGCAGGTGAGTCGCGGACTCACTGCGGCTCCGTGTTAACCTGGACTGGGGCTCTGGTGAACCAGCGACAGTCCCTACTTTTTTAAACTCAAACTTTGGTCTGACCGGTCCATAAAACCAGTAGATCAGCAGATCCACGGACACTGGCTCGGATCAAGTTAGGCTGATACCCCCCCCCCCCCAATGGTGTGCCTTGTGATTTTTTTCAATGACAAAGTGTACCTTGGCTCAAAAAAGGTTGAAAAACACTGCCTTTAATATTGTGATCAAAAACATTGAATATCAATTCTGAGGCAGCTCTGTAAATAGTTTTCAAATAAACAATACAGTACAAATAGCAACTTCTGACCAATCCATATTAATTTCAGACTTAAAATAATGAACAGATTTAACTAGCACCCACTTCCGGTCAAACCACACCCACTTCTGGGACAGACACCGCCCACTTCCTGTTTAGCCCCCGCCCACTCCGAGTACAGATCACGGATACAGATGATTTAGATGGTTGAACAGATACAGATAGTGGTGTACTCTATGAGGTTATAATCCTGCCAATAATCAGAGAGCACAGATTAAACATCCATGCGTGTATTTTCCCCTCCCGCTGAAGATTCCCCCATCTCGCGCGCGCACATCAAACACCCGCGCGCGAAATTCAACTATTCGCGCTTGTATTTACCACTGGCGCACATAATAATACTCCTCGCGCATGCAGAATGAAGCTCTCATGAGCGTGAGTGTGGCTGACACGCACGCGCGCATGCTGCTTTGCTCTCGAGTGAATATTCTGCTCGCGCGCGGAAATTAATTTTGTCAGTTTGGGGGCGGGTACCAAGGATTCACCGGCCCTTACATGATTGGTTACTTTAAAAAAGATCTTGCCTACATAGGAGTGCCTTGGACTTTGATTGACAGCACAGTTGTTTACCTGAACACGGACTCCGACATTCCAACATGGCTGCTGCAGTGGAAGATGTTCACGTAAGTCGTGCTGATAAAAGGCTTTGTTCAACAAAACCAGTTCTTTACTCAGCTGGTTTGTAAAGCTATCATGAGCTTTGTTTTTCCTGGTATGCATCAGACTGTTACCATTACAGATTAAACCGCTGACCACAGACTTTGTCTTACAGATCAGTTTTCTTGTTAGCTCAATACATTTTTAGAAATACATTGC
>SSNR01000058.1:2959603-2973057 GCA_006937965.1 Callopanchax toddi | reverse complement strand
TACGTGCCATTACCGCCACCCTGTGGTTTAATTCTTTACAAGTCCTCCTTTTGCCTTAAAAATAAATATATTTCCCTCTCCCTTCTACTGTGTTCGTAACATTTTTAAATCAGCTGCCCTGATTAATTTAAACCAGATAGCTGTAATAATATAAAGTTATAAAATGTAACTCATTTAGGAGATCGTTTTATTTGAATGCATTGCAACCCCGTTCCGATAGGGGGCGACGTTGCATCGTTGAAACCTAAGTGTCCATCATCTGACGAGCTCCCCCTCAGCTGGCCCTCCACTAGTTTTTGACACCAACGACTCTGCCGACAATGTCCACATCTTGACTATTACTGGCATATCCGCGCTCACCTGTTCATAGTCTGTTGGGGTTTGTTTTCAAAGTTTGCGTATTATGGAGCCCTCCGCACCCAAAAGGTTAGTGAACGTTTGAATGCTTTGAAACCTCTCTGCTAAAAGGCTAATGTAGTCGATAGCTCAGGTTGCTAATGCTAAGCTAATTTAGCTCTTAAACTTTTCACAGAGAGCGTCGACAAGAAAACACAAACAACATAAACATGATAACAACTTTAACAGGCTTCTGGTTTGTTTAATCATTCAGTAGTTCTTGGTCTTCACGTCATTAGAAAGCGTTTCATTTTCGTTTTTTTTTTCTCGGTTTTTATCAACAAAAAATCCAATAAATGATTTTGAATTACCAGTCATTTAAATCTTTTGGTTAATCTAGAGTTGGTGTTTAATTACTTATTCACTGTAGTTGATTTTAACAAGTGGTCGTACACCGTTTAAGTTAATATTTTAAATGTATTTTTTAACTTATTTTAACTTTAGACAGACAATCTGTTTTATTAGTCTTTTAATTTTGAAAATTGCATCAAGTAGCCCAAAGCTCTGACTGTGATGTAACTCAAATTAAATCCATGTTTCATCTAAATCGTTTATGATCAAATTTGCTTAAATTATTACAATCCCATATAAATCTGTAAATAAACTTTTAAAATGTTGTTTCCAGATTTGACGAATCAGTTTTCCTATTCCCCTCAGCTTTTATATTTAGAAGTTTGTTTGTTTTTAAGTTGAAAATCTAGATTAAATAAGCATGTTTATTTCCAGCATTAAGGAGATATTGTAATAATAACTTACATTGCTGGTTAACTTTGCAGTAAGCTGAAAAAGCTGAGTGAGGACAGCTTGACCAAGCAGCCAGAGGAGGTGTTTGACGTTCTAGAGAAACTTGGTGAAGGGTAAGAATTTATATTTTTTCCAATTAAACAAAGTGACATTTTCACAGCAGATTGTTGTGTAATGTCTTTTTAGTGTTTTCAGACATAAGATGCATTCTTGTGTGTGTGTTTAGCTCATATGGCAGCGTATTTAAAGCCATTCATAAAGAGTCAGGGCAGGTGGTGGCCATCAAACAGGTTCCTGTGGAGTCTGATCTGCAAGAAATCATCAAGGAGATATCCATCATGCAGCAGTGTGACAGGTGACAAGACCCACAACTTTCTTCAAATCAGATTTTTATTGTCTAAAGAGGCTTTTCTAATCAGTAATGGAGGAATATTTATCATTTCTGCACTTATTTTAACATCATTTGGCCTCATAGTGTACTTTGTTTTGCTTCTCCTTATAGCCCATATGTAGTAAAATACTATGGGAGCTACTTCAAGAACACAGACCTGTGGATCGTCATGGAGTACTGCGGAGCTGGTTCTGTTTCCGACATTATCAGACTAAGAAACAAAACGGTGCGTGTTTACAAGAAGTTACATTTTTGTTTGGTTTTGGCTCTTAAAATGGTTGAAATGCTTGATCGTTTGTTGTTTTCACATCAGCTGACAGAAGATGAGATTGCCACCATCCTCAAATCAACACTGAAGGGTCTTGAGTATCTTCACTTTATGAGAAAAATCCATCGTGACATCAAGGCAGGAAACATCCTACTCAACACCGAGGGTCACGCCAAACTGGCTGACTTTGGGGTTGCAGGACAATTAACGGTAAAACCAACACAAAATGTTTGCAACGCTATATGATTTCAAACTTTAGTTGAATCGGTTTTTGTTTGACTGATTTTTGCCTTCTGAAGGACACCATGGCAAAGAGAAACACTGTGATTGGGACACCGTTCTGGATGGCCCCAGAAGTGATCCAGGAGATCGGCTACAACTGTGTCGCAGACATCTGGTCTCTGGGTATCACATCCATAGAAATGGCAGAGGGCAAACCTCCCTACGCCGACATCCATCCTATGAGAGTGAGTGAGTTTTTGATGACGTGGGTGCTTAAGACTTAAAACAAAAACATGACACTTTGTCACTTAATCTTCTTTCCTACAGGCCATCTTCATGATTCCCACCAATCCTCCTCCTACATTCAGGAAACCAGAGCTTTGGTCAGATGAATTCACAGATTTTGTCAAGAAGTGTTTGGTGAAGAATCCTGAGCAGAGAGCAACTGCTACTCAGCTACTACAGGTTGGGACAAGAACATCTAAATCTGTATAATCCTGGTTAAAATGTGCTAAGCAAATACAGTTAATTTTTTCCTTGTTTGAAAATGCAGCATCCATTCATCAGCCTGGCCAAGCCCGTCACAATCCTGAGAGATCTGATCACTGAAGCCATGGAGATGAAGGCCAAGAGGCAGCAGGAGCAGCAGAGAGAGCTGGAGGAGGAAGACGACAACTCTGTATGTGTGCTTAGATACATTAACTATAAAGTTCCAGTGAAACATTTAGGCTGCATGTGTTTTTGTCTCATCTAGGAGGAGGAGACTGAGGTGGACTCTCACACCATGGTGAAGTCAGGATCAGAGGGTGCAGGAACCATGCGGGCCACCAGCACCATGAGCGATGGGGCGCAGACCATGATCGAACACAGCACCATGCTCGAGTCGGATCTGGGCACTATGGTCATTAACAGTGATGAGGAGGATGAGGAGGAAGACCAGGGATCAATGAGAAGTGAGCACACATCTTAATTTAACCCTCTAAAAGGCACTCACTGGAATTCCTAAACCATCTCTGACTAGTTTACTTTCTGACCTCTTTAACATTTTTTTCCTGTAATTTTCTTTTATAAAAACTTTTTACATAAGTTTCAGGTTTAGGCTGCAAAAGTGATCAAATATGGTCATTTGCACTATAACAGCTTTAAAATGACAATTTGAGAGAATGTAAGATAATTTAAAAATTGTTACTGTATTTTGTTTAACTCTTTATTTAACAACTGCAGCACTTGTTCTTTTTTATTTTAATTTCTCTTTTATATTTTTTTATAAAGACTCTTTTTGGAATTTTTTCAACCACAGTTGGGAAAAGAACCGTATATTGTCACTGCATTAAACTTGATTTACTACTTGAAAATAAAAAATGTTACAAAAGGGGAAAAGGCTTTTATCTTATTCTCTAATAACACTTTAGGACTGAAAGTTTAAATTGTCAAGTATTTTAGTGGCTCCCCTGTTAAACTTAATGTTTTCACTGAGACGTGTAGGCCACTTAAAACTTACTAGCCATTTTAAACAAGGGCGACTTCAGTTTAACGCGAGGTGAAGATTCTGTCCTAAATAAGGATTGGCTCAAAATGGAAAAGGAAAAACTGGCGCAGAGTTTCCTTAAAAGGAGGAAGAAGTGTAAAAAAAATATTCACACTCTCATAAACACCACTTGTGACTGTTGACGCAACAAACATGCTCTCACATCAGTCTTTATTTTTTCACTTCACTATAAAGCAGCTCTTTGTCTGCTATGACCTTCCCCTTTTCCCAGAGGCAAGACAAAGTAAGATGAAACTGCACAAGCAGGCTGAAATGTGCAACTGTTTTGTGTGTTTTTGATACGCAGAGTGGAACTTATGACTTTAATAAAAACCACCATTATGCACTTAACTGGTATTTTAATATGTGGAATTGTCTTATAGTGTTTATGTCAGAAGATTAAGTACTATATTGCATTTTATAAGAAGCTTCTTCCTCCTCCTCAGGGCACGCCACCCCCCAGCAGCCCCTACGGCCATCTTTCATGGAATTCTTTGACAAGCAGGACTCCAACAAGGCAGCCCAGCAGCAGGAGAACTATAACCACAACCAGCCGAAGGAGCAGCCAGGCTACCACATCCAGTCCAAAAACGCCTTCCCCGACAACTGGAAGGTCCCTCAGGATGGAGACTTTGACTATGTGAGTGTGGAGCGGTGCTATTCTTGTTGCAAACTGCATACAGACAAGTGATTAAAATAGCAAAGCAGAATCGGTGTGCACAGTATGACTCATTTCCTTTTTGTGTTTCCACTCAGTTAAAGAACCTGGACTTTGAGGAGCTGCAGCTGCGTCTGAGTGCCTTGGATCCTATGATGGAGCGGGAGATCGAGGAGCTCAGGCAGCGCTACACCGCTAAACGGCAGCCCATCCTGGATGCGATGGATGCCAAGAAGAGACGACAACAGAACTTCTGAGTGCTTCCCCCATTTCCTCCTCCTCTCTTGGTCTAGATTTTCCAAAGCCAGCACTGAACTTCTATCCCAGAGACTGGGAGGAATCAAAGACTTCATCATTGGAAGCACTCTATTATCCTGACTCACTAATCTCATGATGAATGAAGGTAGATTGTTCGTTTGACTCCAGGATTTTTTTTTCTTCTTTTTTACAACTTCAAGTTTTTCTCCACAGTTCCTACAAAGTTTTTTTTTCTTCTAAATGAATGCTTCTGACTTGAGGCCAAAAGGAGAAGTAACTAAAGGTCATCAGACGTCTGAAAGTATCAAAAAGAGTTTCCTCTTTACTCAGCAAAACGCCCATCATGTCATAACGTGCGTCCGTTTGGAGTCAACGTTGGCGACGAAGCCAATCATCCAGAGAAAATGAGCTGCAGACGGATCTAATGAAGCGATTTCAGACTTTTTCCTTCTAGTGTAAATATATTACAGAGCCTAGTTTGGAAATAACCTGCATCAGAAGCTGTGGAGGTTCATCCATGACCAAAGACAATCAAAATGATCTTTATGTTGAGAATGCCTTAAAATGTTTGAAGCCTAGTTTCAAAATAAGCAATGTAATACAAACCTAGTCACTGGAGGTGATTTCCTCACATGTAAAATTTGTCAAAATAGGACAAAAATCATGTTTTCATTTGATTGTGGACCACTCAAAGTTTATCACTTACCGGTCTTTATGATCGTATTTATTTTCCAAGTATAAAGTTTGGGGTTTGTTACTCAGCCACATATTTTAGTGCCTCTTCAGTCACCAACAGACACATTGCTCTCATAGTTTTTCACTTCATGCATTAAAAAAACTGAGCCAAGTAGTGCAGAATTTGGATTTAATTTAAAGAAATTGCACAGAAGCATGTTACCAGATAGTTAAAAAAGGTGCATCAATAATTATGACTTCAATTCCTCAAAGATCCATTTCTGATTGATCCACTTTGTGACTGACATTTTTCATAACATAAAGCCACAGAAGAAAGGAAGTTCATTCATTTTTGCTGAAATCCAACTTGTATGTTTTGGTAATCATGCATGAGGAAGCTTTGGATTTCTTGATGTTTAGCATTATATTATCAGTGGCTGAATGGAGATGTGCTGCACCTTCTGGGTGCTGGGACACAAGCTCTTTTTATTTAAACCTAAAACCAGCTTACACATGACTATTTGCCTCCTTTTTTGTGCTAGTATCTGATTCTGTAATGCAGATTTATAATGTCTATCAGCATACGCAATGGTCAGAAACAACTGCAGTGCAGAATTATCGATTTATCTGTTTTTATTAGGCAATTGTACTTAAAATGCACAATTCTTTTTGTCAGGGAGCACTGACAGGTTGATTTACTGTAACAAAACCCCCTAGGAGTTAGATAGACACCAGTTCTTCTTTCATATTAATAAAACTACAATTAAGAATGGTTAGTTTGAAACTGTTAACTTATTAGGAGCTGATGTGGCTTCAGTTTGGTGTGAGATCATTTTTCACACTGATGATCTGAATGAATTCCTCCCTGTCTTAATATCAAGTACATTTTGTCTGCAGGTTTCTGTTACTTATGAATGTGGTTTGCCTGTTTTTAATAAACAGACCTGTTACAACGTCTCACTGTTTTTTCTTAAGCAGAGTGAGACTAAAATAAGCTGTTAACTTGAATTCCTTCTGGTTGTTTTATTTTTCCTACTTGGTCAAGTAGTTCGTAAAAATATCCTGATCTTGAATTACATGCAGAATTATATAAAACATGTGGCCGTTGATGCTTTCTCCAGCTGGACAAACAGATGTGTTGATCTCTGTTTTTTTAGACTATGCATGTTTGCTTTTTTTAGTGGAATGCTATTCTAGTAACTGCACAGAACTGTTAATAAAAGATAGATTTTTAATGGATTTTGCTGTTAGTTAAAACTTCTTAATCTGTAATAAAATAAATAGGAAACCGACTCTGATTCTGCTCAGCTTTTTTAAAACTTTTTATATGATTTGTTATTGAGGCTGTAGCTTGAAATGCACACATTTATTTAAGTATTGTGGTAAATGTAATCATTGCTGGTTGTAATCATTATCTGGCTCTAAAAATGAGCTTTGGACTAGTGAAACCCAAGTGTACCGTAACTGTCAAACTATGTGCGCACATATTTTTTGTTTGTACGCTGTTGGTAGGCTGTGAAAGCCCTGGTTGCGCATGTAGACTAACCTTTACGGTAACATTGGATAAACTTGCCTCGTGCGTTCCTGAAGGCGGCTAATATTTTCTCAAATAGCTAAACAGCCATTTCGTTCAGTCGCTGCTCTCTTGTTTGGAGATTGTTTAAAAATATTAGAACATGTTTGCGCCTAACAAAAGGATCGTCAACACCACATCAGCTCCGGCTGCCATCGGTCCGTACAGGTGAGACGAGTTAAACCCGGTTTAAAGTTTTAGAGCAGTTCCTGGAGCAGGGATGTTTGTTTGCTGCTAAAGGGACAGCCCGGTGTTTGATCAGAGGCGGGGCTTTCTGTTCAATGAACTCACCTCGAGCACATTAAAAAGCAGCTGGACCTTTTTAGAGAGCAGAGGAAACGAAACAGCTGGAATACCTAAGGAACAGGAAGAGAGGTTGTTTTAAAATGGCTTCAATTTGTCATAAAATAATCTACACACCAACAGCTCCTGTGAGGCAGGGAATATACAGGTAAGGGTGTGTGTGCTGTGTGAACCTCAGTATGTTTTATAATACATCTGAGTTAAAACAACACATTAATTATAATGTCAAATGTTTAACTACAGCTGCATACACTGAGGCGTTTCTGCTCTGACCAATCCTCTGTCAGTAGGTGGAGTTTGGACTGAGAGGCCTTTTTGTATTCAAAGATAATATGATGTCATTTAGATTATAAAGGGTCACCTCTTTTAGATCTATATAATAATGGTTTGATCCTTATTACTTTATAGTGACGTGCAGCTGTTTGTATCTCAGGACCAACATGCTGGGTTTACTGATTTTTAATTTCTATTTAAATGTTGCCTCCATCTTTTGTGTTCTGTCACCTTCAGCCAGGCGGTGGTGGCGGACAGAACCGTGTACATCTCTGGTCAGCTGGGGATGGACGTGGCCTCTGGTCAGCTGGTGGATGGAGGAGTGCAGGCGCAGACCAGACAGGTGAAAGTCACTGGAACAGAGCACCTTTTAAACACCTGCTTAAAGTCACTCCAGTATGATCAAATTGACCAAAATAGGTATTGATAGACTAGAACTGTAAAACAATGAGAAATCTGTGTCAGCCCTCAAAACTAAAAAGTTTTTTAATGATATTTACCTGATCTGAAGTTAAAGATCAAAACTAATGTTGCATCCAAAAACAATCTGCAACAAGATAATGCAGATATTTAAATATGAATCTTTTAAAAAATGTTTCATTTTAATATGTTTTCCTCAGGCTTTGGTCAACATGGGGGAGATCCTTAAAGCTGCTGGTTGTAACTACAGCAATGGTGAGATTTCACTAATTTCATTATGTTTGATTTTTAAACATTTCTGCTCACATCTTGTCATATGTTTCAGATGTTTTATTCAAAAACTTATAACTTTTTATTTCCAGTGGTGAAGACAACCGTTCTGCTCAAAGACATAAACGACTTTAACAGCGTCAACGAGGTCTACAAGACATGTGAGTTGGTCGTTTAATGATCGGGTTTCTTTTTATCCAAGATCACGTTGTTGCTATTTATTTATTGTGTATTTGTGGTAGGTCTTTATCAGTAATTTATACTTTATCTTGTCTGAAAATCAGCCTGTTGCTCTGAATCTGGAAAGTTGTGTTTCTGTTGTATAATGTGTTTTTTTTTTCTGTTAAATAAATAAACCTGAATTATAACATCATTTAAAATAGAAATAGAATAAATTACCCCATAATAAGAAATATAGACCTATTTAAAAGCAAAACTTTAGCCACTATTAGTCCTGTTAAAACTTCAGTGTTTTAAGATAATTTGTTGTTGTTTTTTTCTTTCTGTTTCAAAACTATGAAAACTGGCTGTAAGTTTAAATATCAAAACATGAAAAAATTTGGGATGAGTTTATAAAACACTTTTTTGGTTTTGATACAAATGAACCTTAACCTATCTCTTAATTTAATATAAAATAAACAATAAAAAAAATTATTATGAAATTTGTAAATATTATTGCAGGTTATTGTTGCAAAAATTCCTACCTAAATAAAAAAGGTTGATTTCACATACTGAAACTTGTAAATAAAATGCAAGTGAGGGTTATTTAAACTCTGTATTTGATATCACAGACTTTTTAGTAAGTAAAAAATGAGTAATTAATTTCACTTGATGTTATTTTATTTAGCAACATTAAATAACCTTTCCAGTTGTTCCTGATTTCTTTCTTTTATTAAAAAACATCAACGTTTTATTTCAGATATTAAATTTGCTGCCTTTTCACTATTTTCAGTTGAACAAAAATATTAAATTATTAGTAAATCAGTTTAGTTTTAGTGTCCCGACTAGAAGACATGGAGTGTTTACGAACAGCCACAAGGGGGCAGCATTTAGCCAAAGTTGTGAGTTTTTACTGTTTTGGTCCAGACAGAAAATATCACAAACAAAAATATCACTCTTTAAAGATTAGTTTGTCTTTGGAGTAAAATTGTGTTGCTTTTAAATGAAAGTACATTTAATTCTTAATGTTATCACGTGTAAAACCCTTGAGCAAAGCACTCACTGTCTGTCTGTCTGTGGTGTGTTTAGGAAGGGATTACATCAAAAACGTAGAATTATTTTTCAAAAGGTCAGTCAAAACAATTTTTAGCACTAAAATGATCAGAGATATGAAATAAAAAGTACTGAGTATATTATGCTTTAATTTAAATGCAAGATTTGACTTTTTCTGTTGGTCTGTAAATTAAGAATTGTATCTCATTCATATTAAATTTGAGATTTAAAGTGTTGTCACATTATTTCTTAACACGACCACTCTTCACACACATCCAGCTCTTCCTCTGCTCTATAAGTGCTGTGTTTGGGCCTTTTCCTCCTGGATCAGGTGTAATGGAAGCTGCTGTGTGTTGTAAGTGGACACGACGGCTCAGGATGTAACCCAACCTCGATCAGCCCCGAGGGAGATCTGACTCCACCGACACATCTGAGCTCCTGACTGCCTCCAGATACGACTAAAAACCCAGAAACTTTCCCTGATTCTGGTGAACTTGGCGAAAGGAGGAAGAGGACGTGTGCTGCTAGTTTTGTCAATGTTAACAAACTGATTTATTAATGAGTAACAACGTGGTTGTGTTACAGTCTTAAACTTGTCCTACACTCCAGCCCGAGGGGTTTTCTTTGACCTCATATTTAAAAACCTTAATGAGTGATTTATAAAACCATCAGAGAGTGGGTTGATCATCAATGAGATCTGGGTACAGCTGTAGCTCTAACACAAGCTTCTGAAGTGAGACACAAAACATCCTCAAGAAACTCATTTGCATTGTTTTTCTCTTTAACTATGTTGTTTTTATAGGCTGCTTATAATCTAATAAGTCTTTTTGTTTCTTGCAGTTTTTAGCAGTAACTTTCCGGCCAGAGCTGCCTACCAGGTCGCTGCTCTCCCCAGGGTGAGTCCAGTTTAGATCATCTGTGGTTTATTCTATATGAAGTGAACATCAGTAAACATGGCGTGGTGGGAAATCAATTACAGCTCAGTGCTAACTTGTTAATTGCTGTCATTTCATTTCCATTTTAATCGCTATGTAAAAAATGACTCGTTTGTCAAAAGGACTTAAATCCGTCAGCTGCTTTGTCAGCCTGAAAGTCAATGAAAGGTTTTAAAATCAGGTTGAGATTAGATCAGTTTTAGAGTCAGGGTTGCTGGTTTTGTTTTTAGGTGCACTACAAAAAAATAATGCATTGAATTAACATAAAAAAATTTAACATAAAAAAATTTATCTTTCTTTTGTGACAAAGCAATAATGTATCTGGGTTGGATCAACAATTACTTTTCAGGTTGATTTACATTATTTACCAAAAAAAAAAAATTCTAATAAAAAAAAAAGCTATAGTTTAATTTGTTTAAAAAACTTTTTTCTTTTTACAAACATTTCAGTAGGAAAAAAGTTTCTATTTTTTGGATGAACAAATTTGTTGAATCAATAAAGTCACAAAAATAAATCTGACAAGCTAAAGTTAAAATTAATCCAACCAACCCTATCAAACTGAGAACTAATAATAGTGAATAAGTTGGATCAATATAATAGAAACAAATATTTAACTTAATTGAATGATGAAAACATTTATTTGACCCAACCTATACATTAGAAAAAAACAAAAATGGCTAAACTAAATATTGTGAATTTTTATATTTCTTTTAATGCATTTTTAATGTTTTCTTTGCATCATTTTTATTTAAAATAATAATTATTTAACAAACTTAAATTCATGATTAATTTGAAGTATATTTCTTTTTACATCAACATCTTTTTTGAATGAAAATAGCCTTTAACATGATAGAAAAGTGTGTTTTTTGGATTGTTTCTTGTTTAGCTGACTTTGTAACGTCTTTTCTCTCCTCTTCAGGGTGGACTGGTGGAAATCGAGGCGGTCGCTGTTCTCGGTCCTCTCTCCGCCTCCTGACTAGCCGACAAAATCCAAAACAAACTGTAGCCTGTAAGAGCAGCGCCTTTAATTTGTGATTATAAATGTCAATTAAAACATTGATGTGCAAAGTGAGCATGATGATGTGATTTTTAACATATTTTTAAAATCAATGATGTAATTTATAAAACCAATAAACCACATTTTTCCCCACTTTAAACTCTCTTGTTTTTATCCACATAAAATGACTAGAAATCATTTTTTTACGGCTGCCTTTTTATTTTCTGACAGTTTACAGCTTATTACAGATTTAAGGATTTATCTGCATGACACATGAGAATTTTCTTATAGAAGTTAGCTTGACTTATCACTTATTTTACACCTTCAGTAACTACATTATAAACACATGTGGTTAAACCTGGTCAGAATAGTCTTTGGATTTCACTGGAATGTGCTTTAGTAGAAAAATAGATTTTCACAGTTAAAAGATCTACTAGAAGTTTTCTACTCAGATAAATAAAAACTCAAATGGATATTCTAAACATCTCTCTGAGGGATTAGCTCCTCTATGCACTGTAGAAAATTCAGATTAAGAAAAGGAAAACAGGCACAGTGGTGACGAGGGACCCCAACTAGTCATCACAGGGTCAAGTCATCTTGGCAACAAGGTTTTTACACACACACACTCTTCCACTCATGCATACAGACTGGGCGCGACTCTTCTAAGTAAACTCATCTGGTCGTTCATTCGCTGGGAGCTGGAAACACAAGCAGGACAAGTGAAAACATGAGGTGGGATGGAGACATGTGACGGAAACGTGCAGCTGGACTCACCTGGTGCCTCCTCTGCTTTGAGCTCCGCATCAGCCACTGTGGCTTCTACAAAAAAAAAAGGAAATTTCCATGAAGGAAGCTTCAGGGTGCTGACCTTTACGTGTTTCTCTTTATTGTGTGTAAATCTATATTCCTTTGGTCCTATTTTTATTGTTATTGAACCAGCGTCCTGATACAACAAAATTTACTTTTTAGTACAATCTTTCCCAAGATCAGACATACAGCACGTAAACACTTAAACAGGCTCAGGTTGACTGTGGACATGCGCCAATTTACAAGAGAGAGGGGGGAATGAGGGAGAAACACAGGCCCCCCCGCTCTGCTCCGACAGGGGGCAGAGATGAGATGCAAGAAAAAACCAACGTATGTCTCTTGTCAGGCTTTTATTCGTGCCTGAGTGGAATAAATTAAAGCCTGGTTGTGTTAGAGGAAAAAATGATCATCAACCTGTTTCTCTGATGTTTTCTTTGTAAATCTAAAGATGTAAAACTTGGACAAAAGAGCAATTTTTAGCGTTTTGGTTGCTTCAAGAACTAAATGACAGTATTCAATATTTTATTGATATTCTATCATACCAGAACCAGAACTATTTTTTTAGAATGTGTCCAAAAAATGAGGTGAAACTCCTGTGACAGTGTAAATAAAAAAAAACAGGAGAATTCATTATGTGTGTTTGATCAGTTTTCTATTTAGCTATTAAACGGAAATTTAAAGGCCTTTAAAATCAACTCATTAAAATCCTTCCTGGATCGCACTCACAAATCAAGAAAACTCATTAGATTTTTTTTTGTCTTTGTCTCAATGTGTTAAGGTTTTTGTGCATGTGTGTAAAGTACAACATGAACCACGGGATAGATGTTAATCAAACTATCATAAAGGAATCCTTGGATGTTCATCTCCAGCTGTTTATCTTTTGGAGTCAGCCTGATTCAAGCTGGCTGTAAATCCATCATTTGTAAATCGGGTCGACTTTCCCTTTAAGGCCACATTTTGATGTTTTAGATTCAGTTTAAGATTTCCTCCGGCATGAATGTTAAGTCTCAATAAAGACAGCATGCATCATGTTGCTGTTGGTTTTATGTGCATCAAGTAAACTGTTGAATTCACCTCAGGGATGGACTTCACCTGTGACTGGCTGTGAAGTGGACGTTCATGGTGGAAGCGCTACATGTGATGCTCTGGTTTCTTCATGGACTCGTATTGCAGTTTAATGAGACCGCAGTGACAACAAAGTGTTGGCGACACGTACGGTGCACGCAGAACAACCGGACAGGGCTGTGGTCAAACTGAGGAGCTGGACACCAAAGGGGGGAGGTTGGGTCAGGATCAAGTGAGAGGCAGGAGGGGATTTTGTTACGACAGCAGGTGAAAACCAGCAACAAATGAAGGGAGTCAAAACTTGTGGCTGCACAACTTCAATGTTTAGGTTTAGAGTTGAGATAATCTTTCGTCTAAGGTTTCCAAAAGTTCAACTTATTATTGCTCTTTTGGGTGTTTGGATGCCAACTTTCGCTTTGTTATCTTGTGTGCAGACAAAAAAAAAAAAAAAAAAAAAAA
>SSNR01000058.1:2848429-2957145 GCA_006937965.1 Callopanchax toddi | reverse complement strand
GGGGGGGGGGGGGGGGGGGGGGGGGGGGGAGTCACACCAACTGACCACATTCTGTAAAATAAAGTTCAGAATCAGAACCCATGGTGTGTTTCACAATAAAAACTTGTGCTAATCTGCATCACAGGGCCTCCTCTGATCCATTACAACAAAAGTGCCTTCTCCATTTCCTATTGAAACCATAGACGGTCACCAAATCTGCTTTCCGTGGCCTTCTCTGAGCCCACGGAGCCAGAAACCAGTGTTAAATAATGACGATAAACTTTCTCATCCTGTCACTGTGGAGCTGTGGCTCATTAAAGGGGAACACAGCTGCAACCAGAGAAATAAAAGTGTCAGCTGTTTGCATTCAGACTGTAAGATGTTTATCTGAGTTACACTTGATGCAACTCTATATGGAGGCAGGAGGACTTCTAACATTTCAAGCTCAAGGCTATTTATAGCACTTATCCAACTAAAGTGGCTACAAGTTTGATTAATTCGTTTAATTTCAGTGTTAAAAAACATTTAATCACAAAATAATACAAATATAACTGCTGAAAATATACCACCTTATCAGAGTTGGACTAATTATTTGAGGTTTTATGGAATTGTTGCAGATATTATGATTAAAAATATATATTCTGCATGCGTAAAGTTCCCGTTGGCTCACCTGTAGTGCTGGCTCCGTTGCTCTCCTCGGGCTTGGCGCTGGGTCGAGTCGTATCCACCGCTGAAGTTTGGGAGCTGGTGGAGCATCCCATCCTGCCCAGTGCTCGGAGAGGAATGGGTGAGGAGGTGGCTGGAGAGAGCTGCACCGTCGAGATGTTGCGCGTATGCGTCGCTGGTAGTTCCGCTAGTGGCGGTGCGTAATTGCGCACACACCTCCTCTCCAAGAAAATCGGTTCGGGTGTCCTGCTGCTGCTGGACTGTGGGCGAGAAATGCGAGTTTTTGTTGTGTTCTGTAACTTTGATTGTTTTCATGAGGCTGTTGATGGGACGATGATTCTGTCGGTGGCATCTCTCTTAGGGTGGTGACGTCAATAGAGCAACACCTTTGCTGTTACCAAAACTCCATGAAATAGTGTTTTTTATTTTTATTTTTATTAAACGTTATAAAAATATATGTGCATCAAAGTTTGCTTCGATATTTGTCACCCGGGTTACCTGTTTTAGAGATTAGTTCAGTAGATTCTGTGTTTTGCATCACTCCTTAAAACAAGCATTTCCTGATTCTGGTTTTTTTTTTTTTTTTTGCTTGCTTGTTTGTTAGTTTATTTTTGGGGGGAGGGGTGCGTTTTAACTGTTATAATTTTTGTTTCATCCTCACTTTTATTTTGCATCATATTGTCATGATCTATACCCTTTTTAGTTCTGTTTTTCTCTGTTTACTTCCACCCTAGCCACTCCCCCGTTCTCTCTTCCTTCACAGCAGTTCTTCATTCAGTAACATGTAATTAACCCACCTGCATCCCTGTATATGTACTCCCCCAGGTCTTCACTCCCTGTCACTTGTTTACCACCCTGCTTCTCAGCTTGACATGCCTTTTAGTAAACTTGAGACTTAACATGAGTTTTCTTCAACATTGGCTTCATGCCACTCTCCCAAAGGGCTTTGCAGAACCTGGGAAACAGTTGTTTCAGAGCCTCTCCCATCTCAGCTGATGAAAACTGAGTAGTTATAGGTGGTGGACTTCTTGTACGGTCACTTAGTTTGTGAGGATGGCCCGATCAAGGCAGATTTACGCATTCTTTCCATTTCTTGATAGATTCAAATAATTTCCATATGTTCAGTGCCATATAATTTTTTTTGTATCCACCCCTTGACTTCAACTTTTCAATAATGTTGTCTCTGATTTGCTTGGAGTGTTCTTCTGTCTTCATGCTGATGGTAGCCATAAATACTGATTAACCAGTGAATGGACCTTAAAGACACAGGTGTCTTTATACTACAATCACTTGAGACAGTCACTGCACTCATCTAACTGTGAGACTACTAGCACCAGTTGGCTTGACCTCTGTTTAATTAGGTCAGTCACTTTAACGGGGTACATATTTATGCAATCACTTATTTTATGTTGCATATTTTTTGTTTGATTGCCATTATTTTATTATAGAAATCAGTTTTCACTTTGACATTACTAAAGCAAAAGGAAAGTTTTTAAAATCTTTGGTCAAATAAGCCAAATTTTGTTGATCATGACTGATTTATAAAAAAGCAATTTAAGGGTAAAACGTCCAAGAAGGTGAATACTTTTTATAGGCACTGTTATATTCAGTACAGAGTGAAATATTTCAAGTCTTTATTTCTTGTGTTTTTGATAAATATTGCTTATAGAAAATTAAAACCCAACATAATGTCTCAGAAAATTACATAAGATCAATTTAAAATGACATTATTGTCAGACTTCAAAAGTCTGTTAATTTCTGCAATTTTGAGGAGCGACCTGTCGCTGAACAGGCTCCTCTGGTTGTTCATGACGGTGTGCATTGGCTTCGTGATGGCCAGCAGGTTTTTTTCAGTGTTCTTTCTTCTGCTACTGTCACCAGAGTGTCCAGCATCGTGCCAACCACAGAGCTAACCCTTCTGATCGATTTATCGGATGTGTCGTTCTTTGCTGTGCTGCTTCTGAACAGCCACAGGAGCTTTCTGCATTAGGAACATAACCTCAGGTAATACAGTCTACTTTGGCCCTTTTTATACAGGTACTGTGTGTCCAGTCCAGGTTGTTGTCCACCAACAGCCTGAGGTGCTTACATTTGTTGACCAACTCCACCTCCTCTTCCTTGATCTGAACTGGTTGTAAACTTGGTCTGAAATTCTCAAAGTTGATGACCACTTCCTTGGTTTTCGAGGTGTAGAGCGGTTGAGCGGCGGTTTGCATTACCGTGGGCATTAGGCAGCACCCCCTTGCTTGTAACTTCAAAGATGTATTTACCACAAATGGCACAAAAGCTGATTTTAAACTTTTTTGGAAACCTCGAGAAACATAACGAGATGCAGCAAGGGTGGAGAAATAGCACTGCATCCCCAGAAATAGCACTTCATGTCCAGCTCAGTGGACTGAGGTGCTGCTGTGTGCAGACCTGTGTCCCGGGGAAGGAGGTATGTCTGGATCAACTGGGGGCCCCTCATATCGCTCCATGATGCACGCTGCTCCCAGGCTCATGCCAGCACCTGCCCTGGGTGTGGATGTGGACCTGGCTGGATTGTCCACTGGGCATACATTTCTCTGGTTGACCTATGGCAACTTTAGGCCGGTCCAGACTGGGATCTGAGAGGCTCGTTTTATCTACACTTCCTGTTTCTGGCTGGTGGCTTGTGTTGCATGAGGCAACAAATTCCTCACCAGACTCCTCTTCCTGATCTTCATTAATGATGGCTGTCATCTGCAAACTTCTGAATGTGACATAACTCAGAGTTATAGCAGAAATCTGAGATGTACAGACTGAAGAGGAGAGGGGACACCACAGTTCCCTGTGTCTGTGAGGTAGTTGGCAATCCAAGTAACTAAGCAGGGGTCCTTGCCACCCCAATAATAATAATAATAATAATAATAATAATAATAATAATAATAATAATAATAATAATAATAATACGTTTTATTGGTGTGCAACCTTCAGAACTCAAGAGTTTTGAGTTTGGATTTTAATGAGGGCATCATCGTCTGTTATGGATGTCAGGTGGAAGTAAGTTCCAGAGACTTCCAGAGTGGGAGGGTAAAGCAACATTAATGAGATTGGACAAGTATAGAAAGGTGCGATGATGGAGATATTTAAAGGTGAGAGGCAGGATTTTGAAGGTGATTCTGTGTTGAGAGAGCAGCCAGTGGCCCCCATCTCGCTCCCCCTGTGAAAACTTTCTGGAGGCGCCACTGCTTTTGCTTAGTAGCCGTCTGCGCATGTTCATCGGCAGAAACAAGCGCAAAGCACCACGGGACTTCCTTTCTCTCCGAGGCCATATTGGAGTTAACTCACAGTAAGCCGAGCTCCGAGTTTTCTTAAATAAATGTTTTATTTTCTGGACATTTGTCACAACACAGAGCCTAACTACAGTCCTCCTTTCCCTTTGTGTCTGCAGGCTGGCCGGTTGGACTAAACCGCAAACATGGTGGCCGCAAAGAAGACGGTGAGTGACGTTAGCCGGAGCCGGAGCGCACGCTAAGGGCCGAGTTTTGCTTCACGTGGAAAAGCCTTTTCTGTCGTGGCCTACTAGTTAGCATTGTGGCTCACCACTTAAACGTTATATTTTTGCTAAGTATATGTACATGTGTGTTACACTGTTGCAGTTTGCTTTTTGCAGTGAAACAATCATGTGATGGGTTGTCGCTGTTTAGCTAGTTTCTTGATATCGGACTCTGCTAACGTGTGTATCCTAAAAACCATTGAGCATTAGCTTCTGAGCCAATAGTGACATTCAATGGTTCAGAAGCTACAAACGTTAGCTGACGTAAATAAACTAAACCGCGACATTCCATCACAACATTATCAGCTTTTGGGCCAATACCTCTCAATGGTTTATCGGCTAATTGTTGACGTCAATAAACTAGCTAAACAGCAACAACCATCACATGATTGATTAGCGATATTGGCATCCGAGCCAATAACGTAAATTTGCTATATTAAACGAAATAATGCTAAGAACAAGGGAACGTTTCACGGAAGGCATTTATGAAACGTATAATGTGCTTACTTCTTCAGACTTGATTGTCCTCATTGATTTTTGTGGTGATCACGGTTTTTCTGTATTTTTTTTTTTATTGTCATTTGACATTAGCTGTGGATTTCTGTTTGTTCAGAAAAAGTCCATGGAGTCCATAAACTCTCGTCTCCAGCTGGTGATGAAGAGTGGGAAATACGTCCTGGGCTACAAACAGTCCCAGAAGATGATCCGTCAGGGAAAAGCCAAACTGGTTATCCTGGCTAACAACTGCCCAGCCCTCAGGTATAGGAATACATCTGCACTAAATAGTATTAATAACTCAAATTTATAGCTGCAGTGCATAATGTTACCCCAAATGCAAGAGCTGGTGATAGTTTCAACCCAAACGGGATGCGGATGATGTTTTCCTCCTCGCTTCATCAAGCCAAGTGTGAAGCAACAGGGATGAAGATTAACACCTCCATATCTGAGGCCATGGTTCTCAACCAGGTGGTCTGCCAACTCCAGGTTGGGGGAAAAGTCATACCTCAAGTGGGGGAGTTTAGGTCACTCGTAGTCCTTGTCATGAGTGAGGAAAGGAAGGAGAAGGCGACTTGACAGGTGGATCGAGGGAGCATCTGCAGTGATGCAGATATTGATCCATTCTGTGGTGAAGAGGGGGCTGAAGTTTTCAACTTGCCGGTTAATTCATGTACCAGTCTTCACCTATGTGAGGACTGGAACATGTGTGACCAGCAAAATGACTGAAAGAATGAGACTGAGAATACAGGGAGCTGAAATGAGTTTCCTCCACACAGTGGCTGGGCTCAGCCTTAGAGATGGGGTGAGGAGCTTGGACATCTGGGAGGGACTTGGAGTAGAACCGCTGCTCCTCCAAATCAAGAGGAGCCAGTTGAGATGGTTCAGGTATCTGGTCAGGATATCTCCTAGAGGCCTCCCTCGGGAGGTGTTTTGGGCATTTCCTGTCAGCAGGAGGCCCCTGGGACATGCTGGTAGAAGTGCATCTCCAGGCTGGCCTGGGAAGGCCTTGGGGTCTCGCCAGAGGAGCTGGTTTAGGTGGCCAGGGAGGGGACAGTCTGGGACTCCCTACTGGGAGATGCTGGATCCAGATAAGTGGAAGAAATAGAGGCTTGAAACAAACTCCGAATGGGGACTGGACCTCCAATTTTGTTATTTTATACAAAACACTTGCAATTTGACAAATAGGTGGGAGACTTTTCAGGTTTATTTCAGTTAATGAAACGTTCTCCCTTCTAGTGTCACTGTTGGACTTAATTTGTCAAATACTATGGTTCTGTAAAGTCTGCTTTGAAATCTAAACTTATCCCCACCCCTAGTTTGTTTAAGCTCATTGTTTTAAACATATAGTTAACCAACAGCTATTCTGGGATCTTGAAGAAAAATATTCTTTAAAATTTAAGTTATGTGGAAAAGTCGAATGTAAAGAATGCATTGCATGTGTTAGAATTCCTAAAAGAAATTCTCTGCTTAAATGAAACTTCTTTTTTTTTTTTTAAACATTTGAATGTTCCCCTTTAATTTGCATTGATGTCCAGCTTTCACTGACGTTGCCTTTTGTTTCTCTCCTGTTCAGGAAGTCTGAGATAGAGTACTACGCTATGCTGGCTAAGACCGGTGTTCACCACTACAGTGGAAACAACATCGAGCTCGGTACAGCCTGTGGAAAGTACTACAGAGTGTGCACACTGGCGATTATTGACCCTGGTGGGTACCCATACCCTCTCCTGTTCTGAAATTAATAAAAAATTCAGGGTAGTCTTGTATCAAATTTTTAACCAGGATATGTTTATAACCCTCCCTTTAGCTCTTCATTTCCTGGTAGTGAACTTTACATACACAAACCAGCCTGTCACGTTTATATTTATACAAATTCTGATCATTGAATCTGTTAAACTAAACATGTGTTGATGCTAAAATATTTTAAAATGCTAATCATCAGTTTTGGGTAGTGTTTTTGTAAAAATGCTCTGTGATTGTGGTTTAAGTTTGTATTTTCTGATTTAAGTACTGAAGCTGGTGACCAGATGTTTGAGTATGACTGTTGTGTAATTACCAGTAAAAACAGCCACACAAACATAACCGACCTGAGTGGTAAAATGAGCTCACAGCTAATTGTTACATCTGTGGTGGCTTTTATTTTTGTTGGTGCCTTCTTGTTTTTGTATCTGTTGGACCTGCTCACCAGAGTGGTCCTGTTCAGAACTGGAGGTCCGCTAGATGAAAGCTAGCTAGAGCCTATTTGTGAGCTGTGTTTTGAACAGTTTGTGAATTCTTTGCTGGGAATAATTATCTTACTGTTTATAAGTTGTGGAAATGTAACCTCCGCTGACTTTGCTCATCTTTTTTCCTTCAGGCGATTCTGACATCATCAGGAGCATGCCGGATCAGCAGCAGCAGGCTCAGTAAAGCTGTTCTCCCACCCACGTTGTTATAAATAAATAAATAAATATTAAAAAAAATAGAACAATACTCTTTTTGTGATTTCTCATTAACATAACTGATGTTGAGTATTTATCTTTTAAAGCCTAAAAATAGCAATAATCAGAAAACCTTAGGTCTAACAATTTGTCGGCTAATATTAATGTAACAATTATTTACTTTTATATTTTTTTTGTGCATTTATGTATTAATGCAACAGTAATAAAACAATATAATTTGCACCTTTTAACTTTGGCACTTAAAGCTTCCTCCAGAATGCAGGAAACCTGCATAGGATTCAATACAACAGCTTTTAGAGGAAAAGACGTCTTGTTAACAAGCTCCTAGAAATATGTGTATCGGGTAAGATACAAATGTGTTTAAAAGGGTTAAGTCAGCAGATTTTTCTCACCCATCTATTGAGGGTGACTGGATCAGAGGAAGAGAGGTCCACTGATGTAAGATCAGGGTTCAATCCCAGGCATAAGCCATGATGTATTAAAATATCCAAAGATACTAATCCCCCAACTGGGTCCTGAGTGCCATGAAACTGGCTGCTCTCTGCTCCTCAGGAATGGGTCGAACGCAGGAAACGATTTCCACTGAGGTGTGTAGATATGTGGTTCCCTTTTTCCTTATAATTTTTTAGATACTTTGAAGGTTGTTAATTTCCCTAGAAAACACTGATGTTCAGCAGAAACAGATAAAACACCAGAACTGGATTATCGCTTTCAGTGCAACTACAAATCTTTTTTTTTATTTTAAAAGCAGAAATAGTTGTCTGTACCACCAGCTTGGTGGTATTAATAAGGACATGCCTCTTTGACATAAAATTTTTTAGAGATGTCGATCTTTTAGCTTATTTTACATTTTGCTCAGCTTTTGAACCAAAAATCACATTTGGCAGCCTTTTAAAAATATTTCACTAATTTTGGTTCAATCATTAAAAAGATTTCTCACATTTAAAACTTCCACCGTTTCAGCCATCCATAAAAACTGTTGGATGCTGAATCAGTTTCCAGAATATCAGTTATTTAACATTTGTTGGCTGTAGGATGAGACTCAGTTTACACCACATGTGACTGAAAAATAGAGCTGCACAGCTGATGTATGTAACTAGAGATTAATGAGGTTAATTTGCCCTCAAAGGCTTTTAATGTGGCTCAGTGTTTCCGTCGGAGTCGTCTAGTTTAGCCATCAGTCTGCTGCAGCTGGTCGACCAGCTGGTGGGGCTGCAGGGCAGCCTGGCCAAGTCAGGAAAACTAGATCAAATCCTCAGCTGCTGCTGGACATGAGACTAGACTGTTTTTAGATTAATAACAAAAAACTGCAGGGTTGTAAATGATTGATAACCTCAGTATACACTTGTTCTCGATCTGTCATTGTAAACTAAATGTTTGCAGCTTTTTAAATAAAAAAATTTGTGCAATAAATTAATTTTCTAAAAACATAATTTATAATATATGAATATAACTTAATTAAACCCTCTGAATCTGCTCTGAAGGCCCTCATTTGGGGCCATGAAGCACCCAGGCCTAACCCCATCATCAGTCGAGCAGTTTGGCCCAGTTTTTCCACTCGTTGCATCCCTAAGCCGTTTTATGGATTCCCAATTAAATTGAATGAAATCTTTTCTGGCAAAGTGATTCACGTGCAGCTGAATCCTTGCATGAAATGAGGGCAAAATCTAAAGCGGCTCTGTGATAAGATTAATATTCATATCGATGAAGAGAAATAAAGCCTGTTGAGCAAAGCATTTTCTGGTTTCAGCTGTGCTCAATTTTACCTCCAAAATGTGTTGATTTCAACACAGATTGCTCAAAACATATCACATAAAACCATAAATGTGCGAAATTATTGACATTTCATTCATTTTTTCTTCATAATTTTGGAGCAAACTGCAGAATTTTCCATGCAGTTCAACCTACATAAATCTTATTTTATTTCTGTTCAGTTTGTTTGAAGACCTATTTAAAATAAAACACTTAGAATGTATTTTATTTAAAAAAACAAAACAAAAAAAAAACATCCATGCTTGTGTTGTTTTAATGCAACCCTCTTACTTTTACTCGTGTGTCCTCTTAAAGTCTTTTGAAGCCGATGTTGTCGCACCATCTTATTTCTGCTCCTGATGAGCTTTTCAGCTAGAAGAGAGAGACAGAATGTGACCCAGTTTTCACGCCCTGTCCCAGTCGTCTGGTTTTCTGTCGGATTCAATGCCTGCCTTCACTGTGGTGCGGAAACAACTTTGTGTTTTCCTGCTAAATTTGAACCCACAAACTCTGGTGACAGCTTTAGAATAAAATGTTTTGATTATAGACAAAAAACTGACCTTATATTAATAACACCATAGATAATGCAGTGATGAAGTTAAATCCTATTGTTGTACTTGATGCAAATTTGTTCAATGCTGATTGATCTGATGAATCCAGTCAATCTTCTGTGCAAAAATTCAGTCTATGATTATTTTAATTTCTGATGAGTGACGTTTCTTAGAATACCTCCTCTATTAAAAAAACAGCATCTTCCAGGTCTTGAACATGTTGGTTGAATTATATTAAAATCAGAGAACCCTTAAAAAAAAGATCTAACAGAACAATGTATGACCTAAAACTAAATAAAATGTGGAATATCCAGGATGATGGTTTAAAAAGGGAAAATCCCTTGGGATTGCGTGCTCCAATCCAACAAAAATCCTTCAAACACAATAAGGAGTCACGCGGTATGACTTTAATAAAAAACCCTGACATGTTGTCTCTGCCCTCTCTTACTTCCAGAGGAGAGAACCGCTGTAAAAATGAGTCGCTTACGTTATCCCATTACTGTTCTGTTGAGCATACAATACCCTGCGACATCAGTATGGAAACATGGTATAGTGAATCACAGCTTGGGGGCCACAATTTAACCTCTGGTCTAGAACAGTATCTAGACCAGTACTGAGGTAACCTTTACAATTCTTCAACCACATGATTGTCTGCTAAATCTGCAGCTATTACAGGTTCATGACTTGTTTAACAAGAAGAATGTGATAAGGGAAGATGAACAAGAAAATCACTGATTTGAGACTTTAAAGTGCATTTTCATTTAGCTTTTTATTGGATTTACACAAGCATGAAACATATATTTATTACAGGAATAATAATAATGATGCAAACAACTGGCTACATGATTAACTATGATTCAAGTATGAAATAAAACCACATTAAGGTATTCTGGACTAATGAGCTGGTTGCATAGTCTGTATGATGGGAGTAAATTCTGACTGGATTAAATACTGAATGCCTAAATTTTGTGCAACTACGCTGAGCTAAATCAATGTTTCTCAAAGTCACCAGCACTGGAAACATCTCAGTATGTTCTCAGCATGTGCAATAAAATGTTACTACGTGGTAAAAGGATTGAGGAGTCACATTAAATGCCAGATGCAAACAAAAACAAACATACAAAGATGCGTGTGCAGCAGCACGTCATGCAGTCTTTACAGGAGAATGCCCTCAGTCCAGCTAAGTCAGCTTTCCTTAAAAAAAAAAGATGACATTTTACATAATGAGCCTCAAAGAAGAAATAAAAGACAAGTCGATGCAGCTGCAGCTCATCTCAAAACAGAGCATTTTCCTCACATTTACACACTTCTGTTTTTATGTTTGGATCTGTAAACAGTTTAGAGATAAGAACTTTACTGTTGGATGATCACATGAACTTCTTTAAGAAAAAAGACAGGAAGGCAAACTGGAATACTGTGATTAATGAGGAAATCGCTCACATGACGGGTTACACGTCTACAAACCGAAACATACAAAAGACGATTTTAATTCACTCGTTTTTTCAACAAATGAACCAGCAGGATGAAACAAAGGTTTTTGCTTCTCACATTTTCCCCTTCAGTTTTTACTGTATTACAAAAATTCGTACAAAAAATACCCTGACATTACATTCAGTGAAAGAAATCTGACAATTGATTTTTTTAAAGTGCTTTTGATAACAATTGTTGCTTTCTTTCACACCCTCCCTTCCTTTATCCATCCTTAGGTAGTTTGTGCCTTGACAGAAGACCACAAGGGTAATTCACAGTATTGGGGGGTTAACAGTTGGTGGCCAAACAGAAACACTTTTAATTAAAAATAAAAGGATGTTCATAATAAATTGGGTCAGAATGGGAAAGAGTTTAGATCCTTCCAGCAGCTGCCCAGAGGGAGGGCTGGTGGTGATGGGGACACTGTCCTTGGAAGAGGACAAAGAATACAAGGGACAATATGTCACAACAACCAGAGTTGGAGGAGGGGGGGTTAGGGCTGCTGGGGGGGGCAGAGTTAGTGGCAATGCTGCTTCAAGGTCAGCTAAAATAAAGTAGGCAGGAATCCAAGCTGGAACCAGCATCTAAAAGGCTTTGTCTTGTTTCTCAGCACAGCCAGCGTTGGGGTCCAACTGCTGGGTCACGGGTTGGGGGTTCAGGTGTTGGGTGTCTCATGCTTCCATGTACTGGGGAGGGGGCTCCTTAGGTGGGATGGCAACTGCTTCTTCATATGGTGGCAGCAAAACCTGCAGCACAAAACAAAAAAAAGAAGATTTAAGTCGGCTCAGTGACAGAAACCTAAAGAAAAAACAACTTGTTTTTATTTTTTTAGAAGAGATTCAAAGTATTCATTAAAATTAAATGTTTTTGTCAAGGTTTTATCCAAAACTTGAAGCATTTAAAACATTTCAACACCAGATCAGCATGTGAGTCTGTTTCTAAAACGGCAAAACTTAATGCAAATTAAACTGAACTTCATCAGCTTTGCGACAATGGAGTGATGTCAGACACAGCTTGCTTGGTTTCCATCCTTCGTTTCTACAGAAGGCACGACTAGCTCCGAGGAACATTCCCACAGAGGCCAGCTTGTGTTCCGTCTGTCAGAGGTCCTCCTCTATAAACAACGTTATAAAACCAGCACTGCCGCTAATTCGGTGAGTGAGAGAATATGTTTAGAGGGGATGGAATTGTGAAGCAGCCAGAGAGGCCCAGCGAACACATCGCAGATAGGATTTGAAATGAAGCAGACAAGCAGACGGTTATGTAACGTTTCCAGAAAAAAGGAAAGTTATGTAGAAAAGGGAAGGAGGGAGAGAAAAAAGAGAGGGGTGACCCTTGTGCATTTTAATGGCATTTATAGAAAAGCACAACAGATGAGCAGCTGGGTACTTGATGTTCAAGGCTGTAAAAATCAATTTAGCATCACTGCTGGCTTTTAGAACACAATGTAAATGGAGCGCTCTATTTATCTGTGTGCAGAGACTTAATGCACTCATATAAAACCTCGTTTCCATGTTGACCATTCCCAGATAAGAGCTGGTTAACCTGGTTATATGTCACAGATATCTGAGCTTTTAGGAACAATCAGTCCTTTCATGGCTCTCTGATTAAAATTCAAACAGCAGCTGCTCTGGGGTTCACTTCGACTTCAGCTGCTTGCTTCACTTTTATTTCTGTTCTCAAAGTCACAGAATTTCTTTCTTTTTAACCTACTGATGAAGCTGTTTTAATTATTTCTATCAATTTGCTTCAGCGTGTCGAGCTCTCTCAGCCGGTTCAGTTTAGGAGCTCCACACTCCAAGTAAAAGTTTTCTAATTTGTTTTCAAAGATAGATTGTTTTTCTCTCTGATATCCGCAGAGGACACATGAAATGACATGGATCCAATATCTGCTCAAAGGCCATATGATGCACAGTGTGACATCAGAGCCTGTTGGATTAGCTGCTGGGTGTTAAATCTTGTTTCATAAAGGGAAAAACGTCAACAGGGAGGAGGACGGCCACTACAGCACAAGGACGAAGTGACAAACAGATAAAGTGCTGCGTACTGAGTTGACAGAGGGTGTGAGACAGATTAATGTCTTATCTATCAGGGTGCTGGATTATAAACAAGACTGACACATGGAAACCATGACGGTGCTAAAACCTCTTAAGAGTCCACACCGAGGGGGCAGCGCCTTCTGTACAGCAACACCTAACCAACTGTCTGACTGTGAACGACGCCAGAACACATTTAAACTTAAAATATTCATTCTTTCCAAGCATTAAGTTTCAAAATCTTTATATAAAATAAATGCATATACTTTTTAATTCATGCTGGAGGGATTATCAGGGCACTGTTGAGGTGAAGCGCTGCGTGATGAGTTCAGACGACTCACCGTGGTGTCGTTTGTAGTGACGTAGACCAGGACTTCTGTGGTACCTCTGCCGCTCACATATCTGTAGCAGTTCCACACACAGCCAATCAGATAGGCCTGTTCTCAGCAGGTGAAACACAAACAGAAACACGTTAATACTGCTTCATGTGAATCATTTTAAAGACATTTTCTTGGAAAATGTGGTGTTTCTTTTTGAGCATCCATTCTTTCACCAGAAACAACTTAGCAGGCATCTCTTGCTTCACTGAGAGCTGGTTTCTGACTTGGCAAAGCAAAGAGAAGGCTCTTTGTGTGTGTGTGTGTGTGTAGTCTGCTGAGTTGGTGCCTCTGCCAGCAGTAGCAGAGTGCTGGCCAATCACTTTACCATCTGCTGAGTTGACCTCCTTCTCTGTGCAACACGAGGTCAGCTCAACCAGTGAAAATCATTTTGCTTTGATTTGAAATGTTGATATGACTCACAAGCTTTATTCTTCAGCCACTGATCAGATTTAGTTTTTTGTACCCGCTATTTGATCATTTCTTTTTTTTTTTTTTACCAGTATCAATTTTGTCTTTGTCCAGTGCTTGATTTTTATCTGGTTTGTGTCAGAGAATCATTTCTCGTCTGCCTTCTATGGCTGCATTTTGTTCAGCTTTCACTGCAAAATCTTCTTCTATCCGTTCTTGTACAATCTCTTTTTCCCTCTGGTCCTCTCTTTTCATATTTGTCTGTCATCTCTGCCAAATGCAGTCAAGTGTAGGATGTTGGCTTCAGCTGGAGCTTTAGCAGGTGTTTGCTCCATCTTTAGAGCTGGAGACGTCTTAGAGGTTTCGCATCCAGCAGCCAGAACACCGTGTATGCAGCCTGTCACAAAAAATTGGGTTCTAGTGATTTTATTCGGCCTACATCATAAATGTAATCTCCGAAATAGAATTCTGAAGCAACTAAACATTGTTCGCTATCAAAGGGATGACATTTATTACTGTTTTGACTGCGGGCTGTTTTCCAGTGGCTGCTTCCTGTCATAAAACCCCGGCTCCGGCTTTGGAAATCTGCCGAGAATGTTTCTAATCTCAGCTTAGAGGAGAAACAACTTGATTTGATTGTACAGATGACTGCAACTTTATGCCCCATCTCATCTGAGAGCCCCGGAGCAGAGCTGCGCCTAGAGAACCATCCATGTGTGAAATGAGAATTAGTTTGACAGGAGTTGGTTTTCCCGACGTCCCTGACCTTCTGCTCTCTGACTTGGTGAACCATCCTCACAAAGACCATTCATAATCAGAACGTCTACACTGGTAGGTTCATTATGAACGCCATGACGGTCAAATGAATGTAAACAGACCAATAAGCAGCACAGAGATGAAATATTTCACCTTGAAGGAGAGGATGCAGCCAATAAAGAGGAGGACTACAAAGACTAGGCACATATTGTTGGTGGACATGATGTCCTCTTTGTAAGGGAACGTCCCCGGCTGCAAAAGAAAGAGAGATAAAAGGTTTTTATAAAAAATGTTACACGAGAAAGAAAAATCTAAGAATTTTGGTGTATGGTGCTCACCAGCTGCTGGAGGTAGTCCTGCACCGTGTTGGGATAAACCACCACACTAATAGCTACCAGCGTGTTAAGGGCAAAGTCAAAGATTTGGTAGCAGAAGAATGGAATGATCCAAGCAGCATGTTGCTATAAGAAAGATTAGGATTAGATGAAGACACAAATATTCTCACGTCCAGATGTGGAACTGGACCTAATTGGTTTTGTGTGTTTACCTTATAAGCACCATATGTTGCCATGCCACATATGAGAATCATGAGTAGGGATATAGCAGTCGCTATGCAGATATCTGTTGAAAGACAGATAAACATACAGCTTATCAAAACGGTGATTTCCTTCCTGACCATGAACCTTTGAGGTGGCATTTAAAAACCGTTCTGTGGTCGAGGATTGAAGTTAACCACGAGTTATGACTATAAAAGGACAAAAGCTTAATGTTTTTAACTTTCTTTAAAATTAAGTTTAACAAACTTTTACGATCTTGTACTTTATTGGACAGTTTTGCTTTTTGAAAGTTGTTCTATATTTTAAGAAAAGTTCACAAGATAAGACTGTCTCTGAAAAAGCCAAACCCAATTTAATTAACCAATCTGTAAATGGACTAATCTTTGAAAGCCTTTATTATAATGGGTGTTTTTCATTTTGATGACTGAGGGGAAGAACACCTGTAGAAAACTTTGCATGACTATATTTGATTTATTATGAATCACTATATCCAAAAGCAAACCTTTCTATTTTTCTTCTTTTATTCCTATTAAACATATATTTTCTGAAATGATCATTATTGCCTTGGGAAAGACATACATTAAAAAACTGGGACCAAACACTCATCTGGAGAATATTTCAAATGAAAACTGTTTCCAATGAATTTTTGTATGTAAAATATTATTCCTGGGAACTAAACTATATATCAAACATTTGTTTAATATAAGAGGCAAATATGACAATATAAAGCAGAAACCCAACCCCACAGGGGACAGGTATTCTCACACAACAAAGCAATGCAAGTAATCTCACTATTTCCAGCACGCATGTACACAACATGATCAACAATGTTATGCAAGAGGTGCTAAATTTGACAAATCTAACACCTTCTCACATCTCACCAATGACACGCTTGCAACTGTGGCATCCAACTGAGTAAAAGACATCTACTGAGATAGAGACGTAATATAAAATAAATGTTACATGACGAGATTGCATGACTCCATGAAGCATAACCTGAAAAACTTGGTTTAAGCTTTGTATCAACTGCTACAGTTCTAGACATCTCCTCGTCCACACGTAAGATGTTAAAACAAGCTAAAGGTGTTTTACAAAATCACACCACTCACTCCCACAGTTTAATGATATTTAACAAGTGCAGGACAAGCATATATAGAGGGTTAGTCAAGATGGCCGTTTTAATCCGAGAATTGGAGCAGTCATTTTTAATCAGCTGGCAGTGACAGTGTCTGAAGTCTCCCAGAGGCGACTGTGATGATGATAACCGCTGCAGGGTGCTCTGAAAATACACATGCACTCTGATTTGTTCTCTATGCTGCCGAGCTTACTCAGCTATGTCTGTGCTGAGGACAGCATTCTGAGAAAGGTAGTGATGGGCACAAAAAAGAGATGATTTTACAGCTGCAGGGACTTAAGGATAAATATGGGGCTAAATTTCACAGATCCAAATAATATTTAAATGTTACTGAGCCAAAAAAATGTATCTTGTTTGGAAGTTACGCTCTTGGTATGGTTATTATCTCTCCCCCAACAACTCATCATTTTGTAACAATCCTCAAAAACAAACATTTACAGTGAGCTGCACTCACTTGCATCATCCATGACATCGATGTCCGTTCCCAGCTCAGAGCTGGTAAGGTGGTAGCGGTACTGAACCGGGTCATAGAGCGCTGACAACAGGATAAGTAGGACCACTGCATTGATGATCTAAAACGGGAAAAGAAAAATCAGCATCAACATTAAACTGCATGCATCCAAGGAAAACTACATAAAACTACTTAAGGGGTTTTCAAATGAAATACAATGTCTCTGATGTGAGGAGGAACATTAAAAAATAAAGCTTTTGCTTTTATTGTAAATTCTTGACTTTTCTTTGTAGTTGAATTAAAAACAGATTCATTACCTGGAACTTGCTTTTTCTTAAAATACATAATATAAAATATATTAAAGAAATACATAACACATCATGGTTGAATCTTTTAAGGATGATACAGTGTCTCATTTCTGATGCTTTTGTATTTTGCTGATGTGAAAATTGGTCACACATGAGAACATCAAGTATTTTCTGTAATAAATCTGTCATCATTATGGATCACTAGCACATGCAGAAAAAGGGAACACCTTATACATGCATCATGATAAATTCGTTTTACTGTTTATATGACTATATGTGATCATTTGTGCAAATTTCAGTGTTTAATTTTAGGGCATTTACTGTGAAAATACAAGAAAAAGCCAGCATTACCATATTGTAGGTAGAGATAAATCATCTTAAAAATCAAAAGTACATAAAATATTTGTTTTCTGTTAACCGTCCCAGATTTAAGTAGTTGTAATGTTGAATAACTCCTGTCAAAAGAGTATTTTCATCTTGCCAGATAAAGAAAAATGACCTCTTATATCACAGCTTTCATCATCTTGAAAAACAACTCACAGGAAGTAATTACCGTACTTATTTTTATAACCTTGGCTTCACATAACAGCTGATTAATTATAGAGTGAAACTGAAAGAAAGGAAATAATACTTCCCTAAAGGTCAGCTGGAGATTTACCGGCTTAATGAACTATGTTTAAAACTATAAATCATCCCCTGAGGAAAACACAAGCAAACTATATTTACCTCAGGACAAATATAGGGCAAATTAAATAGGATTAGAATGCAACATTTAGCTAATTTAACTAGTGTAACCTTACATTACATTACTTAACGAACTGCTTTACACAATAAGTTTTTCTGTAATATTTTGTTAAACTGAATTGTTTCATTATGCGGCTAAAAAATAGAAAGGAAAATAAGTCGGTGAATATTTAGCTAACTGTTACGATTTGAGGGCATCTTTAAAGTAAACAAACAAAAGAAGCAGGTGTAGTTAGCAGCTAAGTGCTGCTTTAAAACTTAACATCTATTCATATTCGTTTAAAATTTCACACATTTATGGACATTCTCACACATTCGGGGCTGACACGAGGAGGAAAACTGGACTTACCATGTACCATATTCCCAGAATAATGGTGCCAGTCCGTACGTGGCAGCAGAGGCAGCAGCTCGTCGAGTACCACCGGTCCCACGGCGAGATCATCTTTAACGCCCTAAGATTCAATTTTATGGTTATTTCATGAATGCCGCCGAAAAATATTAGTATTCAAAAACTACGATGGCCGAGGAAGATGGGAGAGCTGGCGCCGCATGCAGTGAATGTCGGGTTCCACCGCAAGTGGTGGAGTCCTGCGCCGATAATCTGGATTATCCTCCAGTCACGTGACCGCGGAGGGATTTTTTTTCTCTCTTTTTTTTTTGTGTGTGGGACAAACATGGGAGAGATGAATGATGATTTGTTGGGATTTTATTAAAAAGCCACAATTTTTTTTTCCAATTCAAGTTTCGCTCTACTTAGTTTGATAAAAATCCAGAACTGTGGACAAGTCTTTAATGATTTGTTTTATTTCTTTATTTTTTTCTTAATCTACCTAATGTTACTGAACTATTTTTTTTACACTTGTTGTTTCCCTGCCCACTTTACTCAGATCATCTCCTAGTAGATTTTAATATCCTTATCATTCAGGTTGACTAAGCATTTTTATAGAAATATTGGCATTTTTGCTTTTGTTTTGTTGTGTTTTTCTTGTACTGTTGTGTCTTTTTACAGATCTGCCAAATGTTCTGGTAATTTCTTAAAGTGGCCTTGATAAACAATCTCTTATTATCTTGATTAAAAATTACATTTTTATTTAGTTTTTCAAAACTTTTTCAGTCAACTGTGTGATCGTATCTGTATTTTTTTTTTTTGTTTTTAACTCTGACTTTTATTCTCATTTCTATAGCTATATAGAATATATATTCAAATGACTAACAATAACACAGTTTGACAAACATACAGAAAGATATTTTAGCAGCAATAAGGTGGTTTCCAGATAGTCATTGGCTGAAAATTTACTCCAAATGATACATTTTCAGATTGTTTTATTAGATTAGATTTAAAATGAGTAAAAATTTGTCAGAAGTTTAAAGGCACAACTTTAAAAACAAAAATATAGTTTGCACATTAAAAAAGTAGTATAAAACATTCCTTTAAATGACTTTATGAAAAATCTAAATAGCTGCAATAAAATGAAAATGTAACACAACTAACCTTTAACCTCTACTATAACCATGATGATTTGAAGCTCCACTAATTTCTGAATTGATCCACTTTAAGGATCAAAATGAAAATTTCACAGATCAAAAAATCTAAAATATGTAGATTTCCAGACTGAATGAGAAATTATAACCAGCAGTCATTTCACACAACAGAAGTTGTGGCACAAGAATTTAAAGACAGATCTCCTGACTAACTGAACTGTAATAGAAGGATGTATTTTTAATGAAATCTGAAAAAGAAATTAGACTTCATTTCATGTGGGTTTGTGTCTCTATGCGGACATCCAAACCCAACAGATGGTCCACCAGTAAGCACAGCTCTAAGCTCCGGTGGGTGGACTGCGTCATCATCAGGTTGGGGATTTTCCTCTCCTGCATTGACATGATGGCTACCTCACCTCAGAGAGTGAAGAACAATACAGAGACATTTTATCTACAACCTTTCCAGTTTGCACTATTAATACACCAGTCTTTTGTACACATGAAAAAAAAAACAATACTAGCTTGGGTGGACTAAAACAGGGTATCCCACTGAAGTGCAGTTGTCATGCACATTGAACCAGATATCGTGAGAGATTAAAAGATGGTAAATCCTAAATGAAGTGAGCGATGAGGGATGGAGGGAGAGATGGGTTGAAGGAGGTCAGGCTCTGTGAGGACGCCACGCGACCGCCTCACCACATTGACGGAGGCAGCAGTTTGGCCCAGAGAGGGAAGAGTAACCACAGACATGGCTCCTGACACAGATTTGCTCCAGTTAGATCTGGGATTAGTTTGATAACAAACATGACCAGGGGACATGCCAGCAGACAGAATGAAAGTAAATGGGGGTTTTCTGCCATTTTACAGTGTTTCTGTTAAAATGTACCATCTTACTCACTTTATTTGTATGTTTACCATGGCTGCACATGCAGCTTTTCAGCTATTAGCCATTCAAGTTAGTCCCCAACTCAAGTGGTCAAGTTTTTTTCTGTTCCTGTGATGCAACATTCAGATTACAAATTTTAAGATCATTTTGCTGCAACTAATATTCAGAAATAATTTTTTTTTATATAAACGTAATGCAAAAACTATTGCATTGTAAAGTTATATGCATAAAACTTTAGATTTTGGAGTATTTTAAGTTGGCAGCAAAACACTGCGCCGACTAGCGCTTCAGTTCTGTGGAACGTAAAAGCTATTTCTCTGAACAGAGGCTGCTCAGGAAGCTGTGCAACCGATAAGGAACAGAAACACTTCAAAATGGCAAAAACAATCCTTTAATGGGAAAACCTAGCTTTTTATCTACATCTTTTATGAACTTTGAATTCTTCATACAAACTAACTACTTTTGACTATATTCTGTTTGTAAAGTTTCTGAGAATCAAAAGAAAACTCGACACAGTGATATCAAGCATTTGTCATTTAATTTGTCAAACATAGAAATATCATTTTGTCTTTAATTAACAAAATCATCACAAAAAACATTTCTTAGAGACAAGTGTATAAATACAATAAATCATTTATCAATAAAAGGTGAATAAAAGGGCATCAGAAGCCACAGTGAAACACCACTTTTAATCAGTTTGATCTACAAATAATGATCATCAGCTGGTTGACACCCTAACGGTACTAAGACTCTTTACCCACCATAAAACCAAGTCCACAGGAAGGAAGTCTCATGTTTTAATAGCCGTTACAATATTGTGGTTCTCTAAGATCAAGTACAGCTAAAGCAGAAAGATTGGCCTTTCTATATGTACAGACTTAGTATTAAAATCATGCAAAATTAAATACATTCTGACATCAAAACCTGCAAATGGACAAAAACTATGAAAATGATTCCCATGGACTTACTATATATCAAGTTAAGGCAATAGTAATAAATTCCTTTCTTTCTGTTTGAATGTGTGTGTGTGCAAATGTCTCATTTAAAACCAACTTAGATGCAGAATTAGAACTTCTCTGTGGAGGTTTAATTCTCAGGTCATTAAAAAAAAAAACCTCAATAATAAATCCTGGAATTCAGGAGTAAACTAACAAAAAACAGAGTTTCACATTCCACAAAAAGGTAGTAAAAACAATTCATTCACAATAAAAAGGAACTAGATACAGCTTTTTTTTTTTTTTTTTTTGCACAGTGTAATTACAGAACCAGAAAAAAGCCCTTACAATCTGTACATACGGCATGGCTTTTTCTAGCGCTCAAGTGGAAGAAATTGTTTTTAGAGTGCAGAATAATAATAAATCATCAACATACAAGCTAATTATAAAATACAGATGTAATCAGAGTAATTATGATAATAAAATCACAGCTAGTGATATTATGGTTTGATCAAACACAGAACTTCAGATTACAGCGCCCCCTGGTGGTTCATATCAGTTTCACAGCCTTAAAAATCCACTTTTCAAAGAAAGAACTTCAGTAAATAAGACGTATGTACAGTATGTTAAGAATAGTACTATTTATTTTTCAAGTTATGGGCTGGAATACCTCAATTTACCTGCATAATAAAAGATTTTGATGTTAATGTTCAGAGAAAAACCTGGTGTGTTTCTCAATTCTGGTAGTCACATGGGAGGGGTGTTTTCTACCAGAAACAAAAGTGCAACTACTACAATGTTCATGTTTTTTAATAAACAGGACCTTACTTTAAACAATACCTGTACATTTGTCAGATTTACAATAAGACTATTAATAACACGTCTCATCAATCTCAGCTAAACCTTTGTTTTTGCACAAAAATATATAGATTTGATCACTCTTTGTACAATGTAGCTGCTCTATGATAAGAGTCACTTCATATCTATTACAGAGATAAAGAAAAGCTAAAGTTTGTGGACGTTTGGGCGTGTGAGGGATAGATCTGACATAAATCTACGCCTTCGGAGCATTTCAGTAAATCAGAGGGGAACTACAACAACAAACACAACAAAGTGCAGAATTAAGCGAAGCTAAATTGAGAACAACAAAAAAACCCGCCTTGTCTTTTTGGGTTAACGATTACATAAACTTTCAGAAGCAAAATTAAGCCAACTTATACCTCAAAACTTCACCTGAAACTTCACTGTGGTTGCAGTGCAGAAAAATAGTGCAAAGAAATCTGTTCAATTTTCAGCCCAAAGAGCCGCATTTCATTCTAACACAGTATTTATCCAAGTAGGTAAAGTCTGCTGACTGCTCTCATGCCACCACTGTAGCTGATTAAATGTTATAGAAGCTGTACCTGGTAATTATTGCTTGTGAAATCATTTTAAACAATCATTTGCATATTATGCTTTGTATAAACTTGTCAATTCAAGTTTCCTTCCTGACCTTTTTCTTCTGCGAGGGTTTCTGAGACTCCACACTTTGCTCAGGCTTTTCTGTGATTAGATAAAAACAACATGTAGTTAATCATTTAACACACAAAGTAAAGTCGTAACACTTTATTATACAAGTTCAAACCTACTCTGAGAGGATGATATGCTGGCACTTTTTACATTTGAGGGCAGCACAGGGAGCTCGTGAGTTTTGGTTGCTGCATTTACTACTGGAGCTGTGTTCAGCATCTATAATAAAAAAATAAAAAAATAAAAAGAATCAAAACCTTTGCTTTACAACAAGTTCAATTTATTTTTTAATATTCATCTCAATGTCTTGCCTGAGAATCAGATGAAAGCTCCTCTTCCGTTTTCTTCTTCTTTTTCCTCTTCTTCTTAGATTTAGCTGCTCCTCCAGAGGGATCTTCGACGTCCTTGTCATCTTCTGATATCTGGAAGTAAACATTTAAAAAAATAAAGAAATATTAAAGATTTCTTCATGTTATGAAAACATTAAAGCCTTGTTTTAATGTGTGTGGAGATAGAAACCTTGATCGGGACAGTTTGATCCTTCGGCAGAGAAGCTGCTGTTACCAATAAAGGAGGCTCCTCGTAATTTCCCCAGTGCTCTGCTGGTGCATTCCAGTCTGAGCTGGGATCTGCTGCAACTTTCCCATCTAGAAATCAAACAGCTGGAGGTTTAGAGAGAAGAAAATCCAAACGGATCACCTGTATCTAGCAGCAGATATGGATGACTACTTACTAAATCCTGACCATTCATCACTAACATCGGGGCGGTTCGTCCACTGAAGCTCGGCTGATTTTGATAACGAATCTGAATCAGAGTGAAAAGAAACAAATAAATCAACAGATGTTCTTTAATGAACACAACCAGGAAGTAGACTGGGACTTCTGATAAAATACCAACCTGTGGCGTTTAGTCCCAGAACGGAAAAGGACACGGTCTTTATCGGACCGTCAACGCCACTCCACGCTGTTGGGGAAGCACATGGAAAGAATCAGACTGCTGGAATACACAAATCTGGTAGCTCGACTTTTTATTTTGCAACAAAATAATCTGCAAAACCATTATTTGTTCAGAATCAGTGAAAAGTTGGGACACACCAGTGTATATATTAAATTTAACGATTTGTTGTCAAAACTTCCCCCAAAATAAAAACTGTCCTAATTTCTTAAGCAAGTAGCTTTCAAACATAATAGCGATTTTCATGTGGCAGAGGGACATTTACATTTAAACTTATTAAAAATTTTAGTTAAAGTAAATTTCTAGTGTTAAACTGCTCTTATTTTGTCTACCACTGAAAGGCATGCAAAATGTTTCTTCCTTTGAAGTTTAGCAAATTATCTCATAAACCACTGAATGGATTTAAATTAAACTCCCAGAAAGTAATGACTGAATGTTCTGTATATCTACAACACTAAGTTTAGGGGTCAAATTGACTGAAGGTGGCAACCACAGCTAATCAATCTTAGCAGACACAGAAATAGAAATATTACATTTCACAGATACCGAGCTGCAGTGTCATGTGGTGGAAGCTGAGAGTGAGTTACAATAGAGCTAACTGATCGACCATACAATATTGCACAAGATTATGCATTTCATCTTTTAAAAACTGTGGCTTTGCTCTGTTATCAGTTAAATTTAAGAGTTTGAAAGTTTTGTAGATGGGAACATTCTGCTTTTGTGTTGCGTTAGTGTTTCTGGTACCGTGTGCCTCCTGAGCCCAGGGCTGTGGATCAGTCTGAGGCCTGTAACGTCTAGTTGCAGGTACTGGATTCCATTTTGCTCCTTCCATAGAACCCATCTGGCCTGCAACCTTCAAGGACACATCAGACCAGCCTCCGCCGTTGACTGAGGGCTCCTCTCTCCACATGGAAGAAGCTGAAAAGAGATTTACATGTAGTCAGCTGATTTAAATAACCTAGAATAAGTTTAATTTAAAATATGAGAGTAAAGATATTGTTTGGAAAACAAATATTGTCTCATTTTTAGCTGATGTAGATGCTAAAAAGTGTTTTTCTAGAACTTGTGTAATCCCTCTAAATAAAAGAGCTTAATCAGACAACATCTACTGTATGTTTCACCTTTGTCTTTACCAGCTCCACTTGCTACGTCCCCTTTTGCACTTGTTCTTAAATGCTGATTCTCTGAAAACACGCAACATGTATGTTATGCCAAATTCTGGTATTTTAACAAAGACGATGAGCTTCATCCTGGTTTTTTTTTTTTTTTATTACCATGGTTTCCTCTGTTCTTCTTTGTAGTTGCTGTGGCTACGGGAGCCTCTACGTGGGTTTTGGGAGCTTCAGCACCTCCTGAACTACCAGAATCCTCTGAGCCTTTTTCCTTCCTGCGCTGTTGTCTCTTTTCTCGGTTGCTGACTTTGGTCTCCCACGCACCTGGTGGACATGAAAAAAACAAACAAAAAACGAATGTTTATGTGACTACAAGCGATGACAGAAAGATTTTAAAAATATGTATTGGCACCTCGTCATCAGCAGAGTCTTACCATCGTCAGGTTCCTTCCCATCATTTACAGATAACTGCCGAGCTGGTTTCACATCTGGCTTGGCTTTCTTCTTGTTCTTTTTCTCCTGCACTGGGGCCTGTACCTCACTGACCTGGGATAGAACACAATAATAGATAAAAGTGTTACATTTGCTGTTGTTTATCATTTGGCCTATCTAACAATAAAAACCACTTAAAAATAAGCCAGCCTAAAGACAAACTTGAATTTTGAACAGCAAAATCCGTTTCAGTTCTCTTAAAATAAAACATACTTTCACTGCTTTAATCTGTGGTGAAATTTTAGAAACTGTCTCGGCTTCTTTGACTTCCTCTTGTGCCACAACCACAGGCTGTCCATTGGACTGAGTTTTCTGAAAGAGAAAAGACTTTAATATAACAAAAATCATGGGATATTATTAGGGCAACAATATCTCTTTGCAGAATTAATGATCTGAAATTTGACTGCTGGTGAAATGTTTATTTGAAAGTCTCATAGCAGCTGATTATAATGGAAAGTGTGATAAAACTATATCCTTCTCAAGCTGTATTTTACCATAAATAACCTTTACACTTTAAATGATTTAAAACCTAATCAAAGTTACGTTTTTGACAAATATATTAAAAATGGTTAAATCAAGCCTGAACATGAACACTTGTGTTTAAACAGACTTGTTGGCGTTAATAACCAATGACGTGTCAGTTAGCAACTGCTGTAGCTAGTTAGCATCACTTCCTACACAAACATTGACTTATTGCGTATTTAGTTTATTAACTGGATATAGTTTTGTCATTTGTGTGTTAAATCTCCATACGGCTTAATATTTCTTGTGTAAATAAAGTGTACTGCTAGCAAATGTTTGAGATAGCGGAGTCAAACGCATCAAATTTGGTAGCTTTCCTTAAATTATCAAAAGATCATCCATTTTTGCGTTTAGTCGCTAACACTGAACACCCTTAGGAGACATCTGCTGCCTACCTTTTCGTGTGTTTTCTTTTTGCTCCTTTTCTTGTGTTCCTCTGGTTTATGACTTGTATCAATAAACTCGGCCTTTCCGGGCTTATCGCTGCTCTTATTGACCGGGGATCCCCGCTTTTTCCCGGACAGCAGACCTCCGCAGACAGCGGCCCAAGAAACAGCGAGCAGCAGCAGGAGACCGACGGCAGCAGTAGACAGGATGACCCAAGTCGGGTAAAGCTCGGGCTTCAGACCCAAGTCCACCCCGAACTGGGCCTGAATGTAGCCTTGTCCTGAGGTCATGAGCTCCTTCAAACGTCTGGAAAGCAGCTCGGCTTTCTCCAGCGCCAAACTCTGAAAGTCTCCAGCCATGTTGACAAGACACGTAAATGCTAGCTGTTAGCTTTCATTTCTCTAGTAGCATGAGCTCGGCGGAGGGGGCGTGTCTAATCTGATCCTACTGCTGGAGGAAATCGGAGTTAAACTACAACCACAGCCTGGGGGTTTAAAATGTCAAAATGTTTATTTCAGATTCATATTTACTCGCCTTTAGCTGCATGAACATTATTACTCAAAGAAATTTTTCCATTTATCACTTTTTATTGCTTATTATAAAAGTTTAAAAGAAAACAATACACCACATAAACCAGAAGTGCAAACTAAATATATATTTAAATTTTTCCTAATCCAAAAGTAATTTATTGTAGCCTATCAAACAATCCACAAAATCTGAGTACCATATTTCCCTTAATGCATTATTAAAGAATAACAACATGTCTGAATGGTTCAGAACGCCACAAAAAATACTCATACTACTTTTTAATTTTGTTTTAAAATACAAAGATAGTTTTGTAACAAGACTTCAGGTGATGTTTGGTATTCACTTGGACAATAATAAATAAATAAAACAAATTGTTACAAAGAGAAAATAAAGTATCCTGTCTCTCCTATATCAAGAAACATTTTGTTCTTACCAGATCTTAATTATGACAACCTTACATTCAAAACATGAAAAGTACTTCCTGTTACTGCTGTTAATTGTTGTTTACATAATATTCAACCATCAAATAGATTTTTCAAATAATAGGAAGGTAATTTTTCATATTCTAACTCTCCAAAAATCATCAAAGTGTAATATGTGTGACTCATCAAGGATTGTATTTACATATTTTAAGACCTGGCAAAAGATGTGGTTGTTTCTATCATGACCCAATATAACAGTGTCCTCTCAGTTTCAGAAGTCTGCATCCAGAGTGAATTCACCGTCCATCATGTTCGACATCACTCCGAACCTCTGATACTCTGCTACCCTTTTCTCAAAGAAGTTCGTTTTTCCCTCAAGAGAAATAGACTCCATGAAGTCAAATGGATTTTCTACATTGTAAACCTGAAGAGAAAAAAAACCCCAGACATTTACACATATAGCTAAAATACAAATTAAGATATCTTAATATTATTAATACATTTCTTTAGTCAAATAGTCTGTAAAACATACAAATGACATCTTTAAAGCTTCAGTTAACACAATGCCCCCCCACCCAAAAAATAAAAAATAGAAGCTTGATGAGCAATGACATTTGGCTTAGTTTAAACTTATTTCATGACTATTACCTTGTTCAGGCTGAGATCAGTGAGGAGCCTGTCAGCAACAAACTCGATGTACTGCTTCATGAGAGAACAGTTGATACCAATTAGATCAACTGGCAATGCCTTGGTCAAAAACTCCTGCAATGCAAGAAAGTTTACTTACATTTATGTATCAAGACTTTGTTCCATCACAAAAGATTGTAAAACAACAAATGCAATATAAAGCAAGCAGAAAAACACTGCAACAACTTATAAAACCAGCTGACCTGCTCAATGCTAACAGCTTTGGTGATAATATCTTTGACTCTTTCCTCTGATGGTCTTTTCACCAGGTAGCTGTACAGCAGGCAGGCAAAGTTACAGTGCAGACCCTGGAAAAGAAATGCACTCATTTTCACATATAAGAGCAGAGACCTGTGCTGCAAAATGGCTTCAACATACCAGTTCAGTGAGTGGATTTATTATAAATCTGATCGTTTTTGTTATTACACCTCAATAATGCAAAGGGTTTCAGTTAACTTGTGATTTTAATCGATTTTTAAAACATTTTCTAATCTGGGTTTATAGGACAGGCCTCAAGTCTGAAAAACATCTGGCATTTAGGATAAGTACTAGGTCTGCATTTACCGGTAGTTTATTGCCTTTCTCATTTTTGCTAAATAGCAGGCGATTCTCTGTTAAGATGCAATAAACAAATATCTTGGTAGAGCACAACTTTCAGGAGAACAAGTTGTGCAAATGTACTCTACCGACCTAAACTACCTGTGTGTGCATCAGATATAGACCTGCTACATTATTAAATATTTATAGCTGCACTCAAAACTTAGAAGTCTTTTAAACAATTGAGACGGTAAATGTCCTGTATTTATAGAGCGCTTTCTAGAGCGACAAGTAACACAGCTAGAGCTGGGATCGGACCAGCGACTCTTTACATGCCTCCCCAAGATGAAGTGTGTTTGTGTGTGAATCATCTCACCTCATCTCTACTGATCAGCTCATTGGAGTAGGTAAGGCCAGGCATGAGGCCTCTCTTCTTTAGCCAATAGATGGCAGCAAACGAGCCTGAGAAGAAGATACCCTCCACAGCTGCAAAAGCCACAAGCCTCTCTCCTGAGGTTGCAAAAACCAAAGTTAGGATCACTCAACAGAAAAAGGAAGTTCCTGTAGACCCAAACTGTTCTAATCTTTCAGTTTTAAGTGTTGTGTTCTGAACTATTTGAATATTGTTTTGTTTTTTTTACCAAAGGTGGATTTGTTGTCACTGATCCACTGGAGGGCCCAGTCCGCTTTTCGTTGCACGCAAGGCATAGTTTGAATAGCATTAAACAAATAGTCCCTACAACACAAAAAGCACAATTTATTATAAAGCATTTAAAATCACTACCTATAAAACAATGCTCCTGGTGTTTGTTGTGTTTTAGCGAATTATATTGGGAACAAACTGGAACATACATATGCAGGATGAAACCAATGCAACATGCCGGCATGCAGGAAAACCCCACTATCATGTTAATAGCTGCTGCAGCTGGGAATGCAATGAATGACCTGCTGTATATTTTAGTTTGTGTAAACTTTTCAGTAATTGAAGACAGTTGAAGACAATGAATTCTTGGTACAGGTAACTGACCTTTCCTTCAGGTCCCTGATGTAAGTGTTGATGAGCATGCTGTACATCTCTGAGTGAACAGTCTCTATGAGGATCTGGAAGCTGTAGAAGGAGCGTGCTTCAGGGAGCTGAACTTCCTGGCTGAACCTTTGCACCTGTTGTGATAAAAAAAAAACTGTTAAACCACACTTCTCTCAGATTGCTTCTCATCCTCATGCAGACAAAAAAAACCCCTAAAACTGCTATGATGCATTTATTACAGCTGATAAACATTTTCCTCCCTCACCAGGTTCTCATTGACAATACCATCACTAGCAGCAAAGAAGGCTAAGACGTGGGAGATAAAGTGTTTTTCTTCAGGTTTCAAACGATCCCAGTGCACCAAGTCTTTAGAAAGATCAACCTGAAAGACAACAATGCAGCAGATGCAAATTACTTGTCTTTTCCAAGCTGTGTTATGAAAGATGTACTAGTTTGAGTGAGAACCAACATAATCTGGTATAAAACTAAACATTAAATGTTAACACAAACATGTTAAATTTCATTTCAACACTACATTTATGGTCTGTTAAAGAATGACAGTTAAAACTCACCTCCTCCACCGTCCAGAAAGAAGCCTGTGCCTGCTTGTACATCTTCCAGATGTCTGGGTACTGGATGGGGAAGATGACAAACCGTCTGGGGTTCTCTCGGAGCAGTGGTTCGTCCTCAGTCTCCGAACCACTTTGACAATCTGCATATTGTTCTTTGAAGCCGTTCTGCAAAGAACCGGTCACATTTTCTTTTGTTTGTTTTTTTTACTTTAAGAGATTCTCGACCACTTGTGAATATTAACGCTTATAAAATCCACCACTGCGCTTGCGCACTTAGTCAAAACACAGAACAGGAACAGAGGGTTTTAAAGAAGCAAAAACACACACATCATACATATCCGGCATGATACGACACAGTAGAAAAACACAATCTAAATGGTTGTCAGGCGACGTTATATTGAATTACACAAACATTACGTTACGCTAGAATTTATGTAATCAGACTATTTATATATTTACAAGTTAGAGCTTACATTTAGTTGCCCGGTTTCCTGCGATTTTTTCACCGTCGGCGTCATTTTGAGGTATAAATTTAGCTCTTCTTGCTAGCCGGAGCTCCGAGCCATACCTCTTAAATGTGACTGCAGCTTTAAAGAGAGGCAGGCTTTAAACGGACATAAAAAAACACAGAAAATATAGCGCCCCTAGCGGCGACACACCGCTATTACAAAACCAATGCGTTCACTTCCGCAATGTAAATGACCTTTTCTCATTGAGCCCACTCGCGTCACTTTATGGGCATTAGTGGTTTTATGACAAACTGCTGTAAAACATTTTAAGTAAAACAACAACAACAAAAAAAGTAGAAAAAAAAAATCAAAACAAAAACTGCAGTTCAGTCATAAATGCTTTAATTTGATATTTTAAGAGCAAAAAAAATATGCTTACTGATGTATTTAAACCAGAACTTTACAAGCAATGTTCCCGTTTTAAATGGCAAAAGGACAAACTCAAAGCGGGATGTAATACAAATCCAGATGGCTACACTGGTATGTTGTGCACTCCCAACCGAAACACATCATTTGTGCATGCCCATGCACAGTTTTGAGACTTCAGCATAAACACCTGATGAAAGGCCATTGGTGGATCATCATCTGCCTGTTGCAGAAAAAAAAATTGTGTTAGCTAAAAGGCTCCCAACAATGATCAGATATTTATTTTACACAAACACTTTGCAATGAAAATTAAAAAAATAACAGTCAGTGGGTGATAATTGTACATTGGATTTCAGATTCACCTGTAACTGTCCAAAGACCATGATAAGGACACAGCTATCTATTGTTGGTTGAAAGTCTTGTTCTGTGATGATGTGTTTAATACGTTTAAAAGGGAGGTTCTGTGGATGAAAAACAATACATTTTTTTAAATGAACAGCACCAGCTAATTAATAAGAATTACTTGTTATTGATACAGCAGGATAAAAAGATGAGATACTGATTACAAAGTGAGAAACTGCTTGGAGAGTGAACAAACAAAATATACAAATGCTGAAAAAAATGAGAGAAAAAAAATTGTTTTTCAACTGGAAGCTGGCATTTCCACCACAAAATATATTCAACATAAACCATGTATGAAAACATGCTTACTACTAGCTTGTTAGCGATGGCTTCTCTCCCTTGAAACGGTGATCCTTCCCATGTCAAACAGGCACCTGGAGACTAATATAATGAAAACATGAATTGTATTAGCGTGTAATATGATTTACTCTAAAGCAGATGCCATTACTTGTTTGCTGACTATTTTATTGTAAAACTTACATATAGACTAGCAAGTCCCATTCTGTTGGTATTGTCAAACTGGTTGTAATATTCCTGAACAAAGCCCTCTCCAATCTTTTGCCATATTTCTTTCTCACAAGCCATGACTGAATCTTTGGATCTGTAAAAGAAGAAAACGTTAAGAAAAAAATGAGAAACGGTTATTTAACTTGTGTACTGTTCACAAATACATTTACAAGCATTCATTTTTGCAACTTGATAACTCTGATTCAATTAACCAACATTTACATTTAATACACACAGAACAGTGATGATTTATGAAGATAAAACAAAATAATGTTTTTTTAGACAAACAGTAGTCTGGGAACTGTCTTTGGTACATTTATTAGGAGGTCAAATAGTAATTTACACACATACACAGAAAAGATTATAGTAAGCTTTTTTATTTATGTGTACTGTATATTTTATGGGAATGTATAAGTGTATCTATGTGTCATTTCTAATACTACAGGGTAATGTGTAATATTCTTATGAGCTGATATTTTCTTTTATGTTGCCATTTTAAATCTATTGTGTAATAAGTAAATATCCATCTTACTGCTATTTTACTTCATGCTGCTAAATTTTAGAATACTATACATTGTTTTATTTGTGTCTTAATTTATGGGTGGTTGGAAGTTTGCCAACCAAGGGAATGAAGACTGAAACACGCCTAGGCAATAATCTTTCATATTTACACATGTATAAATATATATGTTCATTAATATGCATTTTGCAATTTTTGATTTTATAACCACTACTTTGTTAATTCAAGACCACTTCGGTTGCAATGATAGCAGAGATTTGTAAGAGTAAATTCAGCGCTGTTTTATTGTTTCAATTTATTTTCGAGGTACTCCACGGAGAGCAGTTTGTCATGAACTTGGGAGTGTTAGCGAAAACAATTTTTCTAACTTTTTCCACAATTGAACACCGCCATTAACGTCGCTAGCTCGAGTCGATATTTTCGCAGCTGTTTTTTCAAATTTCCTCTAAGTTATCATAAATACGCTCGTCTGTGTAAGTCGTGGGTAAACTGAAGCATCTGAGAAGAGTTTAATACAGTTCTACTTTACCGTGTGGGTTAGTTTAGCTTACTTTGCTCAACAGTAGCCACTCAAATCGAGGCTGCGTGTTCCCGCTTCCTTAGAGTCGTGACTAGTTGATGACGTCACTGTGGATTAGCCAATTACTTCAGTGAACTTTACCCGTTTGAGTCTGTCCGTTCCTTTTCTCGTCTCTGGCGCAAAGAGCGGACTGTTGATATGAGTAGAATAAAACAATGTGCCGACCCCGCCCGCTTGGCGCGCCGCTGGCGTGTAAATTGCGCGGACCCTAGTCTGTCAGGCAAATTCCAGCTTGTTAATTGAACTGATTCTGGTCTCTCACAGAAACGAAAAAACTGCACTAAATGCTTTAAAATAAATATTTGTATTTAAGTCCTAGCCTGAATTATGTACTTTTGAAAACGTGTAGCATACATTTTCACATCAGTCATAAAATAGAGGTATAGAAATCTAATTTCTTAAAATGACATAGCAAATGTTAAATGTTTTCACTGAGGTTTTCCTATTTGAATATGCAGCACCTCTACACCTACAAAACAAAACCAATCGCTGATTTTAAAAAAGATACAACAGAACATGAAATAACTTCTCTTAAATAAATTTTAATGATTATTTAAAAAATGTAGTGAAAATTAACACAGAGTCAACTACTTTGGCAACTCAATAAATCATAGCTGTGAACATCACTGCCTTGTTGGCAGCGTAAGGGCTGGATCGTACCCTCCTGAGAAGAAATCCAAAGTTCCTCCAGTGGTTATGATTCACTCACGGTGCTAAACAGTTATCAGTGGGGCTCATGAAACTAAAACCACTAATCTTTGTGACTGTGCTTTTCTTTTCCTTGGGGGGGAAAAAAAAAAAAAGCAAAATAATGTCAACGAGACAACCGCCATCAACAGTCAGTGAGATAAGGCTAAGTTAAATAGTGAATATTTTGAAGTGGAAGACATTAAATGCTCAGTTGGATTGTATAAATATTGCTTGGGGAGAGTAATTAGACATACAGAATTACAGGTCAGCCCATAACAGCGTGCAAGTCTTTACAAACAACAGTGACAAGAATGTAATTTATAAAAAAGCTGGGTTCATTTTTCATGTACTATTACGTTTAAAGATCATTACAGTATCTCATAATGTACCATCTTTACAGTGCCTTGACAAGCAGGATGACTTCATCCTCCTGATTCGTCCCATATCTAGCATCGGACATCTTTTTCTTTAATACAAATCTGACAAAAACACAAGACCTATTTAGGCACTTTTTAAATTATGCTGCTACAGTTCAGTCCTTGTTGCTGCCAGGAATATGACACCCAAATATGTCCTCACTCAACTGAGTCGAGTTGTTCTGAAAGCTGCTATTGCTTCGTTGAGGCCACTGCACCGATAGATCCTCTTCAAAAGGATGGCAGTAAAGGTTGTCTGTACAGTTTCAACAAACAGGCCTCTGAGGTTAGAACAAAGCTGCCTTTTAAAAAGTTCTGTCACTGTTCTGGTTGCGATGTGAAATAATCATCTGTCCGGAACACGCTGGGCATCTCTTGACGTTGATGTTGTGCTGATCTTCGTGGGCTGGCCTGTTTCTGTGAGAGAAATGACATAAGTTAAACCTAATTAGCAAATACTGAGGTAGAGATATCAAGATTGTTAAAAAACCAAAACCAAAAAGCAATGTCAGATTTATTCTGAAGCTTAACAAATTTACATTTTCATAAATTAGTTCTTACATTTAAGAAGCTGGGGACCGTCATCGTGCGAAGGATCTTCTTGAAAGCACTCGGTAGGGTTCCCAGTTCTCCTTCTGCTTGTGTGACCTGGTCCTCCATTGCGCTGACATTGGCTCCCACCATTTTTACAAAAGCCTGAAGACACACCAAAATAGTGGCATGTGAATGAATTCAGGACTTTTGTACCAGCCTATTTAATCAATATAGCTTAACTCAAATAACAGATTAAATTAGTGAATATTATGGATCAGGAAAAAGAGAAGTCACCTAAACTTAGTGTTTCAGTCTCCAGCTTCCCTATGACAACCTGGCATGCGTCTCATTTTTAAGTGGTTTCTAACTTTTGATTATTGAGTTTTAACTTTGTTGCTGTGCAAAAATAAATCACTTACCTCTAATTTATCAATTCTTCTGTATATTTGTCTCATTTCATCAGACTTCTGTTGGATTTTTGGTAGGTTTTCATTCACTATTTGGGAGGTATCATTACGGATCTAAGAACACATAAAAGGATGCAATTTAAATTAAACGTTAGACCGAATTATGTTAAAAACTTTCCATGCTTACCATATCCAGCATCCCCACAAACTCATCGACTCTTGTCAGCATTTCTTCCAAACTTTTCTCCAAACACTGAATCTAGAAGACAAATGTAACAAGAACAAATGAAGACAACACCGTGTACAGCCTCCTAACTAGCTGAAGTTTCTTTAAATTTAGTGAGAAATGAAACTACAAGCTTGAAACACAGGGAGCTTTGTCTTTCTGTGAGGATAGCCTGGTGTCATGCCTGTCCACTTAATGTCATCTAAAATAAGTGACTGACAATGTGCTGGTTAGTCAGCAAAACTTTAAAAAGTCTCATATCAGCATCTGTCATTGTGGAATAAAAACAGTGGAGTTTTTGACGTTATATAGGTTCAGCAATGTCAGATTTGCAGTATACAAACCAATCAGCCATTCTAATAATCTAAAGCACCACTTAATTTTAAAGAAATAAACTGAACGTATAATAAATCTGATGTAAAGACGAGAATGAGCTAACGTAATGCTAACTTAACTAGGAAGTTTATTAAACTTCACCAACCTCTTCTCCAGCCGAGGCTCTGATGTAGGAGGAGTAGTCGAGGGCGGTCTGTCTCAGGACTTCATCGTCCTGCTCTGAATCGTGCTGGTCTCTTGTCCCGTGCTCTGCTGCTTCGTCTGGGCTTCTGGGAATAGCATTAGCTGCTGCTACTGCAGCCGCCGCCGCTCCGAAGCTGGGGCTCTGCGACACGGTCCCGCTGCTCAGAATGTCGCTCACCATGGACAAACTGCTGGCGCTCTGAGACACGATACCGCTGTCTGTGCTTATTTCTGCGCTGGACTCCTCCAGAGGAGACAGAAGACCCACCCTGTCGATCCGGTGATGCTCCATGTCGCCTGTTTTTGTGTTCTACTGCCGTGTTTTGCTTCGTCAACTGACCTGGTCACGTGAGTCACGGCGGACGGGATCCGGCGAGGATAAAAAATATTAGTGTGCGCAACGTGATATTTATGGTGAAAACGACCACAAATATAGTTTTAAAGGGATAATAAGTTAAGAAAAAATAGAATAGTGAGCGGAAATATTTTCAAAATTTATTTGATTAAATGCCCCGCGACCCTCTGTGGAGGATTAAGCGGCTACAGAAAATGGATGGATGGATGGATTTGATTAAACAAACCAGTGAGATAATTTGATTCACATAAGCTTCAGACTTAGAACATTTAGTGAGCTATTCATAGATAAGCATTATGATTATCTAAACTGCGCTGAAATGTTGATTCATTTTGGCTAAATATGTCTCAGAACTTTTTAAAAAACTTTAATTTACTTTTAACATGCTATTCCAATATCAACCAGCAGATGGCAGCAAGTATTACCACATGGCTTTGGGCTTTTAGGTGTTTTATTTAGAAAATTGTTATTGGCGTTCATCACCTTTCAACATATAACACAATTTTGGGATTTGTTGTGAGAGAAGGTTATTTAGAGGAATTAGAATTGAATTCCAGTCATTACAAAATATCCACATCTGAATGGAAGAACAAAGGCATGCTTTAAATATTTTTTGCACAACTAATTTTACAGTCCTTTTACTTCCCCTGGATTTTCATTTATCTTTTGACAAGCTTTTGATGGTTTTAACCATCCTATTATCAAAAGATTAAATAATCAAATTTGCATCAGTACCACCTTTGGGGAAATCTTTATCATTTCCACACAGAGGCATTGAATGGTGCTTTTAAGTGTGAGAACCTGCAGTGTGTGCCCCTTAACTTGCTTATACAATGACACTGTGTGACTGTTAGGACTGCAGGCTTCCCGCTTAACCCAGATTCTGTTGAGTGGCGGTGCAGATTAGCTTGATGTTGAGAATCTATTAGCTGTTTGATTGGTGTGGCCTCCTGAGTAAACATGGCAAGCAAACATTCATTTGCAGAGAGGTGAAAGAAGTTTGCAGCCGCTGGGCCTCAACAGGATAAAGATGCATTCCTGTTGAAGGTTTGCCATAGCCAAAAGCTAAATGATAAACTGGTGGTGCCTGACGGAAGGAATTCAACCTTCAAGTAGTTTTTGTAATCGCTTTGTGATGTCTAAATGTAATTATTGTGTGAAAAAATGACCTTAATGCCCCAACACAGTACTCTTCTTAACAGCTGCCTTCAGCAGGCACAGACTTGTTGGATTACTGTAGATTTCCATGACTGGAATGGGGGTTAAATTAACAAAACACTGCAGTGCCTATTCAGTAACATTTTACATCTTTAACTTCTAGAAAGTATCACTAAAAGTGAAGTTTCAGCTCTGCTAGTCACAAATTTCTAGTTAACGGATACTGCTGAAGAAACTGGGACATCCGCTTCTTTGATGACTGATTAGTCAGCTGTAAATTTAAAGACAGAGGACCCAATCTTTTGTTTAAACATTTCTGTGGACCAGTTAGGTTAAATTAAACTAGGAAATATGTATAAAACACCTAAACGTAAAGAATAACACTCATCAAAAACATCACTTTTCTAGTTTCCATAAATGTGAGATAGAATAATTTATTTAACCAGATACAAAGATTTGATCACAATCATTATTGCATAAGAAGACCTAATAAAACAAACAAAAAAAAACTCTACACAGCATTTACCAGAGGATAAGAAATATAGATTTACTCTTTAAAAACGTCGATAAGCAACCCCAAGTTGGTCCCAGTAATAAAAACAAAAAAGGATCTCAATAAATGGTCATAAAGAAACGACACCAGACTGTAGGTACATCCAGAACTCTAGCCTACAGTTGTCTAAAAATAAGTAATTTGTTCTGATGCTTATTAAGAACATACAAATATTTGCAAGTGTAAGAAAAAAATACAAGTGATATATACACTGTCATTGTTGTAAACTTCCTTTGATAAATCATCACGTTAAAAACCATCAGAAGTTACACGACTGCTCGATTTTTATCTGGTCTGGTGTTCCAGTTCAGTCTCCGAGCAGCGGTTATTATAGGGTAATGACGGTGCCATCCTCCTCCACCCCTCCCTTGGGAAGGGCGAGACTGTGACGTGGGTCCGTTTTCAGAGAGCTGAGAATTTTGTGCAGGCTACCGTTGCTGTGCCGGAGGGCCGGGTTGCTGCTGTGATGCAGAGGCTGTGTGTGCGGCTCGCTGTGTTTGGACTGTTGGTTCTGGCTGTGCTTAAGGTTCAGGTCTCTGTGCAGCTGGAAACTCAGGCTGCTCTGATGATGCTGTGGTTGTTGGTGGTGATGGTGTTGATGGGACCCTCCGTTCAGACTGGTCTGGGACTGGTAGGAGGCGGTGGAGATCACCGATGCTGGACGTGAGGGGGGGCTCGGAGAAGCCGTTGGACCTGACGATGTTGTCGGAGTCTGATGATGCGTACGAGATGTGTTCGATGCCAGAGAGGCGTTGGACCGCTGAGACGGCCGCTTAATGTTGCTCTCAATGACGATATCCGTGTCCTCGTCACTCTCCAGGTCGTCATGGTAACCGTGTGCTCCAGACGTCATCTCTCTCGCTGTGGCCAACGATAAGCTTGGGTAACCAGTTGACCCGCCGCTGTCAGACGATTGGCCCGAGCTGCCGGAGATCCTGCTGCTGCGCACCACGTTGTTGCGCTGGTTCACCGGTTTGACGGTCACGATCAGGTTGTGACTGTTGGCGATCATCATATCCGTTACTTGATCCAGTGACTTCCCCGTCACCTCAATGCCGTTCACCTCCAGAACCTCATCGTTGACCGCCAGCAGCCCGGTGCTCTCCGCCAACCCTCCAGGCACCATCCGAGATATGAAGATGCCAGGGACCTTTTCCAGGCCGTGAGGCGTCACACGGACGCTGGTTCCATCTCGAATGTAAAAGCCCAGGGGTTTGTCAGAGCCATGACGATACAGGCGGACGCGGCGATGAGACTCAGGCAGGATGTCCACATCGATGATGGAGGAAACGGGTCTGAAGTCTTGTGGCATGCCGATGCGAATGTGAGGACGCTTGCGGTTGACGTCGCTGTTGCGCAGCGTGACCACCGCCTTCTTCTTTCTCGTTAACGTGTTGTTGCCAAAGTTACTGTAGTCGACCTCTTCTGCAAGAAGAAGACGGATAGAAATTAGGATTTATAGATAAAATATTTAGTCGTCAAGCAAATATTCTACTTTCCTTGTTTATTATCCACACTAAAATGAGAACTGTAAATGTTAACAGATTTATCACATTTCTAAATCAAAACATTCATCTTAAGCCACAATCTCACTGGGCTGTGACTGTAGATGAGTTCTTGGAAGATGTAAAACAGCAAAAAAACACACTGATTTGGTTCACATGACGCTGTTGTGACAATTTTATATATAGTTTGGTCACATGGGACATGACACAACATGTCATATGACATGACTGCAAACAAATTCTAACAGTCGTGCAGATTTTTTTTTGTTGCAATTTAGTCAAAAAATGTTCTAATTACATCATAATCTGTTCACAACATTGTGCCCAATTCTCCCAAAGTTGTCTCACATTTCCTGACTCACAGAAACCGACTTGAGGAGGGCTCCAACATGATTAAAATGTCTGTGACACAAACCCTCACAAATGTTTTGAGACATTCTGGAAACTCCCTTGCAAATCGTGTTTGGTATTTAAACAGTTGCAGCCCAGTGAGACACTGTTCAACATTTATAAATGTTTTTTTTTTATTTCAGATGAGACAAAATGCACATATTAAAAAGAAAAATCAATAAACATTGGCCTTAGAGCAGTTTTTTCATGAAAAGAGTCGAGAAGCAAGGCAACAATTTTTGAGTGACAAATCCAACTTATGCAAAAAACAAAAACTCAAAACACGTCAGCAAGATTCACAAAGTGCTGTCTCTGAGAGGCTGAGTGTTGTTTGTAAAACTGCTGAGTGAGCAGAGCCTTCCTACGCTGACAGAGGTGACCCACCCTCAGCTACCAGGCAGCAGCTGCATGGATTCCCAATTTGCCTTTCGGCACTCAAGCATGAACCTACCATCCTTTACGTAAACAAGCACAACTCATACATGCCAGTTACATCCTCAGATGAGCAGATTTGTGCACCAACTTCAGTAAAAGCGTTTGTTCTGATGTGATTCTGGCATAAAGAGCAGGAGAGGGGAGAAAACATGCTTTGTGGAAAATAACTTGATATCTGTCTAATCTTCTCCTCTCAGGCAGACAGGAAATCTGCACACAGTAAAGCCTGATGTGACAGGAAGTGAAGGTCCCCCAGCGGGAGCATCAGCTCCTGCACCTCCATGAGTCATGTTTGCCCTACTCAGTCTTCAAACTGATAATAATATTTGACAATATTTGTTGACTTCCTCCAGCAGCTCCTCTTCCTTCACCAAGATAAGGGGGATTTGCTGCATGCTTGCGGTGCACGTCATAAGAAAAAAAAATCAGATTGTAGGAATCGACATAAACCACGGTTCAGATAGGCAATAAGAAAAATAGGGGAAAAAAAAGATAAACATGGCCGAAATGGGAGTGCTAACTGATATAAATGAAACAGGAGATTAAAGTCTCCTGGTACAGCATACAGCAAGAATGTTAAGCGCTCACAAAGTTATCATGTCTGATAAAAATAACACAAAACCGCTGCTGCTTTTAAATAACACCCTCTAAAAAAGGTTGAACGGCATCAGACCTGAGGTACGTGGTTTCGCCTCTTCTGTGCACGTTGCAGCAGAAGTCGGTCTGATTAAATCCAGACGAGGCTGGAATTTCTGCCACAAGTGCAAGTCTCTCCCCTGATGGGAACCATATTGGGGGAAGAGTTGCAGCAGAGTCTCATTACAGTTTTTTTAGCGCAACACCCTCCTTCCACACCCTCACCTCAAGTCTCAAACTGAAGCTTCAGTCCGTTGCATGCCACATCACCCTGGTATATTGTGGGGAGAAACCCAATGTGTGCAACTAAAACTGTGGGCAATTGTTTACAGCTGTTCAGCAGGACCCCATAAGGAGCATCTGTTGGTGTAATTTGTTTCAAGAAAAACCTACAAATACAAAGGAGTGGGGTGTGTCTGATCCGAGGGTACTCACTAAGTGTTTAGTTAAGTTCAGCAGGTGTTTGAGACGCTGCTCATTACACGTCTCAAATCTCCCTGGAAAACTGTTAAAAGAGGTACACAGGATTAAATCACCTGAATTCAAGAAAGGAAAACCTCTAGGAGATCGAGGAAGAGCAGCTTAAAAGCCGTTTTCTGTTAAACCTTCACAACTACTGGAAAAGAGACTTATATGACTGTTGTTGTCAAATAAAAGTGTTTTTATATCTTTTTTTTCAAAATAAAATCATATACCTGGATATCTGTCTGCAGACTACAAGCTGGGTAAATCAGTTACATTTGTAAATTGAAATTAGCTTTAATTACACTTTCATCTAACAAAGAAGGAAAGCAAAAAGCCTAGAATTATTTATTATAGATGCTATACCAAAACAAAAACAACATTAAAAGGATATTTGACAACAAGAAAATTTCCACGTGAAAGTTTTAAATAATTACAACAGTTACATCCAACAACTAAACTAAATAAATAGAACCAGTATAAATCCACTTTGGTTTTAGCTGTGCTCAGACTAGCAGTTAGCTCATCAGTCCTGGAGGATGTACAGACATGTTTTGAAGCTTTATAACCCCAACCGCTTTCTAGTACAAGTGCCATAAAGTAATCCACAAACACAGACGTATTAAGGGACACTGAAGTGGGGTCAGGGGTGAAAAGACGATGACTTCTAAATTCTGCAGCTGCTGTTCATCTTCTCACTGTGACGCTGAAGGAATGTGGTGAGAATTGCAGCTTCTCTGATTAGGCTGAAGCATTACTTTGAAAGACAGTGTGAGCACATTTTGACCTCCAGAAACTTTCTACACCACACCTGCCCCGATACCGTGAGGGTGACGTGATCCATCGTTTGTGTTCAATGTTTCACAGAACTACCTGAATCCTGACGTTCTGCCAGTAACAAGTTAACAACGAGGCATTTTCTTTCTGGTTTTTTGGGTCCTATTAAATGCCCCATGCTGCTCTTAGCTTACAAAATCAAAGCGAAAGAGGAAAAGTTAGGCTTTGTTTCACTGAGGCCCACCTCTAGTTAAGCGAAGCTGTGAAAACAAGGCGTTTTAGAGTTCTATAACTTTTCCAGAACCTCTCATAAAAAAACATGAGAATCTAAGAGTTTTACGATCAACCATTAGGATGTCTCAACACGCTTGTTCCTGGCAGGTCTCCGTACATTCACCGCTGACTCACCACAACTAGAAACAGAAAGCAAGAGGAATCAAACCACAGCTAAAGACGTTTTCAAACCCTAAACTAATATATATATGTATAATGATGTAATAAACAGGAATAAATGATGGGGAACGTGTTTAAAATGCATCTTTTTAGGCCTTATTGTTATAAAATCGGCTGACATGAGCTCTTAATGCGTAACACAGCAGCAACAACCTGCAGCAGCTCCATAATCACTCCTCAGAAGCTCAGACTAATGATGTTTAAAGAGGTGTTTGGGGCCAGAGTCATGTGATATTTCACACAGGGCTTTGTGAAATCTGGCACATTATGTTAAATATATCTTCTGTACTTGTTTAGGCAAAAACATCACCGGGACGATAGAAACTATCAAGACCCAAAGCCAGAATCGATGAGAATTTGTCAAAGTTTAGTGTAAATGATGCAGAAAACAGCACCTATGTGGATTTAAAGCTACAATAGGGAATTTGGTAAACAATGTAGCTTAAAACGTTTTTTTTTTTTCATGCCTCTTAACAACGTTCTAACATAGTATGGCTATAAATATGTTGTGGAGATTTTAAAAAAGCGAAAGAAATTAATGATTCCCTCGCAGTTCTCTAAAAACCTCAGCCAATCATCCATTTTAGACTGAAAGCAACTATTGGACAATCCGGCTGTCTGTCTCGCCGAAGCGCCTCACTTCAGCAGATCCTCCATTCATGCGTGCTGGAGCATTTTTCAGCAGAACATCCCAGAAGTGAGAGGAGGAGAGAAAAAGCCGGCTGTTAGCGCTTCAATTTTAGGAAAAAAATACCAGAGTCCCAAAAAGAAAAACAACTTTTCAGCTAGCAGAAAACAAAAAACGTTCAGACGTAGAAAGAGGAAAATCCAGGGTGAACATTAGCATAGCGTTCCAACGGCTGGTGTTTTGCTCTCTATTGTTACTGTGTTTATGTAAAATAGCTAGCTATATCTAGCTTGTTTGCAAATTCCCTATTGCACCTTTAAGAAGTCCTGAATGTTGCAACTTTGTTATAATAATTAGAAATCAGAGTTTTCATATTCCATACTTTTCCTCCTCATCTGTGTGCATCATAAAAAAACACAAACTGAACAAAGGACGGACAGCTGGAAACACTTTAATGAGAAATAAAATAAATAAATGATTTTAAAATAAATACAATTATTGTATTAACTATTCTCTTAAAGAAAGAAAACACACACAAAAACCTTGAAACTAACAAAATTAAAACATTAAATTTTCTTTCTCTTGAATTGTGGTTCATAATAAATCCCCAAAACAAACAACAACAAAGGCACCCCTAGAAAAGGCTGAAAAGAATTCATCTATAGGTTTATAAACTTTCATTTTTTTTCTTATCAAGACCTGGAAAAACACTAAAACCTAATTCCACACTTTTTTATAATTTTCAAAACTGCACAGGAACTGTGACTGTACAAAAATCTACTATATTAGTATTAGTCCTTGTCAAATACTTTAATAGCAAAACATGTTCATAAAAAATAAACAACTATATAAGTTAACAGTGTTTATTAATAAGGACGTGACATAATCAATACTCTGCAAACTGTTTTAGTGGCAGATCCTGAAGATTACAGCCTTTTGTAATTATACTTGTAAACAATGATTATTTTAAAATATATCCATCTAAATTCTCCACTTGCATTCAAACTAGTTATTTTACCAATATCTGCACTGCTCAGGGCATTAATAGCTACACTGCTGCTCAAAATGAACAAGTTACTACACGTTTTACTGAATAGTTAAGAGATCGGATTGTTAGAAACATGCTAAGCTTGCAGAATTACATAAGAAGATTTCACCATTCCTGATTAATACAATAAATTAAAGTGTTACATTTTTATTTGATGGCCCAAGAAGCATTTGGATATTATTGTTTGTGTACAAATCTCTGCACAGTTCAAAATCACTTCTGGGTAAACAGGACACCCAGAGGACAGCACTAAAGTATATTCATCTCCAGAATAAAGAAGCAGCCTGTAACCTCTAGCCTGCAGCTGTGTCCGAAGCACATCCAGCTACAGTCCGTCTATGCATGTGACATTCCTGCACCCTGACAACCCCCTCCAGCCCCCATCACGGGCTTCGTCCAAGCATGACAAAGTGCTTAGTGACAGCAGAGACCACAATCACTGTTAAAGTGGAGAGACGAGCCTCACAGAGGGAAGAGTGCGGGATTCTGCTGCCTTTTGCATGAGGTCATTGGATGCTGTGGCAGTGGGCTTTATTCAGGGGACACACACACACACACACACTTTTAAATCCACTGGTTTTAATGGCATGAAGTACAAAGGGATGGAACATCACACGACAAAGCACATCCTTGCAGGACAAAACAACGCGCTCTCCTGTCCTGCACAATCCAGTTCAAACATTTCTCCTTTTTTCTCACAGATGTGTTTTTTTGTCTTGCTTGAAATAGAAAATAAATTTAATGAAATGCAGAGCACTTGGTATGGCACTCTCCTCAGAATGTGGGTCAGAAAAGGATAGTTTTCGATGACTGCAATCCAACATTAAAAAGTACAAAAAAACCCCAAACCCCAAGCTGATTTCTATATTTTCTATTTGTTGGAACTAAGACATTCAGTCTTCAATGGAAGATGCAAAGAAACAACAAATATTCTTGGAGGAAACTGGGAAATCTACCAGAATGTTTTCAAAGGCCAGCTAACAATAACACGGATAAAAAAAATCCAGACAGAATAAAAAAACTTTTTTTTAAAACATGCAAACATTTTTCACATTCTTGCAGAGGAGGTTCAGGCAGGGCCAGGGTGGAAATTTGGAGGAGCTGCACTGAAGTTTGAGTGAGAGAAAACCTTTAAACAACTTTTTGTAGGTTCAAGCTTTATTTACTCCAGAAATGTCTCTCAGTTTTGCTTTACTTAATTATAATTAAATGATTATAAGTGCAAAAAGCAGCAGCAGATAGCTGTGGCCCTGATGCAGCCTGGGGCACTTCTGGCAGGAATATCAACGTTTCTGCCAGAATAATCAGGTACGGCCTAATTGTTGAAGGAGTAAAGGTTTATAACAAAGTGTACACCTGAACTGTTGTTATATTTTTGTTGTGACAAGATGACAGCTAACCACGTTAGTCTTGCTAGTTGAGATACCTACATCAGATAAGGCAACAGAGCTTTTTTTTCTTTGTAAAACACCCGTTTCCTGACATTTTGAGTCATCACCTCTATGCAGGTGATATTTAGTTATATATCTATTTTAAGCCTAAAGGTATTTCAAAGCTTCAGATGATGTGAAGATGCTTCAGTTGCATCAAAGGTCAGATAGCGGAGAACTTTCTCCAACTTCATGTTTGTGTCCCTGACAGATCTGTGTCTAAAATAGTGGAAGCTAAATCATCTGAGGAATCTTGGTGTAACCTTCGACTCAGCTTTCGCATCAGATGCTCATGTCAAATCCCAGGTTTGACGTGAGGGTTTCTCAAAAACTGTTACCAGCAGGTCCTTGAGGTTCCGTGATCAGGGCCTGCTGGCAGTGCGTCGCACAAGACTGAAAACTGACATCTCTTTTCCTCTGAGCTGGAGCTATTTTAAAGAGCATCTAAAGACTCGTTTTGATTTTTTGTTGTGAAGCATTTTGTGATATTTATCTTGAAATATGCTGTATAATAAAAAAAAAAAACACTTCCTTCAAATAATCTGAATCATCTCTTTGTTAAGGAGCAGAAAAACAACCACATTTTCCTTCATTTGAGGTTTATTAAACTGCTGATTCCACAAAACTGGCAGCAAACCCCCCTTCTAACCTTGACTTTTCTCCAAACTCACAATCACTGTTTAGTCTAAAACTGTATTGGCTGCATATTTCAGGTAGATTAGGAAAAAAAGAGGGATTAGATCAGGCTTGGTTTGCACTAAACAGTCTAAAGTCTAGAAAAAAGGAGAAAAACAGACAAGGCTTTGGTTTGCATGCACTTACAGTACAAGCTGAGCAGCATTTTGCATGCACCACTCTGCCATCAGTCATTTAACCAGCAGTTGCTGCAGCGCACAGAGGCCGCGCTGCACATCTGGGACAAGTTAAAAGAAGCTGCTTCGACTCCTCCATCCTGGCTCGGCCTAAGCAGCGCGGTGGGGTGTGGAGGGAGTCACAGGTTTAAGATTTGTTTAACAGAAAATGGGGGGCATTTAAAAGAAGAAGAGAAAGAGTGTGTGTGTTCATGAAGAAATTAATCTGCCCGTGTGTAGGAGAGAGTGAAGGCACACATCCAGCAAAGGGGAGGAAGGGTGAGACATCAAAGAGGGAGGAAGGAGAGAGAAATGGAGTCGACAGGTCTTGCATTCCTCTGAAAGAGGAGCGATCTCCACTCCATCAAGCGGTCCCCGTCACAAAGTGATGTTGTTGAGGTTTAGCCAACCTCCCTTTCTTCCATCTTTTTCCTGCTTTTAAAACACAGCTGCCTCTCTTGTGCTTCCAGGCCCAGAAACACATGCTGCCGATTTAAAGCTTTCCAAAAATCTCCACTGCCATCTGGCCCACAGGTACGCCGGCTGCTTTCACTGCACAAGTGAAATATGAGCACGCGTCACTGCTGAATATGAGCTAAACCCAAATACAGGACACTTACTGTCGAAAGCGAGGCTTCAGCAGAACATTTTTCAGCGTAATTACGGCAATAAAAACCAAGACTCAAGTATCAGGATCAGGACTTTTGAAAGAGTTTGACAAGTATTAGATTTTACAGGCATTTTGGCAAAGAAGGGATCCGGAGAAATAGATTCTTACTAGCGGCATACTCAAGACCACCACCTGTTCGTCCTTCTGTTTCATGTGAGCGATTAAGCGGCTGTGTGCTTTAGGCAGAAACACTTAACACTAAATGCCACCTGATCTACCAACAAACAGAGGAAACTAGACTTACAAAACTGTTGCAGTAGCTTCTAAACTCCTGATTCAACTCCCACACGCACACCAACTCACCAGTCGAGAGCCTCTTCAACCATCAAATGATGTTTAATGAGTCACAGTCCAGAGGAGTTTCTCCCAACTGGACTTTTCTTCAAAATGCTTAACGACTAGAACAGACCAGTGTTTGAGTTTAATGAGGAAAAAAACATTTACAGTTCATTTGGAATAAGAAGATTAAACAGTTTTGCATTAAACAAAAGAATAAACTTGAGTGCGATTGTTCCTGAGCAGAAATTATTTATAATATTTAAATAAATGGGGGGAAAAACCCAACTTTAATTAGCAGATGAAAAAAAATGTAATAGAAAGGAGACGGGAGGAGTCCAAAACAATAAATCAACAAGTAAGAAGAATGCAGTGGTTGCTGCGGAGGTTGGGTAAGCTGAAATGTTCTCCACTGTAAAACCCATCTGAATTTAACTAAACCGCAGAGACTTGGAAAAAAAAACCTGTTTTGTCTTCTTTTTTTTTGTTATCTGGCACTAAAACATGGGAACATCTTAATATCTGGAGGCCAGGCTCGGGAACTCACATTTTACTTTACCAACTTCATGATCCCAAACACCAAAACCCAATTCTGCGCAAAATAAATGCATCAGTTGCAGCAAATCATAAAATATTCTGTAGCTAAATACAAGCTTTTGGCTAAATTTAGGTTAAAATTTGCATACATGTGTTCAGCCTGCAGATTTATTATTATTATGTATGTACAACTTTATCACAGCAGACACTTGGCATGAATCCACTGAGGTTTGTTTGTTCAACAAATCTGTTCAGATTTCTGTTCTGGTACCAGAAACCTGATGCTTCCGTAGCACAAACTGTTAGCTGGATCACAAGATAAAAAGCACTTTTTTCTTAGAGGCTAAAAAAGTGCATTGTTTAAAAATGATGATGCACTTGTTTAACTGGATTTGTAGTAATGGTTACATCTACCAGTGATTCCTGGAGTTAGAAAATCTTCTTCCAATCTGAACAATCATACATGTAGTTTATTTGTCTCCAGAAATATGATGCGTATAACATCTACAGAACAGTTACCCTCATACAAGGTGAGAGGTTGGACATTACGAGTGGGAGAGATCATCTACTTTTTTGCAGATATAAACAGTTCATTATCAGTATTAGTAGCTATTATTAACCTTAAATGTGGAACTCTAAAGTGAGGAAGTGCAGCGCTCTGATCATTTATGGGGAACAAAACACAGATAAGTTCTGCCCTGTGTGCAAATAGCATGGAGTTATTATGACTGAGTAATTAGTGCACCATGTAGTGAACATTCTAAACACAACAGACAGCTGAGTGAGACCGGTGTTCTGTCAAAAAGCATCCCTCTTCCATAGAAGCATGCAGCCTCCTGTCTCTCATTTGATGCAACTTTCTCTCTGCTGCTTTATTTTGGTGAATCCAGTGATACAAAAGCTCAAATACACACATTAGTCTGTTTAACATTACTGTACAGCAACGATTCGTCTGTTTAATGTGTGGTTGTTGCCAAGAAGAACTCAGCGTTGTCTCTGCGAGAGACTCAGTTTGAAGCGTATGGAGTTTAATTATGAACAGTTTTGTTAACAGTTTCTGTACCACTTCATCCTCCACTGAGGGTCGCGGGGAGCAGGTGCCTAACTCCAGCGGTCAAGGGGCGAGAGGCAGGGGACACCCTGGACAGGTCGCCAGTCCATCGCAGGGCTGCACAAACACCATTCACACACACACTCACACCTAGGGACAATTTAGAGTAACCAACCGTTGGCCTGTGAGAGGAAGCAGAAGTACCCAGGGAAAACCCACGCATGCACTGGGAGAACATGCCAACTCCACGCAGAGAGACCGGGACGCAAACCCATGACCTCCTTGAAGCGATGCAACAGTGCTAACACCTGTACCACCATGCAGCCCCATCTGAATCATAAGGAGCCTAAATAATCCCACCCCAAGGGACTCTAACTTGACACTATAGCACAATCATGTTTTTTTACACAACTTTGTTTTATTCATTCACCCGTTTCTTTCAATCCCACTCATTTTTCCAAGTTTAGGCAGCAGCTTTCTGATTAGGTTAAAGCATTAAAACTACTTTGTTAGGGCTTAGAAACAGATAAACGTTTAGACTAAACTATATTTTTAACAATGCTTATTTATATGCTAAAGGACAGCATTTTGTTGGACATTAATAAAATAGTTTCTCATACATTTTTGAAACATGATTACAGGTCATAAGTCTTGATAAACTGGCCCATTGGGCAATGTTTCCATAAGAATGCAGATATCAGCAGTATTCTGTCAGGGATTTTACAGAATCGATTTCTTTGAAGGTTTGCGAGTTTGACTAACTGTTTTATCTTTGCACCTCGACAGCACAAAATCCCGTTTTGCTCTTTGTAACTTTCAGCTTCATCCCTCTGCTAACCCTTTGACACAGCTCTGAGCCGAAATCACTTTCTAATCTTATCAGCTGCAGGTAACAGACAACAAACAGCCCAGATGGATTATGGTGTCTCTGACTGTCTGTTTCTCTCACACACAAACACACACTCCTACACACTCCAGACAGATCAAGAAGTGCTCAGACAGACAAGTAAAGAAATGAGACAGCCGTGCAAGCAAACACGCCAGAAACTGATAAAAATAAACAAAACAGCTGAAGATCCCGAGTTATCAAATTCCCTGTGAGAGAAACTCAGAGCTGTTTGTGTTTTAAAGGAGAGATTCAAGGAAAACACGGAAGAGTGAGAGCGAGAAAGGGTGAGACCGAGGACATCTCACTGAGAGGGTCTTTCATCAACTCACAGGAAAAGCGACCCTTTGTCATGTTTCTCGTTCGCATCACAGGCAAGAACAATAACCCGTCACGATTTGTGAGTGGCCAAAGAAAATATTGCCCCAGAAGCTGAATGAGCTCATGCTCGTCTTTATTTGAGCAGAGTTCAAATCAAGAAACCGACACCGAAAAGCCCTTTTGACCTCCAGATGTGGTCGCACCGTGCTCCAACTACAACTGGACGGGCTGAGACACGTCCCTCACTCTGTCTGTCCACCACACATATCCTGGGTTCTTCCTGCTTCCATGAATCAATTTGTGGTTTAGTTTAACTGATATTTGGCGGCAACATTGTCCTCTCTCTCTCTCTCTCTCTTACACACACACACAGTTTAACAAGACTGTCTGTGGGAGTGTTTCCACATGAGCTGCCAGTGTCCATTGTTTAAGGGAGTCTCTAGGCCACAATTCATATCAGGACAAGAGTCAGGGCTCATTCCTCCCCCGCTCCATTCTTTTTCCTTCCTCTCCCATCCTGAACTGCTGAGTTGGCCTGATTCAACCACCAACTCATGGCCCGCATGTTTAGAGACCAGGGGGAGGGGGGTGGGTGTGACGGGGGGACAGTGTCTTCTCACGGTGTGTCCGTCTACTTCTGCCAGGCATCTATGAGTCAGCTCAGGAGAAAGCTTTATTATAGAGCACGGCTTCAGGCTGGAACTTTTAATGAAAACTGTATTATTGTCTGTTGTTTCTGAGCTGAATGATGTATACAACCAAAATGAGGTCAACGATTAATAAAGCACGTTTTATGCAACCACAAGTTTGCAACTCATTACGTTTTCAGACAAATTTAAGGATTTTTAAATCTTACATGCTTTAAAGCTAAGAAAAAAAAGTTAATTTTTCAGTTATAAACTGTCTTGTCAGAGTGCTTTTTATCCAAATAAACCACTCCTGGGGATGTTTTGCTGAACTACTAGAACAGTGGGGGAGCATGACAGTCATTGTTGTAGCCACATGACCTACATCGGGCAACACACTGGTCTGTGCGGTGGCTTGAACGACTCCTATAACTCACAGATGTCACACACACACACACACACACACACACACTGCCGTAAACTAAAAAAAGAACAGACAAAAAAATGTTGGGATAATTCAAACAAAATGAACTCTTATTTCATCAGTTTGGTTTATTCTCAAGGGGATGCAGGAAAGTAAACAACCCAAAAAAACTCCCTCTCTGCAGACGAGCACAGACTACATCAAGGAACGAACGCATAAATAAATGCAAACAGTCTGTTTGCCATAAATAAGTCCACATTAGCGACATGTATCTGAACTTTTTGCAACTTGCTATTCCTAAAATGTGAGATTCCCCTGCGAGCGAGGCTCCACAAACCAAACAGGAAAAGGGACAAAAATAATAAACACGACGAGTCTTGCTGGTGAACAGGTAAAGTTCCTATGGTTCAGCCAAATGTTTGCTCAAACTTCTGTTTTTGTTTTTACGTCAAGATTTGCAAACTTTTAACACCAGCCCCCGACTTTGAACGAGACATTTTCAAGGAACAAGGTGTTGGAAATGAATTTACAGCAGCATAAACTGAGCACATTTATCATGACTCGAAGTGCAAAGGACTGAAGATTTTCTTGTTTATATCCTCGTTAACAGCTGTTGGTATGAACCTGCTGTCGTGACCGAGATGCCGCATACTTATAAGTGAGCCGAGTGTCTCTGTAGCCAGGACTGCCTGCGGTGAGTGTGTGTTTGCTGCTGTCGAGAAGCAGAGTCAGTCCCTCCTTTGTAATTATGGCGCTCAAAATAACTCCTCACAAAAGGCTGTCCTCGGTTCACGTTGTGCAGCTGAACCCAGACGCGAGAAAGCTGCATGAAGTCTCTTTTGAGCCCGATAAGGTGAACACGGTCGAATTCTTTAAAGGATTAGAAGGATTTGGTTAGAACCCTTAAGAAGCATCATTCATTAAAAACTCAAGCGTGAAATAAATATTAGTTTTTCTAAGTTTACACCACATAGCGCCAACTGAATGAAGAAAATCTCAGAAAAAAAATAACAAAAGGTGACAGGAAACGACACGGGAAGTCAAAATTTCATCATAAGAACACAATTAAACCCAATTTGCACACTTTAGTCAAATTAGGAAAACTGGGATTTCCTCAAAGGATGCAAATCCCCTGCTCAAGCCCGCACTTGTGTTCTTAACTTTGAAGCAGGCGAATTAGTGCGAGTTTTTCACTGTTGCACACACGCTCACGTTGCATGCCTGGCCTTGTCCACCAGCAGAGCTGTAATTAGGGAGGAACTGCAGAAAGCAGCAAGTCGTCTCTGCAAAAACCAGCGACTCCTCCCTCAAAAACCCACTAACGCCCACATCCCGGCATCCAAACTCCCTGCTCGCTCTAACCCCAAATGTTCACCCTCTTCCTTTATTTTGCTCATCCAAAACACAGCCTGGGAATTTTCCTCTGCATTCTCTGACCAACACAATCTCTCTATCCTGGACTCGGTGATTATTTATCATTTATCAGAGACTTTGATAGCGTTAGAAAAGCTAACAGTGTTTAAACCAACTGCTTTAGGTTTGGGACATAAAAACTAATCAGCTGCTGTCCAGTGATGTCTGAGGTGAGACGGCAGCTTGTAATTTACAAGTTAATGATCATTAAAAAAGTCTCTCGGATGATTCTGTGGGACTATCCCCCAGACTAAGTGCTGTAGTAGAATCAACACGAGCCCACACATGTTGAAACAGACAGTTTTAACATTAAAATAAACTCACAATTAGACAATACACAACAATATGCTCTGGTGCAACAACGTAATCCGACACATCTTGACAACAGATTGCTCCACAGATCCATTCGCACACATTAGATCAGCCAAGGTGTGGTTGGTTTCACCTCTGAAGACCTAAACCTTGAGTCCGAGTCAAGTCACGAGTCTTTGTTTTTGAGACTTAAGCACAAATCGAGTCCAAGTCTTAGACTTGAGTTCCTATTTCTGGATAATGATAATAAAAAGGTAATCGGTCAGTAAAGAGTGTGAAGAGTTTTAGCTGACTCTACCTACACGTCTCTAAAAGCAAAAGGAACGTTTGAGTTGCAACTTTTTTTTTTTTTGCATTTTGGTAATATTAAAGTTGCATCTTAATTTCCATGTAGACAAGGCCCTTAGTAAAAGCCTAAATCCATGATAACAAAAGGTCAAATAAAGCCTGGATGAGAGTTTTATGTGACATTGATTATATTCTAAAAGGAAAGCAACAGCTAAGGAACTATTGTAATGATTGTTTTCGTGTATAAAATAGGCCAGAAAAAGTAATAAACTTTAAATATTAAAAATTATTAAAAAATTTTTTTTTACCTACTGAAAGGTGGGCAAAACATGCAATGAGCAACTGGATGGATTTCAATGGATCTCTCAGAAAGTCTTTATTAGATGGACTATTAAAGGCCACCACATGCAGCTAATTAACCAAAACAAACCCAACATGTCATAACTGAGTTTTACTGATTGGAGTTAAACTCATCAATCAGCTACAATAAACTAAAACCCCTTGTAGATAAAGGTCCTAACAAAAAACAGTCCAAAACAGAACTCTTGAGAAGAATCAAGCAACAGAACCCTGCACTTAGTTGGGAATTTTAAGTCCAACAGATCATATAACCTAATTCCTCTTTGAACCCATAAATTAAGAGGAAAAAAGGAGGATTTCAATCTTGCTTTGTCTCTTTGAAGGTTCCGGCTGCTGAGGAGTGGCTGCAGTCCTGCTAGTGGCTTAGGAAGTTGTTTGTTTGTCCCTGAAGGACCGGCTATATCCATCTCATCCATTGTACAAGATCCCTGAATGGGGCTCGTGTAGACGCAGGATGAAGGCAGCAAAGGTTTTGAGATAAATATTCACAACAGAAAATATCCTGATGTAACATCTCAAATTTACTAATATAACAAACAACTAAATCAGCTGCATCTTTTAGGAAATAAACATTTTTTTAGTTTTGAAACAAGGATTGTCTTTGCACCTAAAAGTGAACAATGTTGATTCAAAGTAAAAAAAAAAAGAAAGAAAGAAAAAAGTCTATGTTTGTTTTTAAAAAAACACTTTAAGAGGGACTGGTGATGCAGACACTCCTGTTCAATAACAAGTCTGGAAACTTCGCTGCGGGTCAGCAGGGGGGCGGGGGTGCAGTTCAAAGAGGGGTCGTAAACCAAAATGAAAGCAGGGACTTAGGAAACATAAACACCAATATAGTTCTGACAAACAACAAAAGTTTAATTAAAACACAGACCCTCCCCTCTGAGGAGCACAGAACAAAGACAGGCATGACTAATATGCGAGTCAGCTGGATAAAACGGTTTGTTATTCAAAAGACTCTCTGTGGGGCGACTATTCTGTCCAAAATTTGGTACAGACCCAATGAAGACGTCACAAACTGGCTGCGTGTAGCAAAATGGTTTGATTTAAAGCATCACTCAAGCTGGTTTTCAGTCAGAAGCACAAAGAGAAGCAGCTCCATATCTTTACACGACCGCCGCTGCCCTGTCCGACTCCCGGCAGGAACCAGGCACTTCCATCACACTTTAACTACGACGGACATTGTCTGAAGACGAGCTGAGAAGAGGCCACACAGGTTTTATTGAGAAGACAGCCCCTCGCGCGCACACAGCAACTAAAAGGTTTAACGAGACAGAAAATTTCCCCAGCAGAGACGGAGCGTTATTCAGCACAGGAATGCGTGGGGGTACATTTGCATCACTTTCTATCGGCGGCTAGTTCCTAAAAAACCTCACATGGCCGAGGTGAACGGTGGAATCAAAATGTTTCTCCAACATCTGTGGTTTTCTCCTCGTTTGTCCTTGGTAGTCGAGTCAGGCCTCAGGTCTCATATGAAAAGAATGAGGATCGGTCTGAGCAGCTACCTAAAAGAAAATTCCTAAACGCATACCAAGATGATCAGCCAGATGGGCTGAACTGTACCGCTGCCATCCTTCTTGGCAAGAACAACGGCACACACTCACCTCCGTTTCCAGGAAAAGAAAGATCACAGAAAGGGAATGACATAAAAAAGAAGTATGAGAAATGAGGATGGTGCTCGAGGCTGCAAAAAGCACGGTGACCAGAGGTAGACGACCAAAACAAACCAGTCGCAAAGAGCTAAGCAACAAGGAAGTGCCTTTACGTGACCTAAATAGATGTGCTGTTATGAGGAAAAGGATATACAATTTTTTCTATGATGACAGTTGATTGAACCCACTGCGTGCAAACTATTTAAACTTCCAAACGGCATTCAAAAGAAGCAAAGATCAACTACATTAAAAACATTTAAGAATCCATAAAGACCCCGTGAGCCGAACATCATCGTCCTCATGAGGAGTTGTCCAACTTCAGAAGGCTTTAAATTTAGAAAAACCTTTTAAAAAACATAGGCGATTTAATGCTATTGGATAACGAGAGACTAGAAAATGTTGATAATCTGTCAAAACAGAGAAAAAGTAGTCTAAAATTACAAGCAGTTCCAATTCAACATTAGTTTTCCTGCTTTATTTCCCTGAAGCGCATCCCAACCTGAGGGAAACCGACACCACGGCAGCCGTTCTCTTTAAAAACATTTTCAAAAAGAAGCAGCAACGGAGGCTGAGGTCGGGTCAAAGAAATACGTTTTCTCTCATCTCCAAGCAACTCTGTTGTGTCAGCTGATGTGAAGCAGCACCGATCGAGATGACTGAACAGTCAAGTTTAATCTGGCCTAGCTGCAGCAGATACTGAGCAGCGTCTCTCTTTAGCTTGGCTGCTGTCAGTATCTGGTCCCCGTTTTCACAGGTGTGGACAGCAGTTGGGTGCACACCGACCTTGGCGCGACTCAACAGCTCTGTTTGCTTAAACTTTTAGCCCCTTCACCAAACACAGCTCTCTTCTCCTGTTGAAAGTTTAGTCTGTGTGCAGTCCACTGGTAACCGTCTACAAAAACAACCAAGTGTTACCCAGAAAACTGAGGCTTTAGAAACAGGAATGGTTCACCATTGATGGGTGCGAATAAAAATGACGGCAGACAGTTATGTTTAGACGCTTTTATCCAAAGTGACTTACATTTACCCAACATGCATGTTTTGGGCCTGTGGGAGGAACCTGGAGAATACCCACGCCTGCATGGAGAGAACGTACTGACTCCATGCAAAAAGGCTGTGCTTCAAAAGCATCATTCATAAGGTCAGCTTTGACATACCATCTTTAGTGTTTCTTCAGCAAAAATAAAAAGTAATAAAATTGTGTTTACTTGTAATACTACATAAAAAACCAGAATACACAACTCCACACTCCTGTTATCTTGTATTAAAATAGCAGCACTACCTGCTCTGCAGCTTATCTGCACCTGAATTTGCATCAGTTTTAGCGGGAATATGTCATTTCCCTAGATAAACATACGACAGAACACTGAGCCAGCCAAACTCAGAGTAAGACTAACAAATGGGTCAAACAGGAAGCAACACTAATTAGATTTGACTTCATTCTAAACCGTTGTTTTTGTCTAAAGAGAAATAGAGAAATTTTCAATATCCGCTTTCCTCTTTCTGCACATCTTTGCAGATTTCAAGAACATAAACAGAAATGTGACCCCCAAATAAACGTTTATGAATTAATTAGGAGCCAACTACATATAATTCATTTCTAAAACTGCATCATCAACACTCGACTGAACAGTTTCACCACAAACCTTTTAAAGCCTCCCATTTAATGCTTTGAATCTGAGAACTGTGGAAATGACCCAGAACAAAACGTTGTTCGCTCTTTGCTCCTCTTTCTGCAGTAAAGTGATGCACGGCAGTTATTCAAAGTTTAAAAAATACTTTTCCTGCAATGAAAGTTTGCAGAAAGAACAATCTGATTAAAACTTTTGAAATGTTACCAGGTATTTTTTTAAGTAGCTCTAAGGGTAGTTTTAGAGATCTGTCTATTTTAGTGGTCAAATAATTATTATAACTTTCTAGTCTTGGGTCTGATAATACTTTGCACTTACAAGTGGGTACAACAGAAAACTTGGAAAATAAATAGACCATAGTTTGTTAAAAAAGAAGATAAAAATCAATCAAAAACAGAGAAACTGATATTTTAGCAGATTCACTTTAACAAGCTAGACAGATATTCTCATCAGAAGTTGATACAGTTCACTTATTCTAGGAGAGAAATGAGCTAAAAAGGTTTAACGTCCAACATCAATGGATGAAGTTTTGTGGGTTTGTTTGCACCCTTAACAAAAAATAAAAAATAGCTGGAAATAAATAAAAACGAGAACTGTAGGTGCATCAGGTGAGAAGAACCCTATCAGAAATTGAGGCAGTCGGGTGAAGCTGTATGGTGATTGGTCGAGACGGCTAAACCAACGACCGAACCTGGCCACTACAGAAGAAACATGTAAACGTTGGTCCTGTATGTAAAAGTTCCTGGTAAAAGCCTCTAAAAACCTAAAAACGACAGACTAATCAGGTAATGCTGAACCGCAAAGTTTACATCCTCTAAATGCGACAGAAGATTTATGATTTTCACTCAGTTTTCCCTCCAGCTGGAACTTTACCCGATGAGTTTGAGCTTTTGTCTAAATGGAAAAAGGAGTCTTTAAAACCATTTAGTTAGAAAATAGCAAATACATCTTTTTTTAATGTCATCTTGCTCTGAAGAACCCTGCAAATATCTACAATGAGAGTCTACAAAGCCACAAAGCTCAGAACGATATTCTTTGGAAAGGTCATCAGTTACGAAGCTGACATAAGTCCCTGCAGGGGAGTAAAGGTATCATCAGCAGGGTTTTCTTTGTATCTCCACTAAACTGTGGCACGTGCTCAAGTGATTTCATCAACAAAAGAAGAGCCGAGGCTGGAAGGGAGCTTCAGGTGGATAAAAAGAGATGCGATGTTAGAAAAAGGATGAAAAGTTATCTGATCAGAGAAGGGGTGCATCCATGATGTCTGACAGAGAGATGAGTTACAACAATCTGAGCTATTAGTCGACTTAGATCTCAGAATTATTAGTTAAACTGAAGCCAAGCGCAACAAAATACTGCACAATTAGTGTTTTATTCCTCCTCGTGTTTCATCTTTACATCTGATAAAATCCTGTGTGAAACAAACGTACGTTTCAACCTCTTCAACAACTTTTTTCTTCTAATCCAAGATGATAATCGTTTTTCCTTTTAAACAAAACACTTTGTGGGCTTAACTGATGTCTTTGTTCTTATTTATATCCATATAAAAGTCCAGTTTTTTCATTAAAACAATAATGGGACACCGACTGATGAGTCATGCGGTTTTCATGCGTGAAACCTTTTCTTTCATGTGTCTGCTGACCGGGTCGGAGAGGATGCACGGTGACGCCACTGATGACCCACACTTACAGCCTGGTACCGTCTGATACGGACATTATCACACACATTTCCTCACACCAGAGTCACACTGGGTGCAACATCTCCTCTCAGGGATAAGGTACTCACACATACACACCTCTTTGTCCAGCTACTAACAAAAGGTCTGCAGAAAGATGGGAAACTGCTTCAACATCACATTCTTCTAAACCAAGTCATCAGTAAAACACTACATAAGAACACTCGCATGATCACTTTTCTTGCCATTTTTTAAAATAGTTATGAACCAGCAGTTAGCATCAACATAATTCTGTTTATAAATCAGAGATAGTAAGCAAGCATAATTCAAACTTATGAGCTGTCTTTTTTTTGCTCCAAGTAAATATAGAAGATCTTTTAAATTTACATGCATGTTTTTCCAGTCAAAATAGATGAAAAAAAAAGCCATTTAACTGAAATGCTTCACGAGCAGATGCCCCATCAAATCAAAATAAATTACTTCAGGTTTGGCCGAGTGAGTGAGCTCACTGTCTGAGGGAGCCTTTTGTAGTTGAACCACTGGACGACAATTAAAACAAAACCCTGGAGTGTACACGTTCATTACACAACCGAGCGAGGGACATTCCAAGGAGGATTGAGGGAATGAATAGTCGTGCATGTTGATGGATTCATTTGTATGCTGGCTGGTTTGCTGGCAAGCAGTCAAGACCCACTCCAAAGTTGGGATCAATGAGAAACAGAGACGGGAGGAGGACTTGGTTCCCATTCTGCGGTTTTGGTATCGCATGCAAGCACCAAACTACCAAATGCAGGGAGCTCCTGGAGGAGTCTCCCCTTTTCATGCAGATCTTTTGTCTCCGAGTAATGTCTGGTATGCCGGGATACAGGCTCTGCTCAATGACCTGATTTCTATTAGGCTGTAGAGGCACCAGTCTGTGTGTTTGGGTTCATCTGCCTCCGAGCGCTTCCTCTGGATCAGGCTCGGGACTTAACGGGGCAGACAGACAGACCGAGACTGATCCAGCAAATAAGAGGGCAGAAAACACACAACCAGACTCGCATGAAGTAAATGGAAAGTCCTCAAGAAGAGCATAACTGAGTGAGGAAATAAGTTGTGGTGAACTTCAAATCGAGTCAGCTCAATTATCGCAGCCAGAGATGCAGTTAATGTCAAAGATGATTGTTTTATAGGCATAATTTGAACTAATCGCAAGTTTTGAGCCACAAATCGACTCAGCAAGTAAAAAACAAACAAAATATAAAAGAGAGTTTCATGATTAGTGGAACGTTTTTTAAAGCTTTACCTTGTTTTTGTATGAATATCCTGAGAAGCGGATGAGCTGTTGACACTGCTTTGCAAAAGTTGTCGTCGTTGTTGATCGGCAGCAGGTCACCGTGGATGTCGGCGTAGCCGATCATCACCTCCATGTTAGCGATGCGGTGGATGTGCAGAATGAGCTTGTAGAACTCCTCGAACTTACCGGGCTTGACCCGGTCCAAAGAGAACCTGCGGAACTCTGCTCCATACTGGAGAGACAAAACCACAAATAGAACAGTCAGTGGAGCCGGAAGAGAGAAACTGGCACAAATAAAAGAATCATCTGAGAGTGTGCTTGTGACTTAATGTGAAAGTGTACCACTGGTACAAGAAGCAACTGAGCAATACAAAGAATTAAATCAGCATCCATACTTAGAAAAACCGGTTTCAACATGGCCCAAATAATTTTCTAACATTTGCATTACACAACAACAGGAAACATCAACCTTCAGGGTAAAAGAAAGAGCTTTCACGCCTTTAAAACCATCTCCCAGAAACGGTCAGGCCCAACAGAAATAACGTTATTCAAGTTTTCATGAAGAGTTTCAGCTGTGCTTGTGTGAGTCCTGATTCAAAAGTCAGCATCTACTTAGCTAAAATTAGAACAAATACAGCAAACAAGATTAAATCTGGCTAGAATGATTTTAACCAGACCAAATTGGAGGTGCCTTAAAGTTCAGCACATATGATTCACTGGTTACAAGACACTTCTATTCAGAAAGGCTGAGAGTCGTTAATAAGGTCAGTTGTATTGTTTGGAAAACTGCAGAAAATGTTCGGTGAATAAATGTGTAATACAAGACTAGAAATTCACCGTTTTAGAATAATCAGCGTTTCAAATAAGGATAAGCTGTTTTAAATATTTTAACTTTTATATACTTTTTAAAAATATTTAGCTTACAGCTTGGGTGATGCATACATAAATAGCAGATCAGTTGGAGAACTGTGGCTCTAAAGGAGTTTTGAAGGAGGAAAATGCATGAGGGAAGACAGAAAGGAAACACCATATATGGAAAAAAGTAGAGGAAGTATCTCTTACAGGGCACTGGCAGATGATTGGAGGAGGGAGTGACAAGAGACTGCATGCTCAGTCTGCGCACCACCAAAGGGTTGAGTTAGGTCTAAACCGCGACACCGACCCACATTTTTTATTATCATGAAATGCTAGAAGCTTCAGTCGCACCTTGTGAACTGTTCCTAATAGATCCACTCTGTCGAGGAAAGGTAATTGACTGTTTGAGGCTTGATTTGTTTTTGTACTCTGGACATGAATCGGACACAAACAAAAAAAAACAGCTGGTGATTGGCATCCGTCAGTATTATGATTTCTAGCTGTAGTGCATTCACGCACCATTCTGATTGGCTCATTAAGCTGATCTGTGCTGAATTAGCAGATTTCGATCACCTGCCAATTTATTTGGCGTATCTCTATTTCAAAGCCCTGGCCTGACCAATCGTAATGCAGCTTTCCTGAACAGGTTGCTGAAGCACCATAGCAATCACATTTTACCCACTACTTCCATCACTTAGTCCTACTTCTATACTTTACATCAAGTTGAAGGGATGTTCCAGTTTCTTAGAGTTTGGGTGTTGCAGTGAAATTAAGAAACATGTAAAATTTCTAATCTAAATGTATGTTTTTTAAAACTATGATGTCCTTGAGGTTCTTCTTTATAAGCATTAAAAAAAATGCATGCCCTAAACTTGTTGCATGGCACATGATTAATGCCATAAATGGAACTTTTAATGGTCTTCTTAAAGCGGTGCCTCATTTCCCTGCAAATTAAGAGCTAAAAGCATACTTAACCTACAGAAAAAGGAATTTAGCCCAAAAAGGGCATGTCATGTGACTTTGACAAAGACAGCACAGGAGGAAAAACACACCTTGCAAAACCACAGCACAGAAACTCACTTCAATATGACCAAAATTTCCCTTTAAAGCAGCTTGTGAAGCAACTTTTTAGTCAAACCTGATGCCCCACTTGGTTTTCTACTCCCATAAAACTCAGCCTACATTAAATGATGACACAAGAGGCTGATAGACAGGTTTTGTAAGTATTCAGTAGTGGGTTGTTAACATTTTGGAATGTGAAACCAAGTCTTGAACTAACTAATTATCTCTATATAACTTAAGTCAAGTAGCACTTATCATACATGCATATCAGAAACCTCAGTCCCTGCTGCTGATTAGGAAAGTTTTCTTGGTACATCATGTCATGTTCGCTGTGAACAATCTGTTTTCACATGCAGAACCAGCTCCAGGCTACAAACAAGTCCCAGCATGGCAGGATTAATCACAAGCTCAAATACTAAACCCAATACTAAGAATAAATCACTACAAACGTGACATCACTCGTCTTCCTGGCCAATGAGGACAAAGTGATGCCCGACAGGATGAAACATGTCTGGTGCCTTTTAACTGACACGGAGCAGAAAATGGAAGACTTGTGTCTTTGACCAACATTCCCTCACAGGTTAGGAAAAACTGCTGCTGCAATAACAAATATGCAACATGCTTAAGAAAGATAGTTAAGGAATGAAGTAATGCACTGGTGGAAGTTTTTAACATAACAGAATAAGTCAATGAATAAAGTAGCATGGAAGAAAAACTTCACCTCCGTCCCCCTCTCTCACCCACCTACACCTAATCCCTACACACTGTGATAAGAGCTTTAAGTGATTGAAACCAGTTCCTTACGAAGGCTCCACTACAGGCAGCCAGACACCTCCAGTGTTATCCCTGATAAGCTTATCGCTGGAACCGTTTCCCCTGAGAAAACCAAACACAAACCGCCGAGAACCAGAAACACAAAAAATCTATCAATCACACTGACACTCACAGAAAGAGTCACCTCTGAAGTGTTAAAGGATCTCATCTACTGCTCACCTTGTTTGAGTTTTCTTCTTAACCAGTAATTTTACACATTTTTGAGTTGATGTTGACATTCTGACACCAACATTTTGAGTTTGAAGCCATCTAGTCTCAATAATAGAGTATCACTCTAATAATAATAAGAATAAGAATAGAGGAGGTGGCTTAGCGAAGGAAGATTCAAACAAACGTTTCGAGTGTTATCTCTCTTAAGCTTGACGCAGTGAATAGGAAACAAATCAAAACAGAAACACAAGGAAAGGAAAAGTTAATGACAAAAAGAATTTGCATGATGTAATTGTGTGAGGAGTTCTAGCTGATCTAAATGAGGAAACGTGTGACGTAGCGTGACCGTGAGTCATGACGTTGATAAAATACACAACTTCGTGTGTGTCAGTCACACCCACAAACACTTTTTTAGTATCAACACACTGAATGGTTTTTGTGCTCGTGAGTCCAACATGACACAGATCCCTCATCAATCACTACAAAAAACTTTGATGTTGGTGTTTAGGATCAGTCCTGGGATAGCTGGGCATCCTGCTGCTGTCATCCATCGTATTAGACTGAATAAAACACTTCTGGAAAGAATGAATCATCCTGTAGATCAGGATTTCAACTAAAGGAGAACACATATCTGTGCTGGAATGAAAGAATACTTTAAAAAAATGCAACTTGAGTGAAAAAAAGGCTGATTCTGGTTTTGAGGGCCAATACAAATGTATGATTTCAGTACAGATCTGACTTGCTGACACAAATTAATCTCAAATAACTAATAAACAACCTTTTTGAAAACTTCAAATTAACTTGAAAAGTGTGATTCTGGATGTAAAAATTCCCAGAAAAGGAAAAATGTCAGATTGTTTATTGCTGCTTGGCAATGGTGCATTTATTAACCAAATAAAAATCAGATTTTTGAACTTCATCCGACGCCAGAAGATTTTATGGTGCATTTGTGTTTACAATTACATCAGCAATAGCATTAAAGGCTGACTTGTGTCAGAAAAAGTTGTAATTTCAACCAAAGACAAACAAAAATTACAAAATTGTGTGATTTATATGAGTTACCTAAACCGATTTCCTGTTTTATTATTAAATAAAGTAAAATACATAAAAGTATGATTACTAAATAGCTCTAATAATTCTCAGTCGTTAACAAAATACCCCAATACTGAGTAGCTAGCAGTAGTAGCGAAAACAGGTGAAATAAAGATAATAAATGTTAAAAAACTGAATGAAATCAGCCAACCCTGTTTTCTGTCCCAACAACAGCTTCGTGACAGAGAGAGAAGACTCAAATCAGCACATTTTCACAGTCGGAAATAAAAAATAATCGCTGCAATGTTACAGAAACGTCCAGAAAGATCAACGAGAAAGAAAAATAAACGGATTCTCTCCCACCATCTCCTGCTCAGTAAAACGTGAACAAAATCCACCTTTAAAATCTTCGTTTACCGCTTTAAAATGTCCAGATTTACCTACTCACCTTGCTTTTTACTTCCACGGCGTTACAGTTAGCATTTCGCAAAGGCTGCGACTTATTAAAGCTCCGGTTCATTTTTGGGAGTAAAAGAAAAAAGTTCAGCCGCCTTTTGCCCGCAGAAATAGGGGCTCAGTCCTCGGGCTTCTGTCGGGAAATCCTCCTGCTACGCTTCCAGCAGTAAAGTTGGTTTGTCTGAAGATTATCCTCCGGTAAAGACTATTTTTAAAGATATATATATAATTAGCTCCGCAAAAAGCGAGACGCAACTTCATAGGAGAAAAGCCTGAGAGCAACTAGCCGCGCTGACTTGTGGAGCAGCGAGAAGTTTAGTTTTGAAATGACGTAAGTCCTCCTTAAAAATGGGATTCTAGGTGGCGTTCAAGTGCTGCTCGTAATCTCCCCCTTTATCGCTCGAAACCATTAGCTCAATGTGAAGTAGCTTAGCAAATAAAGTAAAAAAAAACAGACTACAGAGATTTAACAAAACTGTAAACTATTGCAAAATTACATGAAAAACTGCGTTCAAATAGGCTAAATACCATAAATGTATGTAGAATTGCTATAAACAGAACAAAAATGCAAATATGTAAAGAAAAAATTAACTCAAAATGGAAAAAAGGAAACATTACATATTGAAATAAACAAAAAACAATTAAATTTTTATTTATTTATATGTTTTATATGTTTTTCCAACTATCCCAAGGAGAAAACAGCATTCAGTTCTAATGCATTTTGAAGATTATTCCATGACCAGGGTACAAAATGAGAGAATGATCTTTGAGTTAAGAAAAAACAAACAAATTAACTGAAATACATTACAAACAAAAAATATTTTAAAATACTAGAAACCATGATAAAAGAGGTGCACCCCCCCCCCCCCCCCCCCCCCCAAGTTCATGACTTATTACTCATTGATTTCAGTAATGAATATGCAAGAAAAGATAAAATCTAGAATGACTGACTAAATTATTGGAGTGGACTTGTTCCTCATTAAAAAGTCCACGAGTCATAAATGAGAGAGCTGAGAACTAAATGTTCTCAAGATAATTCCCTACAACTCGATTTATTTTGGTCAGAGTTTAGGATGACTGACTAAATAAAAAAATGAGCAAAAGTTCAAGACACCTGAAAATATAAAATAATGTGCAAAATAATAACAAACATAAAATAAACAGCAAGAGCTACAAAAATCAGCAGAACACCAAAGACAATAAGTTTGAGCATTTTCATACCCATAAAACGAATACAATTTTATAAATTATTAAACTCCCTTTGTTTTACACTCTAAGGTACATCTTTGCAGGAAGTAATGGATAAATATAATTGACTTGTACTAAATAAACCAAGTTTAACCAAATTTTTTCAGATTAAAATTATGCTTAAAAATATTTTAACGAATTCCCGGTCATAGCAGTCAGCACTGTCACGTATTGTCAACAGCCAAGAATATTTTTTCCATACAAGGATGGTTTTTTATGTAGTGGTTTTATTTCCGAGGAACGTGAACGAAGCACCGCTAAATCTGGACCTCCACAACGCCAGAGGGCGCATATCAGAGGACGGATTGTTGATTAGCAAGGGAATAAAATAAAATAAAATAAAATAAAATAAAATAAAATAAAATAAAATAAAATAAAATAAAATAAAATAAAATAAAATAAAATAAAATAAAATAAAATAAAAATAAAAAGTGATTGTGTTTAATAGTCCCGGTCTCAACAACAGCTGCACTCTGCTCTCCCTCAGAAGCTGAATCCTCTGGCAGTTTTCTCACTTCAGGAATGTGTTGACAGTTTGCTCCTCGACCAAACACCCAGGTAGGACTGCTGCCGACATTTTCACTCTGGATGTTCACCATACATGTTGCTGTGCTCGTAATTTTTGACGCACAATTAGTGAAGTAAACTTGTTCGTTTAAAGCCGTAAAAAGTTCATGACTCATAAATGAGAAAGCTGAGAACTAAATGTTCTCAAGATAATTCCCTACAACATGATTTATTTTGGTCAGAAGATATAAGTGAATATAAGGAGAATTTAATAAAGAATTAAATGTATTTGTATGATTTTCTGTCAACATTGGCAGTTCTTTGTCAAGCTTATGTCGCCCCCTACATGTCATTTAGGATTTTGCATTATCTACTTAATGGCAGCTCCTCATCATGATCTGACCTTTTATGATATTCAGATATTTTTGTTTAACAAACCTATATTTTCTGAACTTGTTTATAGATCAAAATTACGGAAAGCTTTTCGCATTAAGACAGCTTTTATTTCATGTCACAAAAATCTAAGTGGTGCTGCAAAAACGCTCCACTCTTCCTCTAATTAAACATTTATGACAGATGAGAGTGACAAAAATAATAATTAAAAATGATTTTTTTTTAATGCAGCGTCCATCTTTTAGTAATATTTAGAGTTTAGTTATCTGATTGATGGGGAAACAACAACCAGAAGCCAAAAACATGCACCATCATTTTTGTTTCTTCTTGAATGAACATTACTGGTATTTTAGATTTTGAAATCCTGCATATAAATCAAACATTTTAACAGTAATGTCTGCTACCAAGAGGTTTATCAGTGATGACAAATTTAGGATTATACTTTTAATAAAGAAAATAATTTTGCTTTTGATCTCAGAAATTTAATGTGTTTTCTGCAAATTTTTCTGCTACTTTCAATCTCAGCAACTTTACTATGAGCTCCTGTTTGCATGAAAAGCATTTTAAATTTAACAAAAGTACATTATATATGAATAAAATAATATTAGTACTCACTAAAACTTGTGCAAAAATACAAAAAAAGCATTAGTGTTTATTCAGTAGATTAATTTAACTGGCAGATGTATGTGAGACACATTAAGATAAAACAATAAATTAATAAAAGGTCCGATGAGAAAGTATTTTTGATGTTAATTCCTTTTTTCCCCTCAGATTTGTCCCAGGGATAAAATAGTTTGATTTTTTAAAAATCCTGTAATTTCACGTCTGACCACTAAAGGTCAGCACATCCTTAAAATTAAACATACGCCTGTAAGCTGAAGGCACTAAATGTGCTTAGAAAGCTCTTTTCTCTGCAGTTTTTCCAACCTAAACTTGTTTTAACTAATAAAAAATACCAGTAAGTCTAAATTAATTCATTTAAACAATCAATCAATTTTAAAATAAAACCTATGTGAGGGACTTCTCTTAAATTAAGACTCAAAATAAATTTATTTTATAGTTTTTAATTCTATTGATGATCATATGATGTAGATTTTGGTCTTTTTATATATATAATCTAATTAAATGATGCTATTCATTCATTTTATGATAACAATTTTTGGTGAATCATTACTTTCAGATGGTAAATCTCTCCTTTTCTTTTTTCCCAACCAAAGACGCACCGGAGACAGTTAGTCTGTCCTCAGAACTCACAGGACTGGTGGGTGGTTTTTATCCTGAGTGAGTCTGAGTTGAGGTGGTCCTCCGGTGGTAATGTGAGAGGAGATGATTACAGTGAGATGAAGAGATACTCACAATAATCCATCCTCTGTGTAGGGACAGAAAAAACACACACATCCGGAGTTGGTTATTTAGGAGTGCCAGCCTAGAGCCAGTCAGACCAACACAAACGCTCCTGATTCAACCCTCCACACTGTTCTGCTTCACTCACTCTCTGATTAAAGACAAAAAGAAGGACACACACACACAGAAACGTCCCAGAACCCAGATCATATTGAGCAGACATCAGGGTTGTACTTTAACATAATCAGACCTGAAGCGTTTTCCTGTGGATCACACTGACTCATGACACACCGGCAGACTCTCCAGACGAAGCGTCTGACTGCTGCATGGAGAAAATGAAATGCAGGCACGGTGCAAAGCTGCAAAACGGAAAATACATCCTTTTGTCCTGCAGCAAAAATCATTTGGAGTTTATGTTTTGTGCATGAGACGGGAAGAAAGGAAGGAGGAGGAGGAGAACAGGGGTGGAAAACGGTGTTTTTGAGTCTGTGGAGGAATTTTTTACTCCCTGCTCGACAGTTTTCACAGTTTCAATCTGAGCTCATTAATTAAATGTTGTTCTTCTAAAAATAACCTTTGAGTGTTAGCTCTGGTTTTTGCTACATGCACGACGTGCAGGTTTGTGGTTTTAGGTGGACAATCTGGAACAAGTTTAAAAAGACAGAATTTGAAATTAGACTTGAAAACTGAAATTTTATTTAAGTGTTTTTCACAATTTATACGTATAATTTTCTAACTTTTTGTTTATATTTGTTCATCCCCATGAGTTGGGATCCATTCCCAGCCCCTCGTTGGTCCACGCTCCCTCAGCACCACCTGAGGGTGCCATCGTCTCACCGGTAGCGTGGCTCGTACATGCGCTCAGGCACGTACACAGGCCTGCTTTCACTCATTGTCTCCATCTTTCTCCTTGTTGCAACAATGCCACCTCTCACTCTCAGCCGCCTGCTTTCTCTCAGTGCTGCCTCCCGTCTGGACTCTGTGATTTGATGAATCTTTTGATGTTTAAAGTGCTAAAGGCCACTCGGCCTGATCTGGACTTTGTCACAGTTTGTAGAGTCTGCAGAGCAACTCGGAGCCAGAAGCAGAATCACATCAACCTCTTTTTAAAAACACTTTTAAAAATGTTTCCCTGACTCCTGGATAGTTTTCTGTTCATTATATTTGAATTAGATTTTGTTGAGTTGTTCGACTTTTCCCAAACAAACCAAATGATTCAGCAAAATCTCCGTCCCTGCCTTTCCAACGAGGCGGTCCTCGTCCACTTTTTCCTCCTTCCTACACAACGAAAACATCAGCCATCTGGTTGAGGGGTGAAAGGTCAAACCTCAGGCTGGTAATGAGGATGGCGTCGCTTGGGGGATGTAGGAGAGGTGTGTGTGTGTGTGTGGGTGGTTGAGCGTGTCTGCTTCCTGAGTGAGCATTAAACATTAACGAGTCGACTCCAGAGGGAGGGCAGGGAGATCTGAGGGCCGGGAAAGAGACGGGGCGACGGCGTGGACGTCACACGACGCGAGCTCGCTCACACACACGAAAACGGACCCCACGTGGACACGCTCGTCCTTTCAGTCGCTGTGTCCTCAAAAAGCTTTTCCTCTTGTTCATCGACTCGGCCGTCTAAGATTCAGTGCATCGATAGCCGTGGTCGATGAGGAAGAAAAGGCACAGACAGCCTGGGACAAAGGTGTGTGAGTGTGTTTCCTCCACCTGAACCATCCTTATCCAACACATCCCATAATTTACTCCAGTTATTTTCCACCCCGACTGTAATAAATCTCCTCTGTACTTCTGATGGAAGTAACCAGTACACAAAGCTCACAAGTTAACTCACCTCCTTTTATCCTCTGTACAGACTAATATGTATGTACATGTGTGTGTACTTGCATGTTGGTGCAGTTGCCATGGAAATGCAAGTAAGGATGGAAATAATGGAACCTCTCACGTTTTACCGCTAACCACTGGATGCATGTTTTAGTCAGTTTTGCGCTACAAAGAGTTTCCCCTAGAAATGAACTGATCAAGTTATTTCAGAGTCGCAGGAAGGAAATTAGCTTTGTTGCAATTAAATACATAAATAAAACCTTCAGATTGGGAATAATTCCAACAAGCGACAGGTGTGTTATTAAATCTAAACACCTTCTTAGAAGCTAACCTATAAGAACAAGTTCCCCCAAAGGTATCTTTACATTTTTTAAATGCTGAGCTGACATTTTTGGGGGACTCTTTAAATTTGCTACACATCCTTTGATCACATTTTGATGTAATAAGTCTATAGAAAAAAAGTAATTTGCTAAAAAGTGTAGTAAACCACCAAATGCTCATTTTTTTCCACACATTTTTTTCTGCACACAGACATTTCAGAGCTGCATCCATTAAAATTGTAAATGGAAAAAAACCAAGTTGCTCAAAATTCTTTTGCAAACCACAGAAAATGAATTTGCAGTGTTCCTAATTTCCTTTTAGAGGTGCACTCATGCTTATAAACTACAACAAAAACAAACATTAAAAAATATCTATTTTTGTGTGCTTTTAATTTGTATTTTGCAAACCCATTAGCTGAAAGGAACAGTGACATGTTCAGTGTGTAAGAAGTGCAACTCCTATGGTTTTATATGTAAAAATAAAGTCTTCTTTCTTATTTATGTTGCACTTCTACAAAGATTTGAAAATCAACATGCAAATGTGAGCACAGGTCATAAAAGTTTAAAGATTTTTGAGGAAATTTATGTTGTTGGCGGTAGCTTTAGGTCAGAATTTCAGTCATATTTATTTGCAGAACAAAAATATAACGCTCTGGAATGTTATCCTAAAAGAGATTTTTTTAAAATAATTTTTTAAAGATTTGGTTTAATTCTTTTCTTGATAGCTGCATGTCATTCTACCCTCATAAATAAACTTTTTGTTAAAAATGTGCATCAACCGTCTGATCCCTGCAAGCTCCTGTCAAAGGAGTTCAAGTTGCTCACATTCAAACACAGAAAAGTCCAACAAAAGCAAAAAAAAAAAGATTTCTAATAGCTGCCTGAAAATCACCGTATCTGTGGAGCCGTCTAACCCTTTCCCCATCATGAAGTCTAAAAGTGCATTCATCCTTTAATCCTCATTACAGAAAAGTCAACTGTATTCAAGATTTTTAATATTCACAAAGTAATGAAAATAAGAAGAATAAACTCACTTAACATACTGTACATATTAGAGGGAAAATGTCACAAGGATCATCTAAAAAGTCACAGCATTTTCAAAAACTTTAACTTGGATCTGACTTTTGTTGTTGCCTTTTCAATCAGATCTTTCAGATTTAACTGAACTCACATAAAACGAAATGCTTTGTATAATCTCTGTGGCTCAACGTGACATAATGAATGCCGGCGCAGCGTTTTGTATCACTCTTCTGAACCACGCTGACTAAATGTTTGTCTGATGATGAAGTCTACGGTTAGTTTGTATAAAGTTTCCATCTAATCTGTGAGAGGCGGGCGGTTAAAGGGAAGCAGGCAGATGCAGACACGGTGTCTGGGCCTGCCTTCCTCCTCTTGCTGGAGCAGAGTGTTTATGCAGGCAGTCTGCAGCGTGAGCGCGTCCCACACGGAGCTTTGATTGAAAGAAAACAACATCAATCTAGCAACGGGCCCCAAGGCCTTTAAATAACCAGCAGGCTGCACCGTGTCCATGCTGCAGAAACTCATAGATAGATAGATGAAGGGATGGATGGATGGTATCTGTTGTGTATATCTACCCCTCCCCCCTTATCGTGTGTATTGTGGTCATTTTCATTCATCGGCCCCGTGATGCTAAAATGTGAAGGTTAGAGTGTGCCAGTTTTCTCCTCACACACACATGCGCACACACGGTCAGAGAACAGGGAGGTGAAAGGCCCACCGTATGAATACAGGAATTAGTCAAGCGTTCATTTTCCTTCTTCTCCATTGCTTTGCACCTCCCGTTTCTCTGCTGCCCCTCACATTGTTGGCACTGGCCTTCGGGATGTGTGTGTGTGTGTGTGTGTGTGTGTGTGTGTGTGTGTGTGTGTGTGTGTAAAAGTGTGAGTAAGGGGTATTTGCTCCAATGCAAAAAAGAAAAAAAAAAGAGTTTTTATGTGGAAGAAGTGAAGTAAATACATTTTATTCACATTATCTCATATCCCACCTGCATTAGAGCAAATATCCTTTAGAAATATGTTGATTTGATGCTAAAACGATAAAAGCAGGTTTCTGCATCACGTCTCGTGATCACACTTGCTTTATTTGAACATTTTCTTCACTTTTTAATGGAATTTGAATAAAGGTTCTGCAGAATATTTGATTAAACCAGATGAGAACCGGACAGCCTTCCCTTCCCCCCCCCCCACATGTTTGTCTTTTTTTTCTTCCTTTTCCCAAAATACTCCCCTCAACTCCCCCATCCCTCTCAGAAAGAATTACCCCTCCTCCCCCCTTGCAAAGCCCCCTGTCAACCCTGAAGCGGCGCCCCAGGAGAACAGAGGTAAACATGCCCCCGTTCTTTCTTACCCCTGTCAGCTCCCCCAGCTCGCTCGCCCTCCTCTCCTCTCTCTCTCTCTCAGTTTGTTTGCCGACGGCCTGCTTTCTGGACTTCTTGTTTGGCCCAAAGCTCAGAGCGCACTTTGAAGATGCTGCAAAATAAAAAAAAAGTAATAATAAAAAGAGAGCGAGAGAGGAATAGGAGGCAATGATACGGATCAATTTGTAAGGTTAGGGTATCATCTGCACTTGTGTTCTTTTGTGTTTATAAATCTTTTGGGTGTAACGCTGTCCTGCATGTGGAAAAACATGCAAGAACTCCCAGTTTCCTTTCCTTGCTCCTGAGACAGAGCACGGCTAAAGTTTGAGGTGAACAACACGAACATACAGGAGGATTGCAGAAAACTTAACATTTCACAGAAAGCGCAGGATGCATGTTTTCATCAGTTTTGTTGTGGACAAAAATTGAAAAGGCTAGACAAGCAGGAGAGCTTATTGAAGACTATGCTGTTGGAGTCATGTTTGCATGTAGAAGTGTATGTTTTTTAAAGAAAAACGATAAAAGTTTTGAGTTTTAGGACACAGAAATGTGGAAAAAGTCAATATATACCACATCCCTTTCATGTTTCAGAAACCCATCCCCGTGCCACAAGTTTTAAAAGATATTCCACTACGGTCATGTACAGACTTTTTTTCACAGCAAGTTGTATCTCCACCATCTTCCCTCCCCCGTCTGCACCACAGATGTGGAGATGGTTGAGCCTTCGTCATGCATCTCTGTCACAGAGTAACGCAGTCCGCTGGGTCACCTGGCAAAACGGCCCATATGGCAGGAGGATCTGACAAACACACACACTTTAATGCACACTGCAAAGGGGAGAGAGAGGCTGCAGACTCTGCAGAAAACATCTCTGCTGGAGCATGATGCAGACCAGTCTCCGCCTCCTCTGACATGCACACGCAGTTAAACACACTAAAATGTTACGAGGTGGCGCTGCTCGAAGACAGACAGAGCAGGTCTGGTTAGGATTAAATCCCCTACAACCTTATAGCTTTCACCCCGCGGTCTGCTCTTGGCTTTTTTTGGTATCTTTCTCCCACACCTGTTCCTGCCCTGATCTGTAAAGCCCCCCCCCCCACTCAGTACATGGATATTACATTTCCTTTGAAACCTTATTTTTTTCATATGTGGGTATTCTATGGCAGCAGACACACAGCGGGGATTCAGAGCATTAGAATTTAAAACTTATCTGCTGCTGAGAAGTTACAGGAGCTCGGTGAGAATGCCGTGTGCCCCGAAAACGTCCCCACAGACCCGGTTTATTGCCTCAGACCCTCCTAGAAACAGTCTCCATTGTTCTGAAGGTTTGCCTTCTGAAAGGCTCTGGGGATCCACTACCTCATAAAAGAGACTGTTAATGTGCTCTGACCCAGAGAGGGATTATTATTTTGACAGTCTCTTGGCAGGATGGGGGGGAATCAGTTTGGCTTGGATGGATCTTTCAGAGCAAGTCGGACAAGGTGTCACTGAAACACAGATGTAGGAGCTGAAGGTGTTTTTTAAACGTATAGGATGCTGATTGAAACATTTTAATACACAAATACATGTTTTAAAACACATGTTTGGAATAAATTCCAAATATCTCAAATTACCAGATACCAGATATACGGCTAACAAACTCACAAAACCTTTCATCTCTAGGACTGAGATCTTAGATAGGTGAACTTTAACCCCCTTAGATTTCTTTTTACAGCACTCTGAATTTGCATGTTAGCTATGTATGTCTAGATTTAAACATTGAAGCATATTTTTATGTATTTAGACTTGATTTTAAATTTTTGGTTACAATTTGCTATTTAGATTCTATAAATATTTATTTTTATTCTACAAATTTAGATTTACTTTCAATTTTGAGATTAAATTCTGATATTTGGGTAGATTTTTAAAATGTATTTATATTTGATTTAAAATATTTAGATGTAAAATTTAGATTTGATCCTAAATATTTAGCTTTCCCTGTGATGGACAGGTGACCTTTCCAGGGTGTTCCTCACCTCTTGCCCTGTGACTGCTGGAAATATGCACCAGTTCCCTAATCTATAAAATAAAATAATCTAAAAATTTAGATTTATCTATTTAGACTTCATTCTAAATATTTAGATTCAATCGTATCTATTTAGATTTAATTTTGAATATTTAAATTTAGAATTTTAGAGTTGATTCTAAATATTTAGATTTGATTTGAAATATTTAAGTTAGATTCAAATTCCATGTTTAGAGATGTTTCTCAATATTGAGATTTACCAAAAATATTAAGAATGGATTTAAAATATTTAGATTAAACTCTATTTTTTAGATAAAATTCTGATATTTACATTGGATTCTAAATATTTAGATTTGGTACTATGCATTTAGAATTAATTTTATATTTCTAGGAAAATTTTATTTGATTCTTCATATTTAGATTTAACTATATATATTTAGATCTGATTCTAAATATTTCATTTTACATTATTAGATTTGATTCAATATATTTAATTCTCTCTCTACATTATCACATCTATCTATCATTTAAACTTTATATTAATACATTAAAAACTAAAGTAAAATAAAGTTGTTAATCTTTAAATGTTTTACTCATCTATTGGTACTCCATAGAATAAAACATGTTTTCTCTCACCCACTCTTATATACAATCAGACACAATGTGTACATGCTCAAAATCACACAGACAAAAAAAAATGTTGTAACTGTCTTTATTTTTGTTATGAAGGAAACCGCTGGAGGCCCCTGCTGAACATCAGAGCAGACAGCAGCTCTGACTCATCTCTGCACATGGATCTGTAACATTTGACATTTACTTTGTCTCACTTAGAATGTGTGCCAAATTTAGAGCAGCTGGCATGGCACCAAAATCAAATAGACCTGAATTTTATGTTAATAATTTTCTAAACGGCTTGTTTATGTGAATTCAAATGGCAGCACATGCAGAAAATCCCCTCAATTTGCGGCGCACTTTCTGCTTTACAGGACTTTAAATCCACTTTCATCAGTTTGCTTGATGATCTGAAACTGAACTGTTTTGGCTCACTCTCCATCCTCTCGCAGCTCTTCAGCAACAGAAGGCCACTGCCGAAACATCAAAAATCCCAGAAATAGGCACCAGACAGCAGATCCAGTTAGCAATTAGCTGGTGGACACAGAGCAGCATTTAGCTGCTGAAAAGACGCGAGTTATAATGCTGACAAAAACTGAAACAAGATAAAAGATTTCATATGGAACTCATCATGCAGCTGAAAACTCAAAATAAATCAATTATTGTCTCTTTGTAAGTGATCGTTAGCAGCTGTTTTCAACTATTTAACAATTCCAGCATGCATTTTATTTTTCACTTTTACTCAGCCATATTAATTCTCACGCTTGTTCAACAGTTTATTTCAAGGACATTTAAAAAGACAAAGAAACAAATTTGTTGAAAGAACTTTAAATTAAAAAATTATGATTTACAACTTTAATAACTGGAATCTGCATGCAGGCTTGACTTCTACTCCATTTTAAAAGATGTCCTTTCAGAGTGTGTGCATTTTTGCATGTGCATATAGATCCTCTCTGCACACATGAACATGACTTTGTGTAGCTTCTGTTGCACCTCGCCACATGCATACACCAGAGCTGCCCTTTGAGGAAGTGGTTACCTTTTAGGCTTTCTGGTTTCACATATCTCGTTCCGTTTGTAAGGGAGTATGTGTGTGTGTGTGTGTGTGTGTGTGTGTGTGTGTGTGTGTTCATGGGAAGGATTAAGAGAGGCCCAGCTCAAGGTGAAAGACAGACTTGCTCACACCCCTCTTTGTCTCACTCTTCTGGTCTTTCTTTCTCTCCTCGCCGGTCTTTTTCTTTTTGTCCTCTCCTTGTTTCTCTCCCTGGTGGTGCTGTGATGGATGGCAGACTGCAGGGGTGAAGGTGGAGAAGTGTGTGATCAACATCCAGGTTGTGTGTATGTGGCATGACAAGGACCAAAACCTGATGGTGCATCGTGTTGTAGGGACTTCCTGTGTAAATGTGGGGACAGCAGTTTCTTTGAGTGTTAACACTTCTTTCACAGGTAGATTTAGGATTTGGTTAGGTTTAGTTTAAGGGTTAGGGCAGTGTTTATCAACTGGGGGTCCCAGGGCCATAACCGACCCATGAGCTCATCCTTTCCGGCCCTTTGACATAAATAAAGATGGGCAAAGGGTTGCTGCCTTCTTTCATTTATGTTGTAATTTTGAAGCCAGAGTATTTGAGAGGTGTGACTGAAAGTCCCACCTACAAACTTGCACAAAGATGTTTTTTAATCATATGACTAATTAAAACAAAATTTTTAGGGAAAATTACTATTTGAACTTGCAACAGAAAAATGGAAATCATAAATCAACACCTAAACTCTCTAATCGACATATTAGCTGCCATTGGATTTAACTCTGGACTTGTTTATGTCCAGTATATATATATATTTACATATCTCTCTGGCCAAATTCAATTGGTTCAGCTTTAAAAAATTCCCTCCCATTCTGGTGTACCACAAGGCTTTGTACTTGGACCTTTCCTGTTGATCATCTAAATCAGGGGTCACCAACTCTAGCCCTTGAGGGATACCATCCTGTAAATTTGAGCAGTTCCCTGACTCCAACACACCTGATTGAAATGAAAGACTAGGTTTCTGCAGAACTCAACATGATGAAGAGGTCATTAAATTATTTGATGCAGGTCTGCTGGAGCAGGAAAAAATGGAAAACATGCTGCATGGTAGCCCTTAAGGACTGGAATTGGTCCTCCCACTTAGTAATAGTCTCTAATTGATGATGCAATATGCAATGAATGCAAATGATGCAGTAGACACTCAGTTCTACTTGTCTTCCAAGCCTACTTCCTCCCTCCAACTGCCTGTAAGGAATCACACCTTGGTTCTCCAGAAACTTTCTTAAACTTAACAGTGATAAAACTGAGGTCCTACAAAATCCAGCCTCTCAAAGACGAGCAACTTTTCAATCTCTGTTGACAACTTCCTTAGTTTTTCAGCAGCGGCAGCTCCACCGGCTCCCTATCGAGTACCAAAATCATCTATAAAATATCACTTCTCCCCTTCAGTTCCATCGACAGCCTCGCCCCGTGACTCATCGAGCTCCTACACATCAACCGACCCATCTGTACCTCTCATTCTTCCACCTGCTCGATTGTCCACTATGGAGTTGAGGGCTTTTAGCCACTCAGACAGCATTATTAAACAATTTCACCTTTTTTCATCGTTAACATTGACGTACAGTCGTCCCTCAACACCCCTCGATCAAGAAAATATAAAATAAATGATTAAAACAGCAACAACTTCATTTAAGGTGGAACATTGTTTAACAGAATTTGACAAATTACATTTTATTTTTGACATTTTTGGAATTGAAATTGATGAAAAATAAAAATAATTAGGCCATAATCAGAAGAAACGTGCTTGTTTTTTTGCATGTCTGGATAGAAAACAAATTAAATGTTGAGCAAAAACTGCAGATGACTCAGGGTTAGGCTCCAGAAACGAATGTAATGTTTGTGGTTCTGAAAATATAATGTATATTATAACAATGAAATGATTGGCTAATTACAGTGATTATCAGGCTGATTTGAGGAAAGCAGCGACTTGCTCAGTGTGTGTACAGTTTTCAACCAAGAAAAGACTTTTATGATGCATAAACAAAGAACACACAAGCAAACATGCCTCCTAATCCTTGTGCATCAGCTAAATATGTCCTCCAAAGATTTAACCATTCAGAAACACACACACACACACACGCACACACACGTGCTGGCATTAAAATTAATTCACTGACCCCGTTTAATGGTGTGTGGGTTTATGCTGTCACGTGTCACTATCACTTACAATGGAAATAAAATCTGAGCACATTACGCTTCAATTAGCTGTTTAATACATCCCATTAAAAGACTCCTATTTCTACTGCTGAATGATAACAGTTTGAAAAGTGATAAAAATATATTTTATGGGCCGTCCTCAGTAAATCTATATAATACAAGGGTTAATGTGGCCGGACTAAATGGGGGTAAATATGAGCAACGATGTGGCTTTTGGACAACCCAGACGAAATGTCACCTCTTTTTTTTTTTTTTTTTTTTTTTTTAGAAATGTCACCTCTTAGACTGAGAAACCCATTTTTACAATTTTGGAAAAAGAGATCAGATAAAGCTTCAAATAACAGGACAAATCCACTGTAATTAAAAGTTCCACTATTGAATAGATGCCATAAAACTGTAGGAATATTTAGTTGTTTTAGCTATTAACCCTTTAAAGTCTGAATTATGAAATAATAATAATTCATATATATAATTTTTATTGAACTATTTATAGGCTATTATTAAGACACATTTTTAAAATTATATAACAATAATAAAGAAATAAAATTGGCTCTTTCCACCTGTAGATTCTCCACTAGAGGGCAGTAGGATATGGCAGAAGTTTGATGAAAGTACTAATCCTGATACTCAATCTGGTCGCTTTAAGGCCAGAAGTGTTTTGATGCTAATTAGTGACACTAGTCCATCAGGGGTAAAAAAAAAAACACTCCCTTTTTTGTGTCTGCACATAAATATTTTAGCTCCTATCATCTCTTTAAAGCCTGTCAAATTTAAAAAATATATTTTTTAATGAACTATTTATTGACTAATGTTAATATAAGAATAAACAGTTATTCATTATTTTTTATTATGTAAATATATAACTAAAGAATAATAATAGGAGATAAAATTGTAACTTTCCACCTGCAGTTGTTAAATCCTCCACCAGAGGGCATGAATATAATTTACATACAGCAATTTTTTTAAAGGAATCCTGTTAAAGAGGCAGAGGCCTTTTAAGCGTATTAGATATATTTTTTGGGGTGTTATAGGGTTAATGTGATGTAAAAGGAGATGATTTAGTTTTTATTACTTTTTTGAATCCAAACGACAAACCATGGGATTGTGCCAAAACCTTCCATCTGTCAAAACAAAGAACATAAGCATCAGCAAAAGATCAACCCTTACATACTACAGTTAAATAGGATGACACATTATCATTGTTTGGTAATTGTGACATTTTAGTTTTCCCATATGTTTAGAGAAAAAAGCTTTGAAACTATGCTGTTTTATTTTGAGACTCAAGCTTTTACAAACTTCAGAAAGTTAGAAATCATTGGTCCAAATGGATTTAAAAATGTAAAAGATTTGAAAATTGAAGCATTTTCTAGGAAGAAATTAGACCTAACTGCTGTTCAAGGACTCAGTATGAGGCAGAACTAGAACTACTTTGGTCAAAAACTATGGGTGGTGTGTGTTGAAGCTGCAAGAAAGGGAAAAATAATCCACATTTGCTCCATCCCTGAGTAGCTGTCACTAGCTACCACTTTATGAGAGGTTATCTGTCCCACTGACACAGGATGTCTAACTCCTCTAATGTTGAACAGATATTGAATTTGAAAACCTTTAAACATCATTTGAAGGCTTTGTCTCACAAAAAAGATCTTTTAAAAGCTAAAATGTTCAGTTTTTTATGGGTGTTTAAAGAGGCTTGCTTTTTGAAAATCCTGCATCGTCTCTTTTTATTTATTTAACGTTTTTTTTAAATCTCGTCTGTTTAGAAAAAAAATTAAACAACCTCAAAACATAAAAATCTTGACTTGCTTCAGAAAATTAATTACATCATTTTGTAAGTGTTGCCTTTAAATTATATAACTACATAAAGTTAAAGGCGTGGTTTACTCATTTATTTAATACATTTGCAGTGTTCTCTAGTGTAAATCAATGCCTTATGAGTCATGATGCTTCTATTCTCTGATGCAGAAGTTTGCAGATGCAGAGGCGTGCTGGAAACATCAGGATTCCTCATTATTATTAATGATATGCACACCCCTCGCTTCTGATTGGATAACAGAAACTTCACTACTCCGCCCCCTTATTCAGAGTACTGTGTCACATCAAAATATCGTACAAGATTCTGCCTTACGTATTTGATCCCAGCGAGAACAAAGTTCTTTCTTTTCGTGGAGTATGAATCGGCCTTTAAACCTCTATGTCACGGTTCAGTTAGTACGTGTCACATAACGTGAGTCAAGATTGCAAAAAATCTGCGTTGCTTATGATTTTGTGGGCCGTTTCACTTTAAGAATATTCTTGCATGTAAATTTAAATTAAATAATATATTTTTTACTGGCAATGGGGCCCCAGACCACACAGACCCTAGGCTCAAGCCATATCTAGCCTGTGCATTAATCCAGGCCTGCCTGTGGGGCGGGTGTGTGCCAAGATGGGCGAGACCATGAATGCAAATTTGCAGTGTGACGTAGATCTGCAAGGTTTTTGAAATCCTAGCATTTCAGCCTCTATTTTCTATAAGAAGCTGAAGCCGGAGATACATGTAGAAGACTGTTTTCATGTTCAGCCTGCATGAAAAGCTTAGACTGACCAAATATTAATCAGAAAAAACATGAAAAAAAGGTTTTTCATTAAACCACGCCGTTAATTAACATTTATTTGTTGCTTTCATGCAGATAAACTGTGTAGTGACGTGTTTATAAAGAAATTACATGATGTTTCTCCTGGTTAACAGAAAATGCATCTCAGTGAAGTGAGTGATTTTGATGTGTGTTTCTCATAATGCTTCTGTCAACTCATCTGCTTTCTGACATGTTTCTCAACAACTTGTAAAATACATGTAAACACATTCATCTTCCGAAGACTGCACCTTTACATCCTGTGCCTCTGTGTGTGTGTGTCTGTGTGTGTGAGATCACACAGGAGAATATATGTCAAACCACAGCCGCGTCTCAGCCACACCTTGAACATGTGTCTCTTGCAACTGCACAAACACACACACACGCCTTTGTACACAGACAAAGTGATCGTGCAGCCACGTAAGCTGCACACAGCCTCACACTTGTGTGTTTAACAAGGCAGAAATGCTTCTTTTCCTTTTCTTTTTTAAATGATGAGCAGAACATAAGCAGCTATAAGGGTATGAGGAGCTTTGTGTTGTACCAAGAGTTCTAAAGAGATCCTAAAAACACTGCAAACTACAGAGTAATTCTTTGTACCAATTTGTCCAAAAAAATCAAGAGGCCATTTATCTTTTCCTGCAAAAATCCACCTGATTTATCATTTCTGTAGGGTATTTTTCATGCGCATATACAATTCTTTGTCTTTGCATGTAGTATTAAAAGTATGTGCACGTCTTCTATTATACACCAAATAACAAAAGAAGCAATAAGAATAGTGCAATCAATCAGTGACTGTCTGCAGGCACTATCTATTAACATCTCCATCTTAGGGTAATGAAATATTTCAGGAGGCTCCCGTTCAAAAGGCAAGCCTGAACAAGTGAGCGAACATTAAAAAATAAAAGAAACGGGCGTATTATTTGACTACCTAGTGCTGTAGTCTTCATTTCTTCAGCCAGGTGTGTAAATCCTCATGATATCCTCTGATTCCGAGCATTTATCACACATTTAGTTTCCGCTGGTGGAAACAAAAACATTGTGATAATCTAACCATGCCTTCCTAATTATGGGATTATCGTTACTTAATTCAGACGTCACAGTTAAAAGTTTTTGGAGACACACCTGCAGGTGGAAAATAAATCCATTCAGCTTATCAGTGAAAAGAAGGGTCCATTCTGGCTCGTATGCAGGCTGCAAGTCTGTTCAGAGATGATGGCTATCTGCAGAGGCAGAGTGAAAACATTTTAAATGAACATTTTTTACTATTTGGATGAATAACTCGGTGTATGCATTGAGTGTTTTTTAGGATGGGAAAGTCAGTGAAATCTGTTTATGGAGAGAATGTTTCAAAAAGTGTTAAAACATTTTCCAGGAATGAAAGAAACTTGAATTGCTGGATGAAAATGAATCTTCAGTTTAAAATTGCATCATTAAAACAAACGCATTTATTATTATTATTATTATTATTATTATTATTATTATTATTATTATTATTATTAATACTCCTCCAGTCTGAGAAGTTGATCATATTGTTGTTTTGTAAGATGTCAGGATTGTTCCAGATGGGTGTACGCCTGCATGGAATCAGTGAAGACTCAGTCATTTTCAGATACTCCCACCATGCTGCCAGAGAAGAGCTGATGTTAATGCGTTTAAAGCATGAATGTTGTTTAATGTTTGAGCTAATAAATGGTAGATCTGAAATCTCTATATTATTGCATATTGTCTGTTCTACGTCTAACCAGGACTTTATAGAATTCAGCTGGAAATCCATCTGGACCTGGAGCCTTCTTACAGTATTAGTCATGGTTTTAAGGGCCTCCTGGAGGTCAGCTGGAGTTAATGGTGAGTCTAGAGCAGTCGCTTGATCATCTGACAGTTTAGGAAGTACTATTCTGTCTAGAAACGGATTCATCTCATTATCTGATGGGTTTATCTTAACTGATTTGAGTGTTGTGCAGATTTTCTTGTTGCACTTCAGTCACAGAAAGTCTTATTTATTCCTCTTTTTGACACGTTTTAATCGCTGACCTCCCCCAAAGTGATTTCACTCTGACAGATCCTAAACAGGGATGAGATCCAGAAGGAGTTCATGTCTATCAAAGGGAGCAAATTGAGAACATTTTGGAAACAATCTCCTAAATGCTGTTTGCTAACAGTTGCAGCCCAGCTTGCGTCACACAGTCCTCCGTGTCCCCTAGACGTCTCAGGGCTCCTGTTGTCCTAACAGCCCTAAGTATTTACCTTCAGATTTATATCTTGTCATTGCCAGACATTAAGACTTTAAAAAGATTGATCTGGGCATAGATTACCCAGGCTGCACTTGTCAGATGTGATCTGGCTGCCCTGTTCGTGTTGATGAAAGGCCAAAGCTGGCAGAGGGAAGTAAATCTAATTCCTGCTTAAATTGAAGGAACTGTCGGTGCAAAACAGAGCTGACACAGCTACGGGAAAAGAAAAAAAGCTAAAGCATTTTCAGGCAGACGAACCCTTCTGGATATGTTTGTTTAACAAAGCTGTCAGAGACGAGCTGAGCAAACAAAACCTGTAGATACCTACAGAACGTCAGTATATCAACATCAAGTAAAATGACAAAGATCAATCTCTCCAGGAAAAGGAGGGCAAAACAGGAACACACACTTTAGCCCGCACCGACACACACATGCTGTCAATTACATCAAAATATTACCTTCCCTGACGCCACATGCTCCATGTAATTATTCAATTTGCTTGGTCTGCAGATGACTGAAGGCCTGAGAGCAAAGCTGAATCTGCAGCTCCTCCACAACTCTGCTCTCCAGAGAGAGACGCTACATGTTAGTGTGATGAAGGAAGGAGGAACAGCTGGGTGTCGGCCACAGGCAGTTAAAAAAAAAAAAAGTTGACATTTAAAGGGATAATTTAGACTTTATAGCAGGGCCAACATGTGATGGTGTAAAAGTTTAAATAGCAGCGTTTTAAAAAGGGGACTCTGAAGGTTGGGATTGTTAAAATGAACTTTGAAAGTATCGAGGAGTCCAGGTTGAACGTCCAGTGGTTACTTTCTTAAAGTTTTTTTTTAAAGCTGTGTTTTCTTGTTGTCATTAAGATAATTTCCTGCTCTAACATTTCCTAATAAGTCAGTCTTTTAAAAAAAAATCAAACCAAACTTTTTCATTAACATGCTGATTCACGTTTTTTTTTTTTTTGTTAAAATTTTATTTTAAGACCTAACAAGGACATAATCTTTATTGTAATTTTATTCTAATATGTAAAATTAGCAGAACATTATAAAGTACGACATAAAATTGTGAGTATTTTTGCCTCCTTCCATTTCTTCTTGAACACCGTGTTGTCACCTTTGACCCCCGTATCGTCCTGCCATCGCCCAAACGCTCCGTCAGACACACCTCTGTATCACCTGTTAGTCTGACACGTCTCCGGCTCAGCGTGGGGCCTTGTGTTATTGTGCAGAAAGAGAGAGAAGAGACAGAAAACTTCGTCCTGGTCTCCTTTGTTTCTCACTGCCTCGCTAGACTCCCTCCTCCTCATCCTCCCCCTCCAACCGTGTCCATCTGTTCATCTCTCAGCGGAGCAGGGTGAGGAGGAGGTGATACATGCAGACGCAGGCAGACAAACACTTACACGGGCTGTAAACATGTACTCCTAACACACACACACACACACACACACACACACACACACACACACACACACACACACACACTGGCTACAGTAAAAATGCATCACTCAGCATTACCTGCTTCCTGTTAGGAAAGTAAAAAATAAAATAAAATTGAAAAAGATTTTTCAGGAAATGTTGCAAAATAAGGAGTCCAAAATGAATTATCTCAGCAAATTAAGATTTTTATAGTTTTGTCACAAGATGTCTGCAATCAGCAGGTACACTGACCCGTGTAACTCTACACGAGAAATCACCGGTTGGATTTCCTGGTGGGATTGCTCCTCCTGAGATCTTGTTTCCACGGTGATAAGAGCACGCCCTTTGCCCTCCGGCCCCTGCCCTTTGCCACTCTTGAAGGCTGCATCAACAGAGCAAAAAGGAGCCTGCAGTGCAGACCATCACGAGGAACACGTTCAAAAAGCAAAAACCTCGAGTTAAAACAGGGATTTGGTCTTAAGGATGAATGGATGAGGTTGATTTACCTTTTAGGAGCCTAGCTGTGTTAATTTAATTAGGTAATAAGGAAATAAAACATTTCAAACTAGAAATGATGTGTTTTTAACATTTATCTTTATTCCTAAAACCATATTCCTAAAGTCCTGTTATGTTTTCTATTAGAACACCTGATCTAATTGCAGCATTTTATTATCCTGAGTCCTATGTGGAGCAGAAGAGAATTATCTAAATGTATCATCTAAATTAACTCAATTTATTACAGTGATTTATTATTATGTCTTTTAAATAACAACAACATGGTTCACACCAACAATTTATGCGATTTATATAACCAAAAATAATATGTTTTTTGTGTAATTTTTTTTACTTTTATATGAACGTTTAAAAGCATATTCTGGTACATTTTTAGAACTTGTAATAAACTAAACAATGCAGAAATTAAAACTTTAAAACTGCGGATTAAAGGGAGTTTACTGGATGTCAGTGGTGTGCATTCCAGACAAGTAACTCTTAAATCAGAATCCTATAAGTCTAACTCATAAAATAATCTCTTTCCACCTCCATTTATTATCAAACTCCCCCAGTTTGGTCATCTGATTGAGCTTCCAGCTGCTGAGGCTTTTCACATTTCTGTATCTGAGTCAGACAAATGAAAAGAAGGAGAAGAATTTATTCCCAGGTCATGTTGGAGTGGAGATGAAGCAGCACAATAACATAAAGGAGCATAATAACAGCCTGGAGTCTGCCTCTATAATTTAGTCTTTGTTTGTTTATCTCCATGTTGTAGTCAGTGTATATGTATGTGTGTGTGTGTGTGTGTGTGTGTGTATGTGTGTGTGTGTGTGTGTGTGTGTGTGTGTGTGTGTGTGTGTGTGTGTGTGTGTATGGCTATCTCACTCTGAGACAGATTACGACGGGAAAATATGATTTATTTGTGTTTGTATACATTTAATTTGGTATCATTTCATAAACAGTCCAGCGTTGCTCCTGATTTTTGTCATCAAACACACACACACACACACACACACACACACACATTCGTAGAAAAGAAGCCTGCCTGAGAGCACAATGAGCACACATCAATCGGCTGCTGCTGCTGCTGCTATGGCACTATCTGGGAGTGTGTGCGTATAATAAGTGTGAAAAATCTCATTAATGCAGTGCGGCTGCTGAGCTGCGGCTGCTGCTAAGTTCCTTGTATTGTCACTTTTCTCCAGGGCCCCTGAGTGCTAGGTAGCTAACTAGCATCATCGCCATGGAGACCCCGGCAGCTATGCCTCCCCACTCAACCTCGGTGCTCTCACCCTTATGTTGCACACACACACACACACACACATATAGGCACAGCAGGCAGGGAAGAAGGAGGGGGGAGTTATACACACCTTCAATCTCTTCCTCCCTCACAGCCTTACTCTCACTTTTTGTCCTCTGACAAAGCTTGACAAACCGCATGTGACTTGGAGGGCTTAGCCCCGGGTTCTTGTCAGGGTTTCCCCTCTTCCCCGATTCGCACAAACTCCAAATAAGCAGCCATATTGATTTTTAATGATGTCAGCGAGTGGAGATCCTTCTCCACTGTAGAGTCAGAGACAGACAAGTTAAGAATACATGACCTTTTGTTTTATTTGGTAGATGTGCTCCTATGATTTTATGTCTCAGTGTGTGTGTATCTCAGACTGTGTATTTTTAATACCTCTCGAACTAACAGAGGCGATAGTTTCATTTCATTATTTAAATCCGTCTTTCACGGTCATCAGATCTCAGCAGAGTTTTACTTCAGCTTTTAGCTGCAGCTAATAGAGATACATTTTGCTTCTCCTCTGCTGTGTGCAGAGATCTTCTGTCCACCGAAGTTCATTTTATTCCGGATCTAACTGACCTTATGGCAGACATCGTTTTAAAATATGGCCGCATTTTAATTGTTGACTTAAACGTACATGTGTGCTGTGACAGCAAACCTCTGGTCAAAGTTTTTATGAACCCAATCGACTCTTTTAACCTCACTCAGTCTGTGGTCGGCCCAGCTCATGAATAAGGTCACACCCCGGACTTGTCTCATGGAGTTGGTGTGGGGATAATTGACATCTGTGAGACATGAATATCAGACCATCTGTCTGTAACATTTCCCACCTTGGTTCCTTCTACTATTAGAAGATCCACTCCACCCCGCTGCTCTTGCAGAGTTACTGTAATTCCACCGTTTCTCAGTTTTCTGCAGCTTTTAATGCTTGTTCTCTTTTTGCTGCGGATGCTGATTTTAACTTCAGCGCGGAGGATCTCACAACCATGTTTGATTCCACCTGCATAAAGATTTTAGATGCTTTGGCAAATAACACAGACGACAAAACACTCGACGCCCTGAGTGAATGAGTCCACTCGTGCATTCACACGTGAATGTAGACGAGCCGAGAGGAGGTGGAAAAAGGACAAGTTACATGTTTTTTTTAGAGATTTTATCTGAGTATCAAAAAGCTGTGGAAAAACAGCCAAAATCACATTATCTTTCTGTCCTCCTTTCCATTAACAGCCACAGGCCCCAGATCCTTTTTAAAGTTTTAAATGGTGTTTTAAATCCCACAGGTTCAACTGTTTTAACTGCATCAGCTGAGCTCTGTGAAGCATCATATTATACCTTAGCCCATCATTTCCTTTTATCCCAGCTTTATCAGCTTGTGGGTATTAAAGGTACTTTCTAAAATGGTTTAGGTCCAGAAAGAAGTCTCTAAGTTCATTCGAATATGTGGAGTCCCTCAGGGGTCCATTCTGGGCCCAGTCCTGTTTTTATTATGTACGCTGCCTTTGAGGAATTTTTTTTTTTTTAAGTTTTACATTCTATTCCACTGTTTTGTAGACGATAGTCAACCCTTATGATGTTCTTGGACCACTGACTCCATTCATCCTATCCTATGTCAGGAACCTGGGTGTTCTTTTAGCTTATTTCATTTGGATGAACGGGTCAGCTCAGGTGTTTTGTTGAATTTTCTATTCAAAGTTCTGCTTCTGTATTAAAGATTTTGAGGTCAATCGTCATTTTTTTACGTCACACATTGACTATTGTAACTCGCTGTATAAAGGCATTGATCCGTTTTCCTTGCACCGTCTGCAGACGGATCAAAGTGCTCATCTTCTAACTGGAAAAAGGAAAAGTGAGCACATAACACCAGTGTTGGCGTCCCTTCACTGGCTCCCAGTCTGTTACAGAATTGATTTTTAAATTTTAATGTTAGTTTTTAAGGCTTTAATGGTTTGGCTCCATCTTATCTACTCAATCTTTTTCAACAGCACTTTAAGCCCGGAACACTGAGGTCAAACAATCAGATGTTTTGAACTGTTCCAAGAACCAAACTCAGAAGTGAAGGTGATCGTGCTTTTGCTGTAGCAGCTCCAGGACTATAGAACAAATGATCTATGCACATCAGATTTGCTCAAAGTTTGGGAGATTTTAAACTACTATAAAAACACTCACTTCCACTCGCTGGCTTTTAAGATCCAGACACTTTAGTTTTGTTCCCTGTGTTTTATTGTTTTTACTCTATGATTTTATAACCCTTTAATACCTAGTTTTGATTTTATGACCTTGTTTTTATTGCTGATTGCTGTGCAGCACTTTGGTGCAGCATTATTGTTTGGAAAGTACTTTGCAGATAAATTAGACATTGACAAACTGACAAAGCGTGGAGGTTCTCCAAACCAGGACCTTTAGTGGTTCACAGCCAGGATGAGAGACGACTCCTCCATTGGGCTCAACCAGAAAACAGTGGGAAGAGAGTTTAAGTGTCTGTGTCTTTATCATGGTAGGATGGAGTGAGAGGTGGACCAACCGATCTGTGCTCGGAGTAGAGCTGCTCCTCGTTGAAAGAAGTCAGTTGAGGTGGTTTAAGAATCTGATCTAATCACCTTCTTCTGAAGGTTTTCCAAGAGGATACCTAGAACTGGCTGGAGGGACCTGGAGATGGATGTCTGAGCTTCTCTCCTGCTGTGGTTTTCAATTATTCTTTTGTAGTTTTACAAATATTCAAATGATAAGCAAACAACATTGCTCTTTGAGTCACGGTTTGCATTTACAGATTTAATAAAATCTCCTGGCAAAACTGGAACAAATCTTCATTTACACTTGTGTATAAATACAAGAATAAACTGAACTCTGCAAGAAACAAATCCCCTTAAGCAGCCATAATTCCACAGCAAGCATCTTAACATAAAGGGACATTTTGCTTATTTTTTACTTGCCTCTGTAGGTTATACCTAAATGCTTTAATGTGAGGAAGAGGATGGTCTGGGTGTTGCAGGTCTTACATGTGGCGTCCTTTAACTCACATAAATGTGACTCGCTGGAACAGACTCCACATATGGAGGTGATTCAATGGATCAAAGTGTCGCCACGGCTAATTAATCTATATCAGTGTTAATTAATCAACTTAACCTCAGGCTTTAAAGACAACCCTCTAATAGGTTGTGTGTGTGTTTGCTCGCGTGTGGGGGGTACAAAGTCAGCTTCACCTCACTTGATGTTTTCATGCAAACAAAAGTAAGCAGCACATGCAAAAATCAGTTGAGAGAAAGTATTTAAATAAATAAAAAAAGAGAGAGGTGGGAAACTGATTAACCTCTGAGACGTTCACCTAATTAATTCTGCTTCGTCTTAAACGAATTGAGCAACCTTGGAGCATTAAGTCGGTCAGTGGAACTCATGTAAAATGTATGTCAGCCTGTAATACGTTGTGCTGCTGCTTCTTAATAAAATGACACATGTAATCTTTATTCTGCGTGCACCCTCGAGGCTCCGACACGGAAACGGCTAACCCTTTAGCCTGCAGCCGAAGCTAAACAAACTGGCAGTCTATTGACATAGGTGGGAGCCCATAAAACCATGTTTGCATGTAATTATGTGCGTTTACGTTGGCATTAATGATGCATTAACGTGGAATTCAGGGGTGAATCAGCAGAATTGTGGATGGATGTGTGGAGAACTACATTTTAAAAAATATTTGAAGTTTTTAAAATGATCTATTTGCTTCTTGATTTAATTTTAATAAACATTTTTATTAATTCCAAAACCTCCAGCGTTCATACCTGAGCGTCTTTCAGGAAAGTGGAGCGACCGTCAGCAGCTGTCAAGTGCAGCAAAGAGACCTCCTAAACATTCCTGTGGTTTAACGCTATGCTTTGAAAATAATCGCTAACCACATCCCCGGAAACGTCCCACTTCCACACTCCACCCCCTCATGTAATGAAAATATCAGCAAAATGCCCGCAGAGGTGAGAGAAATGGGAGGGGAGACTTTTTGAGGACATGCTCCTGAATGCACACTCATATGTGTGAAGAACACACACACACACACACACACACACACACACACACACACACACACACACACACACACACACACACACACACACACACACACACACACACACACACACACACACACACACACACACACACACATGCATTAAATGCACCATCAGTAAACTGACTGAAGACACTGTTGTTGAGTTAAGCTAGAAGTTCAATATCTTGGCAGCAGAGATGATATATCACAGTAGCATGTGCAGGATTACACCATCTTTTATTGACAAGCACTGCTATGAGCTATGCTTTTTATACTCCTCTTAAAGCTTCTGTCTGCTCATATCGTCTGACATCAGCTGGACAGAGAGATGTTGGAGTTGAGGATTTGATTCTGCAGCTGTGTCTCAATGAAAATCATGATATTCTGGCTGAGTCCTCATCAGCGCTTCAAGCTAGTTCCTCTTAATAACGAGAGCTCACCTCTCTCTCCAATTTGCTCCTGCTCTACATCCACGACTCCTCCTCTTTAACTTATCCGGGACTTTGGGTGGCAGTTTTTATATTATCTGAGCTTTTCAGATGTCAGTTAGCCGCTCCCTCTTGTAAACAAGTCTCTCATTGTTATGGTTACGCATCATGACTAGAGGCCAAAAGTAAGAAAGTTGCAGCCAAAATCCTTCAAGCAGCACAAAGTCACTCAAAACAAAACTTTTTACGGATTTGACTATTTGATGCCAAGCTGTGATCAAATAAAACACAAAGTTCAGAATCCACTCACATTTTCCTAATCTGTTAGGAGAGTTTTGTGATATTTTTTTTCTCCTGTTACATCATCATAAGGAACGTTATCATCGCTGAAGCTGGTCAGTAATTAAATTCAGAATTCTAGATCCATGTCAACGTTTCTTCCGACGTGTGTGCTGAACGTGAGAAATCCCTGTCACAGCTGCACGTTGGCAGCTTTTAGAGGCTGCGTTTTAAACTGACAACTATCTGTGAACAAGGCTCAGCTTGGCAGCAGATCAACACCATCAGAAACAAAATACACCCCCAAAAAATAAGACGAAAACAAGAGTTTGCACTCGGCCAGAGAAATAGTGTGTAACACATTTTTGCATGCTCTATTCGTATAGAGCTCTACCTTTTGCAGAACTGATCTAATTCATTTGATCTTCTGATTTTGGTGTGTAAATCCCTTTTTGGTCCCAAGTGTCTGGAGCACAATTTCAAAAAGACACAAAAACCCCTCATGCTGACTATCTCTATCAAAGGCAACATCCCCCAGCTGCTGAGAACACTCTGTATTGTCTCCCACAGGGGTTGGTATTGAGGTTAAAGGCCTATTCTGGTAACCCCCCCCCCCAAAAAAAAAAAAGGTTTGGTTTGACGAAAGCGATGTTATATACCCTGTGCCGCTTGGCACTAAACCAACAGAAAGAGAATAATTCACTTAGGAAATGTAAATGTCTGCTGGAACAATCTACTGTACAATTTAGGTGCAAATTAATCTGCTTTCCTCTCAGCGTGCTTGTTATCTTCCAGTGTGAGTTGCATGTCGGTTTCCATTCTGGTCAGACGAAGCTAGTCTAATTTGATTTAACGCTATTGCATATTTAGGACCTTCTGCATGCCTGCTCGAGGAGATTTCAAGCTGCCTCGCACCGTCGGATTAGTGGCATTATATTTAAATTACATAAACATTAGATTTCCTCGTGCGCCTTTCACTGGGAGTGATAAAAGCTGACGCGAGATGCTATCCTGAAATCAATCGACTGATTTCAATTTCACTACTGATCTGATTTCTTTATGTAGTGGATGCTTTTAGTTATTTTTTTCTTTTATTTAAAACCTCAAATACCCACAAAACTACATGACTTTATTGTATTTCAGCTTAATTTTGTCTGTCTTGTGACAGCATTATTTCAAATACCTGCAAAAAAAAGTGTTGGAAAACCTGCAAGGAGTCCGTGACCTAAAACAGGAGCGAGTAGAAATAAATGGGATAAAACTGAAGGATATTTGAGTTTGTGTGGCCACACGGGGGTCTGTTTGGTCTCCAAAAGCCAGAGGCCGCGTCCACTTCAGCCGGAGGTTACTGGGGGCAGAGCAACCGAGGTCAGAGGTCATCATCTGGATAGTTTTAGCTATTTGTGAACGTCCCCTTCAGTGCTGATTGAGGTCATGCAGCGTGGCCTCAAACCCTGTGACCCCTAATCCCCTCTGCAGTCATCTGGCTTGTGGCGTAAAGTTTCCACGCAAAGGAGAAAGAGAGGCTTTCAAAATGCAAAGAACTTGGGAAAAAAAGCTCACAATGGAATCCAGTGTGAGTTTTTATTGAATAAAGATGTCCCGTGCCACTTATTTAAGTCATTAATAGTCAAGGAGAGATTTTTTAAAAGATAGAAATGTTTAAAATCTTTAAATTAAAAATGCAAATTTTGGTCAAAAGACGTTTTAGACTCAAGTTTTAGACTCTGTCCTGCAGCGAATTCCATAAATATTAATCAACATTTTCATAGATTTCTGATTAGCAATTCATGCATTTAAAATATTACATTATTGTTTATTTATAAATGACAGATCGGCTCTTTGTGTGCTTTTTTTAATGTGCTCCCACATGACGTTTATAGAGTGTGCTCTTTAATGAAATGATGCAGAGTGACTTTGAAGGGAGAACAGGATCATTTTTTTCATGCTTTTTGCTTCACAACCTTCTTGTGGTTCTAATGGGATGCAGATGGCGGTCAGAGGACGACCAACATGCGGTCAGCACTTCAGACTGCAACCAGCGGGGAGCGTCCTGAAACTGGTTTCTGTGCCCCACAAGACTGGGGGGAAAAAACTTTAAAAAGACACTCGTTCTCTATCAAACAATCAAAGAAACGAATCTTTCTCGTGTGTTTTGGTGTTGTTTGGTTTAAAATGACAACTGGTGCTTCTAAAATTAAAATAATGGTCATTTCCTCTACTTAAATGTAACTCTAGTCCTCACCAGACTCTCCAGTTTCACCCGCGCCCCATGGCCTGCAGCAAGGCTAGACCATTAAAATATATTGCCACAGAAGAATCTGCTGGGTGGAAGGCATTAAACACAAACAGTTTGACAGTAAAAGAGCCAATTTACTCCGAATCCAGGCGGCGTGCTGCAGCAGAACGCACCCTAATTGTTAACCCATAATTCTAACAAGTTATTTTGAGATTATCCAGACTGTGAACATTTGGGTTGCAGTTTTGATGAATTGCATACAAGCAGTACATGTAACATGTGGCACCACCAGCCAGTTAGGAGCTGCCTCATATCGTCAGCTGAGTTTTGTCTGAGTTTGATTTTCTCCTTGTCTTTTTTTCCTCACTCTGTCATGCTGAATTCATCTGCTAATTAAAAACCTAGCATTCCTCGAAGGAATGCGCATTACCCTCTGCCATATATCATGAGATTTCATCCAATCTGCGAGCCCTCTAAATATGTGTTGAGGAATGCGTTCAACAAGGATGATGCCAAATTTCAGCAAGATGTCTGTAAATTTGACTGAGTTACGGTCATTTCTAAGTTCAGTCAGTTGTTGCAGCTACCTTGATTTAGGTTGACATTATAAAAGTTGTAGATGTACTTCCATTTACCAGTCTAATTTCAGAGAATTCTTTAAATGTTTGAGAGTTATCAGATGCTTTGCAAATAAAGATGTACTTAGAGCTGAGTCTTTGAAATGCAGCCCAAAGCTACCATTACCCAATGCCCGATGGTCAGTCCAGCCCGGTCCACATCACACATCTAGACCCAGGGCAGCAGGTGCTGTTGGGGTGAGTGCTTCGGCGCAGGCCTCTGTCCAGAGGGAGGCGGAATGTCTGGGAGCACAGACCGCAGCGTGCTTGCATGAGGGGCTTGTGACGGTCAATACAGAAACGCCTCCTTCCCCTGGACACAGGTCCACACACAGCACTTCAGTCTGCTGGGCCGCACGTATTATTGGTGGGGATGCAGCGCTATTTCTGCAGCCTTGGATCGAATTATTGGTGGGGACAATTCAGGGATTGCTGGGTATTGGTGGGGACACGTCACCTCCGTCCATGCCAGATTTACGCCCATGACCTGAGGTAGAGGCAGTTTTGTGTTTGCTAATGTTGATTAGCTGTGGTTGCCACCTTGAATTGACTCCAAATGTGAGTCAGTTGCAGAAGAACATCTAATAGTTTATTTCTTAGAGTTTAATTTAAATCCATGTGGTGGTTCATGAGATTTTTTGCTAACAGTCATAACAGGTTAACTAACTGTATGTGCTTGCCGTGTTTTCTTGAAATCTGTCCAGTAGTTGAAGAGATCATAATGTAAAGACATTTAAAAACTTTTGGCCAATAATTCAATTGGTAATTACCCAGTGACTGAAAGATCTGCACTCATTTTTGCATAGTCGACACAAAACAGTCATTTGTTCTCCGTTTGCACAGAAATAAATGTGTTCAAAATCAAAAATCAGCTGATCAGTGATTCTAAAACAGTAGAGCTGACCTGACTCTGAAGACCCCACGCTGACCGGGGGGTGGGGGGCTTTTGATTCATCGCACAAATCCTCCTCCAAGACGCTCCACAGAACCGATGGGATGCGACATTTCAAAAGATCCGTGGGTCAGAGAGCCTTTGAACTTTGACCTTTGGGTCGTGGTGCATCACAAAAGGCAGGAGACAAAAGGAGCGTGCAGAAGTTGCACCTCTTAAGCCGCATGTTGGGATCATCTCGTTTTATTTTAACCTAATCGATGCAATAACAATAAAACGAATCCTATGAAGAAGCAGAGTTCGCGTTAATTGGATTTGTTTGATCGTGTGAATAAATTTAGGGGAGAAAATGAGGGAGCAGCTGAAGGCTGGCAGCCCTCCTGTTTGATTAGCCATTAGCCTCTGGAGATGGAAGTCACAGTCAGAGCATCACTTCTTTTGATTACAGCACAACAGAACGTCTCTCCCCAGCCAATACATATCACGTCAGGGGGCTGATTTGGCTTGTTGCGTTTTCACTCCCTCTCGTGATGTAATCAGAAATCCTGTCACTCTTAAAAAAAACAATGACATCTAATCACAATAGGTAGAGTTGCAGCTTTTGATTTGGAAGGAGACAAACTTTGTTCTAAAGGACGTTCTGTAGAGCTGAAGTTGACTGATGGTTGTACACAAAAGAAGTCATTTTCATGCAGGGAAGCCAAACATAAATCAAGAAGTCCAGAGAGTTAAAAAAAAGTGTCCAGAACAACAGAATAGATGAGTTTTAGTTCCCCGTCCTTTCTAAAGCGGCGTGGTAAATAACATTTTTACGATGCCAAGCACTTTGTGTTGACTTAATAAAGCATTCTGTCAAGTAGACTTCCCATAATGCAGCTGACTTTTAACCTATTATTCCAGGCTGCTTTCTAGGAATACTATATCAGCTCAGCAGGTTGGGCTTCAATCAGCAGCAGCACTGGGTTCCTCTCAGAGCCGTGTCTCTCCAGGGCATCGATGGAGTGTTAACAAAGCAAATGTCACAGAAAACAAATTTATATTAATGTAAAAAAAAAAAACCATGTTAAACGCTTCATGAATGATGCATCAGCACTGATATCACCTGAAGCAAATCACAGACTTATGATTGTTTTTTGTTTGGCGCTCCATCAGACTCCATGTGTGCAGCGCTGAACACAACAGCTGGCAGTCACCCCCCCCCCCCTCTCTTCACTTCACTCCCTGCTATTTTCTCTCCAACACACCCCTAATTTCTTTTTGACTCCCCCTCCTTCCTCCTCTCCTTTCATGCTTGACTTGCAGCAGCTTTTGTCCAGTGGTGGAGGAGCTCATCGGTGAAGGGGGAAGCTGGGAGTAAAGGAATGGAGGCGGTGTTGTTTTGGCCCACAGCAGCTGGCTGAAGGGGGAGCTGAAAAGGCCTTTCTGGTGCCCTCTTCTCCTCTAGTGCAGATAGCTCTTAAAAACATTCCCTTTAAAAGTTTAGCAAACTTTTAACTTTTATCTGTTCTTGTAGCATCCGCTTAAGGTCATCCTTTAATGTCCACACCAAGATTAAAGCAATTTTAAATGGGTTTTTGTGTATTTTAAATATTTTAGGAATAAGGGTTATTGTATAATGTCATACAATAATATAGTGATACTACTAATAATATATGAGCAATAATCTTTAACTTTTTATTCAAACATTTTTTAGAATTTTTTTAGTTTAGTAGATTTTTTTTTGCTTAGCTAAGATATAGAGACTAAAATGTTCTGTAAGTGGTTGACCTGCCAATCAAAAGGGTTCAAACAAAACCACGAGCAGAAGCTGAATCTATCCTGTTCTCAAGATTAGAAAATCTTAGTTCAAAAGGTCTAACATTAAAACTTCAGCCTCAGGATGGTGGGCAATATGCATTTATTCAAGGAATTTTTTAATAGGGCTGAGTTCAATCCACGAGGTTGGGATGTTCAGAAGAACCATTTCAATCTAGAACTTAAAGCACTTTGCAACTTTTTCATATTTTAAAATCTTTTCCTTGAGCCAGTATGTTCTAATATGACCCTTTACAGGGTTAATGAAAAGCCCCAGCTGGTGCTTAGATCCGGAATACCACGATTGCAACATCTGAGTCTCCGTCCGGTGCCCCGGAAGTCTCACAAAGACACGTATCTCGCGAGGGTTAACCAAAGTGGCTAGTTGTTACGCTAGCGCCAGAGTGTTTTTAGCTCATGATTCCTGCTTTTTTTCGATCTCTCCCTGCTTAAAGGCAGCTGATTTCTTTGAAGGAGTAAATAACCGCTCATGTAGAAAGCAATGAAGGCTGAGGAGACATTTCAACAGTTAGATTTAGGTGTTTCTGAGCAGAAACAATGGTGCGAACGTTTTTACGGCAGTGATTTAAAACGGACACCAGGGGGAGCCAAAACAAGCAAGACTGCATAGCATCCCTTTAATAATCGATCAATAGGGCCATGAGTTTAAAAGGTTTTAAACTTTGGCGATGCTCAAGTTAATGCTGCTGTTTTCTTCAAGGTGTTAAGATGCAAACATTTGTAAACATAAGAAATTTAGAAATAAAACATTCACACACATTAGGTTTTGTAGGCCTGAATTTATGTAAGATGGTCTTTGATGGATCTACAGATTTTAATGTATTTTATTAACTGACAAATCAGTTTTGGATGGTTATAATCAAAACACAGTGAAACTAGAGAAGATCCAACATGTGAAACTGGTGTTATGTAATAATGAAAAGGTTAAACGGTGAAGAGCCTAAGTTGCATCATGGCTGTGGATTTAGGACATTTTCCAAGCTCTATGTAGGTGTTGTGTTGATCCTCCCTTGGTGTATATTATTAATTTCATCAATCTGTATGGGGCTAGGACCTCACAAATTTAAGCAACAATGTTTTTAAACATTAGATAGAAATAATAATAGTTTTAAAAAATGTAATAAAAATGTCGAAAAATTGTAAACTAAAATCATCATCATTGAAAGTGTTTATGAAAATATTTGATTTTCTTTGCTCTCTTGTTTCACTGAAAAATTATAAATACAGTATCAACATTTCTGTGTGTTTCACACCATTTTACAACCAGGGGCCCAGTCAGATTTTTAGCAGGGGGCAGAGCACATCACTCCGGTTTTAAAATCACTGCATTGGCTCCCCGTATGTTTTAGGATCGATTTTAAGATACTGTTAATGGTTTTTAAGTGTCTTAATGGTCTTGGCCCTTCTTATCTTTCTGAACTGCTTTTGCCATATGAGCCCCCGCGGTCACTGCGCTCCTCTGGCAGCCGTCTCCTAGTCATCCCTAAAGTCAGGACACACACCCACGGCGAAGCTTCTTTTAGTTATTACGGCCCTCGCCTCTGGAATGGGCTGCCAGAGGACCTCAGGACCGCAGAGAACGTTCAGGTTTTTAAGAATAGACTCAAGACCCACCTTTTTAGATTAGCTTTTAACTGATTATTATTTATTTAGCTTTTTATTCACATTTTATTGGTCATTTTACTATTCATATAAGTTCTCGTTATTTTATATGCTACGCATTTTAATCCTCCAGTGTTTCCTCTGTGGAGCCCTCTGCCTTGGGACCGGTGGTTGGCGGTGGCGGCTTGGGCGCTCCCCGGTAGAGCCCGGGCAGTGGCGGGGGTTGCCACCCTCCATCCCCAGGTGCCCTTGGTTGGTGTGTTGGCTGCTGACCTGGTTCTACAGCTGACAAGGCAGAGGGCCCACTTGATGGCGTGTTTCTCATTACTGGAGCCATCTGAGCTCAACATAGTGTTTACTGTGGTTTTGATGTGTATGTGTGCCTGGGAATGGGTTGTGGACTGGGAGGGGAGAGTGTCATAATTGTTCTATGTGTGGGAAAGGGAGGGAATGTGGGTTGTATGGGTCATTTTAATCTGTCAAGCACTTTGTGCTGCTCGCTGAGGCATGAAAGGTGCTATAAATAAAGTTTGATTTGATTTGATTGAGCCCTCTGGGATCCACCCCTAGATTCACACATGTCACATTAGAATTTACTCTGTCCCGGTAAAAGTCCAAACACTGATATCTACGCTGAACGAGGAGACATTTGGTTTATTGTCTACAGTAGGATCTGTGATGCTTTAGAAATGCAATCAATGTTCACACTATATGGTCATTTCTTCAAAGAAATCCACCTGGTCAAACCCAAAATCTTTGAAAAAATTATTTTTGCGAGTGTTGTCAGCTGGTTAACATTTAAGGAAGTTAGTCCTCCACTTTTGTTTTGCTAGTTTATACCATTATTGTAATCTCATTGCTTAACCTTAAAAATTTCAGAAGCACATTTGAAATAAAAGTAATCTAATTCCTGATTTATCTCTCAAAACATTCATCTATATGTAGACAGAGCACGTGAGAGCTGGAGAGGAAGAAAATGTGTGCTACAAATGAGATATGGGAGGCTGACAGACGGCGGAAGCGGCTAGACTTTTGTTGGCCTGCCTGTGTTTCGGTGCTGGAGCCAGACCAGACTGTAAAAATGCCAGTCTTTTACAGGCGGCGGCTTGATCTGCTATTAAAGGGGAGCAGCCAGGTACTCAAATGCTAAACAGCACACACGCCGTTGCACTGATAGACACTGGGAACGCAAACTGCATGCAAATGGGCCAATATATCGCCTGCTCCAATCAGACTTTTTTCCTCCCTTTTCCCTCAGCAGGCCGGCCACGTGTTTTCGTCCCCACAGGACTGTAGCTAATTCTGCCATTGACAGCGAGCGCCGTGCGCTAAGCTGAGCCTGGATGGTGGAAATTGATTAGTGTGCAGAAGACTTGGCCATGGTAATGAAGTTAGAGCTCAATCAGCTAATCATGTGACATGTGTGTTTATGTCGGTGTGTACATATTTGCACAGACGCGCACGCCTGACTGGATGCTGACAAACACCACATGTCTAGAGGTGCAGCGTTTCAGGTTGAGGATACTTTTAAGTTGATGTCCCCCTCTTTTACAGCCTCCCACTTCTTTGTCTGTCTCACACCCTCCTCCCCTTCCCTCCCTCCTTCTGCACAAACCTGTCTGTCCATCTCCTGTATTTTGAGCCAATCAGCCAGGCGCTCCACACATGCTTAATGAGCTCACAAGGGACGTGACATGACTGCAGCGACAAGCGCTCATTCCCCCCCCCCCCCCCCCCCCCCCCCCCCCCCCAAAAAAAAAAATCAGCATCCAGCTGCTAGCGTCTAATTGTCAAGTAAGCGGCAAATCACTGTAATGTGGCAGACTGAGAGGAATCTGTTCAGTCACAAACACAGAAAAACACAGAAAAAGCTGCAAGATTCAAAAATAAAATCTAAACATCGTGAAGGGATTTGATTTTATGTTTTAATAAGTTGTGAAAAGGATTGACTTTTAAATGGCTCCATGACTGACACCAGACTTGGTCTGACTTTCTCAAAGCACCGTTTTGTTTTCCTGCAGGAAGCGGGCTCCGAGTATGCCGGTTGCCATGGCAACTGAGTCATAATTTATCATAACCAAGTGGCTAATATGCCTATAAGCACTGTGTGATCTCTGACCTCACACTCACAGGCTGAAATGCTTAATATTCCTATTCCATTTTTCTGGTGATTCTCCCCCATCTCACACACACACACACACACACACACACAACCTTCACGCTCTCTCACACACTCGCCTGCTCTCGTTAAATGCATGTAATTGCCTAATTCAACATGCATTAGAAATGTAGTATTTAAGTAATCACCTCAGATAAGATTAGGATAACATTTCAATTACTTTGTCTTCACGTTATCTTCAGCGCAGTGTACATAACGATTAAATAAGCTGTGCAGCATGACATCAGCATCTGTTACTACTACACAAATTGTGTATTCACACACGTTGTTTCAAATTATGACACTTTTCTTCCCACTAGAAGGGAACCTGTCGAACAGGTTTAATATTCTGCTTGTCTTTGAGCAAAATCTTTAACAAGAAAAGGCTTTATTATGGGCACCGCTCCACCAGTCTCACAGGAAGAAGAGGAAGATGATTAGAATCTCAAAATGGTTTTAAAAGAACCATGAAAATTAAACTAAACAACCTATTCATTACATACTATAAGTGCTGTGTATAATCTGCATTTAGGTGTAGTTTTAAACTGTTTTCTCCCATGACTTCAAGGTGATGTACTTCCTGTTTCTTTGGGGTCTTCTGCACATGCTTTGGGCACAAAAATCTTTATCGCTGTAACTGGTGCATGCGCACTGGAAACCCCTTCAATACAAAGTATAGGAGAACCAATCCCTGCCCTAGTGGTGATATATCTGACGCCTCACCCCCAAAAAATGTCACCAGCTGCCACTGGTTGCAGGTTTGTGCACAGCGATATCTGAAGTCCAACAGAAGAAGCAACATGCAGCACCTGTTATCGCTGTACCTACGGGGCTCAGCACTGCCCCTATCAGTGCGGCGTGGTACTTTCTGCCTCCCCCTTCTGTTTCACTGCATTCATAGCCAATCAGAAAGACTAAATATGTCAAACATTATCAAAACATTAAGACAAACTGTGGAGCGTTAGCATGTTTAGCACATGTGTAATCAAACATGTATATCGGAAATGCATAAATTCAGCTATTTTGATAATAAAAATGCTAAAATCATACAGAAAACAAATTTATAGAACAGTCATATGGATGAAAGGATTTTCTGTTAGACCGGCAGGAGGCCCCCAGGTCGACCCAGGACAAGCTGGAGGAAATACATCTTCAGTCTGGCCTGGGAATGCCTGGGCGTCCCAGCTGAGGAGCTGGTGGACTTGGCCGAGGAGAAGGTGGCCTGGGCTGCCCGACTTGGAATGCTGCCCCCGCGACCCGGACCCGGATAAGCGGAAGAAGGCGAGGCGAGGCATTGTTAGTATTTTACTTGTGATGAAGACAGTGAAGGGAGACACTGTCTCACCTGCATCCCGTGACTACACGTCACTGCAGCACATAAGAAAAACTCCACACCTTGCAACCATATGGGGGGCTAAAACAGATTTTTAAAAGAAAAAAATCTCTAATTTGGAAAGTGTTACAAATCCTACAATTTTTGTTTTGTTTTGTTTTTTTACAGAAAACTGTGTGTACAATGATCTGAAGTAGTGTGGATGGGGCCTAAACTTCTTCTTCTTACACTCACAAACTTTATACTTTTTATCCACTTCATAAAACAAAACATTTTCATCTCTTTTCACTCACTGTGCGTCTCCTTACTGTCAGAATTTCCTCTCAAATCCACACAATGTGCACCTTCAAGCTCCTTTACCTGCATTCATATCAGAGCTCTGACTTCTGTCTTCAAAACTGGAAGTGCTGAGTCTTTTTAACTTGTCATAAATACCTCATAAAACACTGTAGTGACATAAAAATCTACACGTGTGACCATTAGACCCTCTGACACTCTAAGTTCAAAATGTGTTTCAGCATATCTGCACAGTTTCCCACAGCAGTTGATTCTTTGAGGAGCTTTAACATTTCTTTTGAGCTCAGTTCCATTTCTTATAGTTCATAACGTCAAATTGAGGCACTTTTCTCTTTGCTTGGATTTTTAAAATTCTTGAGACTTTTCTAGTCACAAGCTGCTGCTGTTGCATGTGTTAGTCTCAACTACTGCCTCTTGAACTTTATGAGCAGAAGTTGCACAGATGACTTGTAGAAGCAGCTCCAGATGTTTTCAGTTAGAGAGGGGTTGCCCCTAAATAAGCCTGAATTGCCACTTTAACACTTTCTCTTCCCAAACTGCACATTTGATTAAAAACCATGTGAGGAGTGTCGACTAAACGCTTCCTCATCTTGTAGTTGTCTTTGTGAACCACATTAGGAATCTTTGTGTGTACCGTAACTGAATTGTTTGATATTAATATATTTATTATTTCTCCTCTAAGGAAAGTGAGACAACTACGCTTTCTTTTTTAGTTTTTGCAATCACAGGAGCAGCAAGGTTTTGACTGTTTGTGACTCAGAGATAGAAGGGCTGTATGAGACAGAAAGCAAGAAAACACGATGATAATAAGATAAAACCTGCACATATTCTTAAGGTTCTTTTTTGTGTTTGTGATGCGTGTGAGCTGGGACAGTTACAGCCGGATATGCACCGCTGCTTCACCGCCTGGAGACAGATAGCAATCTCACAACTTTGAAGAAGCAGAGTTGGTATGAGGCTGTATCCTCCCTGAAAAGTTCAGTCAGGTTGTCCTTTAGCATGTGTGTGTGTGTGTGTGTGTGTGGGGGGGGGGGGGGGGGGGGGGGGGGGGGGGGGGGGGGGGGGGATCAGCACTCGTTTCACAAAAAACAAATAACTAAACACACACACACACAGAGGAAAACTGTTCCGCTCTTTTTTACAATTTGATGAAAAGCCAAAAAGGAAGTTGTGTTTTTCTCTGAGTCTATTTATGGGTGGGTGCTGTGGGTGGTGATTGGGGGGGGCTATCGTAACACTGCACTGCGGGTGTCACAAGAGTTTTTAGTTAAAAATAAAAGTATTGCGCACAGGATGACAAAGAATGTTTCGTTCATTTTTGAGCGCCAGTCAAACAACAAACAAACAAAAATGTAATTAAATTTCCAGAACTTAATAATGTCAGTTTAGAACAAAGTAAAAACGTATTTTTCTGTTTTATGCACACTGCAAAAATATTATAGAGACACATTTAGTCAGTTTGGTATTGAGTTAATCTTCAGGGATATTGATCTGATCAGTCCAGTAAAGAGAGGGTTGTTAATCAGCTGTTTGAGTGTTAATGAAATGAACTACAGGTGCACCAACGAGACGAGTCTAACAACAGGAATGGTTTCGCTGCAGGAGACCACAGACTATTTTCCCTCCTCATCTTTTGTGGGTTGCTTTTCAGTAATTTTGCATTTGACTTGGGTCAGTGTTATTGCTGGTAGCATGAGGTGACACCTGGACCCTGGAGGTCACACAGGCAGTCCAGTTTTACCAGAATGGCCCATCGATATGTTTGCTGTGTCTCCCAGCACAGTCTCAGCCGGACTACTATCTGAACGTGTTGAACGTTATGCTGCTGCAGCATTGCATGATGGGTCAGTGTTGGTCTGGAGAGGTAGATCCATGGAGGGACACACGGACCTGTACAGGATCAACGATGGAACCCTGACTGCCATCAGCTATCAGGATGAAATCCTCGTTAGACCCTTCACTGATGCAGAGGGTCCTGGGTTCCTCACATTACCCATTCATATCAGTATGGAGATCTAGCAGGATTTATGTTTACAACTGAGATCTGATGCGTTTCTTTAGAGCAGTGTTTGATAGAAACCGTTAAACAACCTGCAGCTAGAGTCAGAGAACCACTGATAATGAATTATTGACCGGTTTTTAAAACAGGTTTTTGATTATTGACTTCTACATTTTAGCTTTTGAGATATTTATGAGCATCAGGAGCAGAAAAAAAATAACACTTTGATAGAAACACAGCAGTTAGTGGGTTTAACCACATTTATATTTAGATCAGGGAAACCACATTGTCTTGTTTCTCAACCGTCTCTTCTCCCTTCACATGCAACATGGAAAGAAGTGTTGCGTCTCTGTCTTTTCCTTTAAACATTTTCTTTCTTTAGCTTCGTCTGTTGTTTTTCATCTCTCACTTCAGTTTTTTTCCCTATGTTTATGTTTTATCACTTTTCTGAGTTGTCTTATTCCCACCTGAGGCTATTGTTCCTCTTCTGGGTCAGAATTGAGCTGCCTTCACAGAAACCTTTAAAAACAGGAAGAAAGGCGTCAACACTCATGAGCCGTTTCCCCTGAAGGTTCATCAGAACCTAGACATGTTGAACTCTAACCTCTTGTTCATCCTTTTTTTCTGTGGGGGGGGGGGGGATCAAAAGCAATAAGAAATTAAATCATATGAAAGAGAATCAAATCAAGTTTGCTTGTCGGATAAGTTTCTGAAGTTAATGACTGGCTGGAAATTAGCAAAAGATCTTTCCAACATGATAGCTGTTAAAAGGAATGACAGGGAGGAAAGCAGGAATGGGGGAGGAAAGAAGGAATGCACATCTAGTGATCCCATGATTTGCTCGCAGACAAGTCCTCTATAGCTCTTTTCAACGGCGGCACAATGAGCACTCTATCGAGGAGCTAACCAGCCATGTCAGGCCATCGCCTGTGTGATTAAAGGCCAAGAAAGAGGCGCTTTATCTGCTAATGATTTGAGGGAGAACAAAACTTATTCTGTTTTTTTTCGATTGGCATGGTCTGGGAGGGGGTCTTTCGTGTGGATTTTTTTTCCTACATTAGAGAAAATGTCAATGTTTGACTGCAGTGTTTGGATGGAAGGATTCCCCGGCTTGTTCAGGCTGAGGTCAGCAAATCCTGAAGAAAAAACATTAAATATTAGACACAAATGCGTGTTAGCAGAATCATGCATAATTAGACCATTGTATGCACATGTAAATGCATTGAAATTGACTAAAATTTAAACAAATTTAGGGAAATATTCAGATTTTATCAGTAAATATACATATTAAATGTATAACTAACAGTGTTTCCTCATGCAACAGTTTTTAAATTGCTCAAAATTCTTTTAAGTCCTTGTAATGTGTTACCATGAGATGACATTTAGCCCTCTGACTGCTCAGTTTCCCCTGCAGCTACCTGTCTCTGTTTGTGTTTATGGAGCCATTTAATTGCGATCTCTCTGATCTTAATGGCAGTTTTAATTTGTCCCTCATTAAAGACACATGCACTGTAAAAGGTCACAAACAGTTGACACCGGTTGTCAGACAAACATCCAATGTGCTGCTTCATTCTGCAGGTGTCTAATTTGAGAGATCCAGATCGTGACCGCGGCTGATTAAATCCAGGTCATTTTGATTAAAAGGAACACCTCGCCATCATTAGTTACGCTCACGGCGAAGGCATTAAAAATACAGTGTGTCCGGCGAGGAGAATAAACAATCTTGTGGAGGAGCTAAATGAATATTCAGCGCTCTTCACGAGCGAACCTGAAGAGCGCTGAGATTAAAGCGTCTCGCTGACCTAGCTGCAGGCTATATTAAAACCACTCTTCACATAATGAGGCCCTTTGCTCTGCAGAGTTGCTCCCCTCTTCATTTGTCACAGACTGAAATGCCATCGCCTCGGTGCGTTGCTCACAGACCTTCGGTCCTCCTACAAACGACTCGCCGAGCTTTCAAGATTTACCTCTCATTTAATAAAACGACTCTACAGTATAATGGACCGGTTTACACAAGTTCTCCAACAACTAAAGTTTTAACATTTGTATTCTGCAGATTGTTTTATCAGCAGAAAACTCTCAAAAAAGAAATTCTCATAAAGTAATCATTGGATATACATCTACTGCTGTTAAACGTTTGGAGTAATCCTCATTTTTATTGGCTGCCACAGGTAACTGACCTCAGCAAATACTAAAATGACTCGAACTCAGGCAATTTTACAGATATTGAGCAACAGATGGTGGTAGCAGAGTCATTACCAACCAGATCACATCCTGAAATATCATGTGATCACAGACAATTTTAATTTCAAGATAAAACCTCCCCCTTTTTTCTCTCTATCCCCACCCTCTTTTAGTCTCTAAATGTTAGGTTATTTGTTATTTTTCATAAGCCAGATGCAAGCTATTTAAAAACAATAACTACACAACAGGAGGAGTATCTCAGGCTCTTCCTGCTGTAGAGTAAACCTCTAACTTATTAAGACGCTCAGATCCACCAGTTTTTCTGCATAAGCATAAAGATTTGACCAAAACGACTATAACGTCATCATTTCTCAGCATTAAAGTGAGCAATCAGTCTGATTCATAACCAAACAGTGAATTTTGTTTAACTGTCGATAAAAAGACCTGATCTGACTGCAAACATTTAGATAAAAAAAGTTTTGCTCTTCATCCTGATTTTTAAAAAACTTTTACCACCTTTGTTCCTTTTCCAGCATCAAACGATGATTCATTTTTAGTCAATTTAAGATGTATTGTTCCTCAGATGTATGTCCTCATGGCAGTCCTTTACTAACTAAATCACTCAGCTGTATCATTTATTTGGTATCAAAGTGATTCAGACCTTGTGGTAAAACGAGCAGCTCAGCTGATCAGCCGGAGCGTATATCCAGAGACGGCGTCGCTGAAAAAGAAACACTTTTCCTCGCGATCTGGTTGAGTGGCTGGCCCATGTGGTTCTGGTCCGTGGGTGGATCTTTTGAATGAAGCCACAGGGTGCTGCATTTTACAAGCTGTGCCACTGGAGAAAGTTTTTGTTAAGAACAGGGCAGGTCATTTGCATTTGAAACAGCGTCGCCCTGCCCCTTTCCCTGCCTCTGTGGCCTCAGGGTAGTGCTCTCTTTTCTGTCTGGAGCCAGATATGCACCTGTGGATTAAACACACTCAAACACTGGCACACACACACACACACACACACACACACACACACACACACACACACACACACACACACACACACACACACACACACACACACACACACACACACACACACACACAGTGAGGTCCAGCTGTGGGCTGGAGTGGACTGCAGGGTTTCTCTGAGCCAGGAGACCTGACTTTGTGGATCTAATGATGCACGACCGGCCATCTGTGAGTCCTCTCTGTGACAGCGGAGGGTAACTTGAGGTAACTGCTCATAAGAAACAGAAGAGTCGCAACATGTGTCTACTTTCATTAAACCCTGATTCAGGCCAACAAAAGAAAACAATTACAGCATTGATTTTACCGCCGTGTTCTGTTTTGTTACAAACACAACCTCCGTGTTTAAATCGAATAAAGTCTAGACTTGTGTTTTCAAAAAAAGCATACAGTCTTTTTCTGTTATTGGTAGCTAAGGGAATAAAGTCAGGATGCTCAAATGGCGATCTCCCTGGGAAGCTGTTCCATAAATCTGAGTTTAATTTATTTCTAATTTTGTGTCACGTTGAATTTATTCACAGTTCTAAAATGTTTTATTCTGACATGTCTTTGTTTTATCAGGCTCTGTTGCCACAAACGTCCCTGCCTGTGTTGTAATGAGAGCGCTGATTGGAATGAAAGGTCCCATTTCTCAGACACAGTAATGTAATTCATTGGGACCACCTCGCTGCGCCAGCTGTCCCAGTGCCAGGCCGAACGGCACTTGGGGCACTTAACCATTTAGGGCATTGGCATGGCACCTGTATGAGGCCTCTTGTCTATACATCTTGGCTTTAGCTGCTACTTGATGGAGCCAAAACACAGACGCCAGCTCCTCAAGATGCTGCTTCTGCTCCAATCCATTTAGGGAGAGATTTATCAGAGCTGAAAATCCTCAAAAATAAAGTGAAAAACTCACATTTTTCAAGCTGGAATCCTCGAGTTTGGAGACTTTTGTGTGTTGAATTATTAATTTTTTTAATAAACTCTCCACTGTATCAGTATTTATTTAAAGTCGTGTATTTTTACCTGGCGATTGTCTCCTTCTTGCACCATCTTCATTTATTTTCTGCTGAGTGTTGAAAATCAATTTTCTTTCGAGCAGGCTGTTAAAGCAGAGCGCAGCCAGATGTGGAATAATTTACAAAAGTCAATGTAGCCTTTGATGTAGAGTCAAAAGAGGTCAACTGGTTTCCATGCATGGCATGATCACTGACTTGTGGTTTCCTGTAACATGCATGTATGAAAAATGCAACACGCTGTGCCTGGAAAAAAAAAAAGAAGTAGAAAAAATCCAGTCCAGTGTGTTAGGAAACTGACTGCAGAATATTTCATGACTTCATTTTCTCTCTGTCGCTCTGCCGGCAGGGAGAAGTGTGTCTAAATATCAGGGGGGTTGATTTATCGAACAGAAATGAAAAACAAGACAAAGCGAACCTCAAGTGGAGGTTAGCCTGCTGTAGGGGGTAAAATCAACATCCAAGCTCTTAACCCAAAACCAAAAGACGGGAGAAACTTGCTATTTTGGCCAACCAAAGCAAGTTATCCCAGAAGATTCCCCTTGATAGATGATCCTAAATAAGTCTGGATATAAATTTAGAATAACGTCTGCTTTTAACAAATGAGATCTGGGATTACGGGACCGGGCTGTGTGGAAACAAATGTTTAACTTTATGAAATGGATGAAGTAGACTCGTGCACAGAGACGTGGGCTCGGTGACGCTGAAATATGACAAAGAGGAGATGCTCACTTCTATAACTACATCTGTCATCTTCATTCTGTCGTCTCCTTCTCCGGTTTTGTTGGGGAACACTTATCCAGTGAAGCTGGGAGCGTAATGACTCTATAGTTTAAGCTGCCATCCGTCAACAAGTCTTAATCTGTTGAGTTCAGCTCCTTCGTCGTCCACTGGGAGAGAAAATCTCTTAGATTTCACTGATTTGAGATCTGGTAACAAAAGGTGGCCGGTTGGGATTTAAAAAGAAACTCCGCTCTCTTCTTGTAATGCATCACAGCGTGGAAGTCTTTCACATTCCCAGACAGCGTACATCGTCTTACGCACCTGTACTTGTTAATGCCCCCCCCCCCCCCCCCCC